>OX438821.1:8331422-8753263 GCA_949316475.1 Hypomecis punctinalis | reverse complement strand
TAATCGCATCACTAGCGCTCGAACAGCGATGTAAGTGTCACACCACTAAAAACGTCAATTTGACAGATCAGATGTTTTCCCGGTAGAAATGTACGAGGTTGTTTCGAGTTTTGGCGGGAACGCGGAAAAATCATGTCGCCTCATTGTATTATTTTGTTAAACTTGTGTTTTTATCCGTGATAATTAATGAAAAATGGTGGTATTTGGTTGATTATGAGCTGATTTACGCGCATGAGTGTAGGCAAGTGATATAATGTGACGTATCATGTTGTTCCGTGTTGTTACCAAAACTCCATAGACGCCTCTAGTAAAGTCTCCACTGCTTTACTGAGGTATGACTTGGACTATGATTGGACTTGACTGCGACTTTACTGGACTATGACGAGACTACGACAGTGACTATTTTGATAAAATATTATCAAAAATTATTAAAACTTAATACTTGACACTGGCAAATGCACAATAATGCGACGCCAAAACTAAGAAGAAGAAGAAGAGGTTGTTTCTGTTATCATATAGATTATTTAGTCACTAATGAGATATCTATTATGTTATCCAGATTGACCTGATTGATACCTGCAATACGTTTGTATTTCTACAAGACTACAGTGTTTTCCTTTACTACGATAGAGGAATGCGCGAAGGCGCCTCCCTATAAGTGCACGAAATTATTTTTAGGTTTTTTGCAATTTACTACTAAACTGCATTTAGAAAAACTATTTTTAGCTAAAAAAGTCAATTGAGTGATTCTCATCATAGTTTTGATTGATATAACACGAACATTGTTTCCTAAACTCACTGTTTTAATGGTTATTTGGTGTGCGTAGCATGTTGTGAGCAAAGGAAACCACGAAATCACACCACATATATTAATTGCGAGCGTAGTGAGCGCGGATTTTTTTCCGTATTGTTTCGATAAAGATCCGAATTATACTGTCGTGATCCGTCTGAAGTAGGCAAAGGGTTTTTTCAAGTGCAAGCGTAGGGAGCGCGAAAATTCTAGTGTAAGACGTCGATTTAAGCAATAGCTTGACCAAAGACCCCCGTTGGATTCGCGGTTGTTTCTCACTAAAGCAGTAAGCTAATTTTTTTCGATGTGTTGTCAGTGAACGTTAAAAACGGAACATTTAAGTAGCGCTGACATTTTTCGATATATATTTCTACAGATAGCCGATTTTAAGTGAAATTATTATTTTTCACAGAAAAGGGCAAAACCGACTTCCATTGTGTACACAATTCGAATGCAATTTTTACATTATTGTTGATTTTCAAAAATGGCTCAGTCGATTTCGTATAAATTTCAGTGGGACCACCTCGGGAGTACACTATTTCGAACTAAAAAAGATGTTTTTAATTCGGTTCAAAATTAGCGAAAATGTCGATGAACATACGCAAAAAAAAACTGGACAAGTGCGAGTCAGGCTCGCACATCGAGGGTTCCGTACAAATCCAGAAAATTTCACAAAATTGGGAAGTAAGTTGTTAAAATCTCTATACTATAACCATCGACAAAAAAGTTTTTTATTCACTTTCCTTGTCATACATAGAAAATGAAACATTGTTAAAATAATTAAAAACCTATTTTAGCATGTGCTATGAAGTTTTTTATAATCATATAAAAGAATCAACCTTACATGATACGATTTACTCACCTTGAATTTTGAACCCATATTTTGTGTCAATACTCTGATTTTAATATCAATACTCTAATTGAAACTACTGCTAGCTCAAAATTAAAGCTATTGCTATCAAATTTTGGCATGTCTTTACATATTAAAGACCCTACACGACAGGAAAATTGTATTGAAAAAATTTTTGCAACTTACCAGATGCAGCGGCGAAAACATTCAATTTTTACTTATCAGATCATAATACTGCACAATTTGTAACTTTTAGAAAATTGATTTGTAAGAAATGTGCTAGACATAGTTATAAATATATAAACGATATGAGTAACGATAATATTTGCAGATTCTTAGAATGCATTAGTAGCGTATCCTTTTCAGAAGTTTATGAGCAACAATCGGCAAACGACGCTTACAATGTATTCCATGACTTGATTTCCATGTTTTATAAATTATGTTTCCCAATAATCAAAATAAAAACTCTTGAAAAAACTGGTCAACATAATAAAGTCACTAAAAGAATCCGAATTAGTTGCAAAAAAAAAGAAATTTGAGATCTAATTATTACAAAGTAAAAACTGCTGAATCGAAAAGAACATTTCAAAGTTATTCTAATCTATTAAAAAAATGTATAAATAAACACAAATTATTAAAGAACACGAAATATATTTCAAACTCCAAAAACCAATCTAAAGCCACTTGGAATGTAGTAAATGAAGAATTAGGCAAACAAAAACCTCGAAATTTTATTAACATTATAAATAATAACGATGGAAACCTATCATCCGGGCCCGATATAGCTAACTCTTTCAACGACTTTTTCATTAATATTACAAGCACTAATGGGCGACAATCATCAACTCAGATAACTCATGCACAAGGTCCTCCATCTACAGCAGACTCGACAAGCCAAAGCATTTATTTAGAACCTACAACACCAAACGAAATAGAAAAAATTATAAAGTCGCTAAAAAACACTAAATCGGCAGGTTTTGATGGCATCACGACAAAACTTATTAAAAACATTTGTCCGTTTATAATAGAGCCATTAAATTATACAGTCAATTTATCTTTAGAGCAAGGCAACGTGCCGGACAGACTTAAAATTGCAATTATTAAACCTTTGCACAAAAAGGGTTCTAAAATTGAAAAGGACAACTATCGACCTATAGCGCTAGTTCCTATTTTTTCTAAAATTTTTGAAAAAATTATGTATAAAAGATTAATTTCCTATCTCAATAAATACAACATTTTGGCAAAAGAACAGTTCGGTTTTAGAAAGTTTAAGTCAACCACTTTAGCTACTTACACTCTTTTAAAATTAATTTTAAACAATATGGAGCAAAAATCACCGTCATGTGCCTTATTTCTGGATTTGAGCAAGGCGTTTGATTTCGTAGATCATGGAATTCTGCTTAGTAAATTATATCGTTGCGGTATTAGGGGTCTTGCTTACGATTGGCTGAAATCTTATTTAAATGACAGGAAGCAAATAACTAGGATCTCGCGTTATGATAAAAAAACCAATAGCATACTTGATTTTGATTCAGATGAGAAGGTTATTTGTTGTGGGGTTCCCCAGGGTACTATCTTAGGGCCTTTATTATTTTTTCTGTTTATTAATGACCTTCCGCTTGCTCTTGAACATAACAAATATGTAAAAGTGTTTTGTTTGCTGACGACACAACCTTTATAATAAAATCTAAAAATGTCAATGATTTAGAAAAGGATGTGAAAGACTGTCTTTGTAATGTAATTAACTGGCTTAATTGCAATAAATTGAAGATAAATTTATCAAAAACAAAACTAATGAATTTTAGGACACAAAAGAGCCCTAAATTTCAAATAAATATAAATTATAATAATGATACTATAGAACAAGTTCCCAGTATTAAATTTCTAGGAATTCATATAGACTCACATCTAACATGGAAGTATCACATTAACGCAATTTGCTCAAAATTGAATAGATTCGTTTTCGCCTTAAAAAAGTTGCGCCGTTGTGCTTCTTTGGATACTGTCCTAATGGTTTATCACGCGTATGTTGGCTCTGTAATACGATATGGCATTTTAACATGGGGTAATGCGTCTGATTACTTAACTAAAAAGGTTTTAATAGCACAGAAAAAGTGCATTCGTGCTATATTTGGTATGAAATGGATGGATTCATGTAGGCCTGTTTTTAAGGCTAAAAGCCTCCTCACAGTGCCTTCTGTTTATATTTTTGAAATAGCAAAATTTGTGAAATGTAATCCTTCCCTTTTTAATCCCTTTGACAATACTGGTAGAAGAACACATACTCATTTACGACTTAACATGCCTAATGTGAGACTGGAATTATTTAGGAATAACTGCGTTTACATGGCACCTCTCATTTATTTATTTACAAATACTACTATCATTACAGGCTTAGCCTAATGCAATAGCGTAATATTTATAACTCTTTACCGAATAGCGTAATATTTATAACTCTTTACCGAATGGAATTGTTGACTTGCCTTATTATAAATTTTGTAGAGAGTTGAAAAAGTGGTTAGCGAGCAAAAGTTTTTATTCATTAAAAGAGTTTTTGGACAACGTATCTTGCCGCCTACATATTTATCATGACAAATATTAAAAATTGATTATTTTTTTGTAGTTTTAAAATTGGCGTCATACCTATTATTAATTGTAAAATTGAACAAATGTTTATATTTGCATACCTTGTATTAGGTTGTTATTGGTAGATCATGTTATATTTAAGACCTTTATTGTTACCCATTAACTTGCAAATAAAGAATTGAATTGAATTGTGAATTTTGAGGCCCTATTCTTTTGTGATTTAAATGAAAAAGGTACAGTTTTCAGATTTATTCCTATATGTGTACTCTGAGACAATGCTTCTCGCCAAATTTCATAGTTCTATATCAATGGGAAGTACCCTGTAGGTTTTGATTTTTGTGAGTGTCGATATATTCGGTTTTTTACGACATAAACGGCTCTAACTTTTTTAAATGATAACTGAGAAGTTTTTCTTTTACACAACTGCAAGAAACCATAGATATTCGTATACAGTTTAAATTTCAACTCGATATCTTTACGCGTTCCCGAGATAAAAAGTCTTGACATACACACAGACGGACAACAAAGTGATTCTATAAGGATTCCATTTTTTCCGTTTGAGGTACGGAACCCTAAAAATACATACAGATGAACATAAGAACCTCCTCCTTTCTGGGAGTCGGTTTTAAAAGACGTGAGAAAAATGATCGATATAGATCCAGGGGACGTAAACTCTATGACCCTCTCCCTAGATCCACGCCTGCGATCAGTTCTAATAACTCTCTTGAGGGTCACGATCGATCAATCGTGATCGACTCAGGACTCTACTAGTAATATTTACTGGGTAACTATGTATAAAGGAAGGATATTAATAACCATAAATAATGATTGCAGGATTGTACAAGGTATATACATACTATTGTATCGGGTTACAATACCGAAATGGATACGATACATAATTCAAACTATATTTTATAAATAAGGTTTAAAGATATTTATTATCATAAGGACAAAAACAGTTTGTCACTTACATGATAACATAATTACAACATATTTTACAATTTTAGTCGTACCTATTCAATTATCAAAGTAAATTAACTAATTAAACATACAACTTAATACAGACTTACTTCACACTACTTTTGTCTTACTTATAACAATACATCTTCTATGATGTATTCGGCTAAAGTTTTTTTAAAGGCATGTAGTGAGTTAACATTTTTTATTTTTGAGGGTAGTGAGTTATAAAGTCTGGCACCTTCAGTTGTGAGCATTTTCTTACCGTAATTTGTTCGATGCTTTGGAATGGCGATATAACTCGCCCGGCGAGTTCGGCGGTTAACAACATTTTTTTGTTTTGTAAAGGTTATGTTAGTGTGAATACCTAGTTTTAGTTAAAGTTTTTCTAATAAAGATACATGTGTTATAATTATAGAGTTGTTTTATATTCATTATTTTAGTTGCTGAATAAATTTTCTTAGTTGGTGTTAGGTAGTTAATAGTTAAAAATGGTTTTAATGATTTTATTCTGCAATCTTTGTAATTTACATATTCTCGTTTTAGCAGCGCATCCCCAAATCTCGATTAGGTATAGAAGATGTGGTTTAACTAGTGCGTTGTAGATTGTCATACGTAATTTTCGCGGAAGGCATCGTGCAATGTTTCGGAGTGCGCCACGTTCTGCTGCAAGTTTACTTTTTATGTATTCGATATGTGTACTCCAAGTTAAATGTGAGTCTAGGTGCAATCCGAGATATTTCTCATTAGATTTTTGTTGAAGGGGAACATTGTTAATTGTTAAGGGTGAAAAGGGGGGAACCGGTTTATTTTTAGCTTTAAAAAGGACATAACATGTTTTCGAAATATTTATAGTGAGCAAATTATACTGGAACCAATCATACAAAAAATTTAGGTCACCTTGAGCTTGTGAAACCAAATTAGTGATGGAAGAGCCGAAATAAGTATATATATATATATATATATATATACCTATATACAGTTACATTATCCATAAATTATACAATACGTATAAAATCACATTATCGATAAAATTAAACTGCACAGTTTACTTCGCCCATCACTATCTAAAAGGCAAAAAAGAACTGTGATACCATATTCAAATTCGAGATTGGCCCATTTTGGCTTGGCATGTTTGTGCATTTGCCTTTGTCATGTAACATTAACAATATAAAGTGTATTTAACAACTTAAACACGTCATTTAAATTATAACCAAATTAATGTTATGGTC
This sequence comes from Hypomecis punctinalis, assembly GCA_949316475.1. Taxonomy (NCBI): domain Eukaryota; kingdom Metazoa; phylum Arthropoda; class Insecta; order Lepidoptera; family Geometridae; genus Hypomecis; species Hypomecis punctinalis. The sequence goes on along the minus strand of OX438821.1, from coordinate 8,746,848 downwards.
TTAACGTATATTGGTGATGTGGCAGAAAATATACTACTTACGCTCTATTTAAAAGTAAAAAAATATTTCCGAAGCTAGTAAAAATTGCACAGTCGTACAATATAATACATACTTAGCTACAGCGGTTTTCATTGAAAATTGTACAGATTTCCTTTCTAATTTTTTTTTTATTAATGACAATACTACACTACTACTACATAGAAAGCAATTGGATCATCCACAGAAATTCATCATCATCATCTTTCTAATTAGTTTGCTTTTCTGTGGTCTGAACCGACCATGGACGCAGCCTGTCGGAAGGGATGGGCTTCCGACCAAGGCCGCATCAACCAAATATTGGTCGGATGGACCGGCTTCTACACTGTCCATTTTAACACCAACCCGACCATGGACGCGGTGGTCGGCGGTTGGTTCCGACCGTGTAGAAGGCCTTTAATAAGTCTACCATAGCGTGACGTCATATGGAACTTCATCATTAGGGTTCCCTAGTAAAATGAGGAACCCTTATAACTTCGTCGTGGCCGTCCGCCGTCCGAATGTTACAAAGCCTTATAACTTTCACATTTACGAACCAAATTACATGAAACTTAAAATTCTGATATTCTTAGTACACATTTCAATTTTATAAACGTAAAAAATTCATAACTGTGTATTTCAGGCGTTCCTACGTATAAAGTGGGGATTATTTTTTTTCCCACCCTACCCCTTTATGGGGTGTCATTGAATAGGATTCTTAAAATGAATGTAAGGTTTCACTATACATTTTTGTTACATATAAATTGTACCTACCATTGGCAAGATTTAGATCGCCAAACATGAAAAAGATTATGTCGTCCCACTCCTTGATTTCTAAAGTACCAGATGGAATGTTCAAACTTTCTGTCACAATTATTTTGAGCACTGTGGGATTATAACTTTTTGAGTTATAAGAAAAAAAATAATCTTGCACATACCTCAGACACATAATTTTTAGCCAATTATATGTTTCTAGCAGTGAACTATCTAATGACATTATAAAAAATAGTGTTTATCATACCTAATCATTGCCACCTTCTAAGGAAGCTGTCATACGCGTGTCTCGACTCGCACTTAACCACTTATTGTTTAAATAAGAAAATTAATGTATTATTCATATTCATATTCCTTTAGTCATACAACAGTATACGTCAAAAATCGAGTACGTTAGTTTTACTATGGAAATTTACGTGGTTTTCACACATTTTGCACACACGCGGAGCCAGCACTCGCCAACTTGAAAAAGGTCGCCGAATGCGACCGAAACTATAGTCGTTACGACTATCTCTACACGTGAGTTTAGTCCCTTTATATATGGTACAAAACGAGTACGATAGGATAATAGAAAATTACAATAATTAAAATAAACAAATGTCATTAGTATTGGAAAGTCAGTAACAGTGATTAATTTAACAATAAATTAAATAATCAATAATAATAAGGCAATAAAAATAAGTCAAAAACAAGTTAATGTTAAAAATAACGATTCGAGAAAAAACAAATAATATACAATAAAAATAAATGTCTTATATTTTGATAACCTAACTGACAAATTAATTATATTTTCGAAGTGAAAACTTCTTTAGCGCCGTTGTGCACATTGGGTAAATTATGTAAACTCGCGTCAGGACACGTGACCTGATCGAAAATTCGTAAGACGAAGGGATATCAGGGCGCTGGCGAGACGTAAGAGAGGAAGTAATGTCACCCTCTCTTTCTACCGCGCGGCGAAAATGTATGCTTGGTCCCGCTTTTTCATTTCGCGCAGCGCAGGGCGTTTGCGCGAGTGTGGGTGTGTGATAATTATTGTATATTACAACATAAATGATAGTACTTTAATACTAAAATATAAATAGACTAGCTTTTGTCCGCGACTCCGCCCGCGTGGTATTTTCACTTTTGTGTTATCCCACAGGAACCTTTTATTTTTTCGGGATAACTTTCCGACGTTTGAACTATATCCATGCCAAAAATCAAGTCAATCCGTAGATCCATTTCTGCGTGAAAGAGGAACAAACCAACAAACAAACGAACCAACAAACTTTTCAGGTTCTACTGTTACTAATCTGGCTGCCTTTACGAATTATATATATCGAAGTATGGATGAGAGGTCGCAGGTTGATGTTATATACACTGATTTTGAGAAAGCTTTCGACAAAGTGGATCACATCATCCTGCTCAACAAGCTTTATGAGCTGGGAATCCGCGGAGATCTCCACAGATGGCTCAGCTCGTACGTCACCAAGAGAAAACAGGCTGTAGCAGTATGTAGTGCGCGTAGCGACTTCGTTTTTATCAGCTCTGGAGTTCCCCAAGGATCAATTCTAGGTCCATTGTTGTTATATATAGCGTATATTTTTGACATAAACAATTCTATAGTAGATTCCAAACATCTCATGTTTGCAGATGACAAAAAAGTTTTCCTAAAAATTAAATCTAGTGATGACTGTTCTAAGATCCAAAGTGATTTAAACAATCTCTCGCACTTCTATACATTAAATAGAATCTCCGTGACTATAGCTCAATGCCTACAAGTAACGTATACTAGAAAACTAAAACCCATTCATAATATCTATTACCTCAATAACATTCCAATTAAAAAGAATAATACAGGTATTAACAAAAACAATAGCAAAAGTATTGACTGTATTAAAGTCTTATACTTTACATACGTGAGAAGTATTTTAGAATAAGCGTGCAGTATTTGGTCACCATGTCATAAAGTTCATATTCAGAAATTGGAATCGATTCAAATAAAGTTTTTGAAATTTTTAAGTTTTAAGGATTTTAAGTCTAATGACACATACGCGGAAGCTTGTAAATACTATGCCATATAGTCGTAATCCTACACGACATAAAAACGCAATATACGGCGTTTCGTGAACAAAAGATTTCCTTTGGCAGGTTTAATCTGTAGGTCTAAAGGATGGATTTAAGAAGGGGAGCCACCTGGATTTTTGATGCAGGTGAGAGAGGGGGAGGGGGGAAGGTTGCACCTGCCGCGCTTTGAATAAAAAATTATAGCCGATCCAGTTATGGATACAATGGCTTGTTTGGTATCGTTTTCGCATAAAAAAAGTACGGAAAATCTGTTTTCAAGGTTATTTAGAGACACTTTCATACAAAATGTCCATTATTTCGTTAAAAAAAGGAAATTTGAGAGTAAGTTTTTTTTTGCCCAACTGCATTTAACTTAAAAAATAGAACGATTTTGTGGTAAAAAAAAATACTACTATTGAGCTCATACTGTCTAGTTTTTAGAAATATATACTTTACATATACATGTATGACAGTATGTACCCAAAAAAAAAATCCGCGTGAATCGAGTGACGAAATTAAAATACTTCACTCGATTCACATGGCATATTTTCTACGATAAATTTTACGGCGTTTCGTGAACAAAAGATTTTCTTTAGCAGATTTAATCTGTAGGTCTAAAGGATGGATTTAAGAAGGGGAGCCACCTGGATTTTTGACGCAGGTGAGAGAGGGGGAGGGGGGAAGGATGCACCCACCGCGCTTCGAATAAAAAATTTTAGGTGATCCAGTTATGGATACAATGGCTTGTTTGGTATCGTTTTAGCATAAAAAGAGTACGCAAAATCTGTTTTCAAGGTTATTTAGAGACACTTTCACACAAAATGTCCATAATTTCGTTAAAAAAAATATTTAAAAGTAAGTTTTTTTTCTCCAACTGTATTTAACTTAAAAAATAGATCGATTTTGTGGTAAAAAAATACTGCTATTGAGCTCATACTGTCTAGTTTTTAGAAATATATACTTTACATATACTTGTCTAACAGTATGTACCCCGAAAAAAATTCCGCGTAAATCGAGTGACGAAATTAAAACTCTTCACTCGATTCACATGGCATATTTATTGAGTAAATTAGTTTTTCTGTACTGTATCAAGGAACCTATAAAAGACAAATATAATTTGACGTCACTTAGGTAACATATTTAACACTTGAACTTAAATTACTTAAGTGTTCGGGAAAAAAAGTACACTTCTTTCCACACAAATTCACGCAAAATTATACTTAAGGAAATAAAATAATAATAAAGAAATAGATTTTGCATTTTATAAAGAAAAAATTGCTTAAAATCTTTTTCTGGTCTCCAAATTTCTCCGGAAGGCCTCGCGGACTATGAAACTGTAAGAAAATAGATAATATACTATTAGAATGTACAATCTCAATGGTACCAAGTTCAGCAGATATAAAGTTATCTAACAATATAAATATACTTGCAATTATCGGAGTATCTATCAGCTTTTGAACATCAATGAGGACCTCGCGGTCTTTTAAATTGTAACAAAATAGACATAATATTAAAATTTACAATCTCAACGACACCAAATTCAGAGATAAACTTATCTGACCACATAAATATATCTGGTATTCACACTCTCCATAGCTGCTCTTAGTACGAGAGGGGTTACCATGTTCGCAGTGTGCATGGTAACCCCTCTCGTCTGCAAGAATGAAGGTGAACGAGTTCGCCGTCAAGTACATGAAGACCACAAGTTACCGGGCAATTGGTCCAACTTCTTGAAGAATGCTCGAAATAAAGAAGAACTTTTTAAACTTGCTACGCGCTTCAAGAGAACGTTGGAGTCCATACATATAGTGACCAACATCGGGCCTGCAATCAAATCATCGAAACCAACGGAGACTTAGAGGGCTTAGTGTGAATTCTGAGGAGGCTGATGGTCGCATTATTCTACATGCAAAGGATATGGTTATCAATCATTGATATCACCAATCAGAGCATCCATTATGGAGCAACAAGTGTCATACACACCGTTGATACCGAAGTCGTCAAAATCGCCATATCCTTCCTCTTCCCTCTTAAGCTGTTAGGTCTCCAAGAGCTTTGGATTTCTTTCTGTACGGGCAAACACCACAACTATATACCTGCACATGACCTTGCACAGGATCTGGGTGTAGACAGAGCAGAAGCTATGACAGGATACCATGCTTTCACAGGCTGTGACACCGTTTCTGTTCTCTATTCAAAAGGCAAAACACTGACCTGGAAGGCGTGGCAGCAATGTCTTGAGACCACATCTGATTTTTAAGCACTTTCTAATTCACTGAACGAAGTGACAAATGATTTAATGACAAGATTAGAAAAGTACGTCATCATGTTACATACTGTTGAAACTGAAACTCTTTCGGTTAATGAAGCTCGCAAGATTTTATTTGCAAAAAATAAGTGCTTGCAAAATATCCCCCCCTACGAGAGATGCCCTAAGGAGGCACACATTAAGGGCAGCCTATCAAGCAGGCTACGTGTGGGGAGAAGCTCTTGATCCCTTAGGAGTTATCCCCTTCCCAGCTGACTGGGGATGGACTCAAACTAAAGAAGAATGGCAGCCCTTATGGACAAATCAGCCCAGTATCTGGGAGGCGGCGCGAGAGCTTGTAAAGTGCGGATGCAAGAACAGCTGCAGGGGCCGATATTCTTGCAGACGAGAGGGGTTACCATGCACACTGCTGTGTAAGAGCTGCTATGGAGAGTTTGAATACCAGGTATATTTATGTGGTCAGATAAGTTTGTCTCTGAATTTGGTTTCCTTGAGATTGTAAATTTTAATATTATGTCTATTTTGTTACAATTTAATAGACCGCGAGGTCCTCATTGATGTTCAAAAGCTGATAGATACTCCGATAATTGCAAGTATATTTATATTGTTAGATAACTTTATATCTGCTGAACTTGGTACCATTGAGATTGTACATTCTAATAGTATATTATCTATTTTCTTACAGTTTCATAGTCCGCGAGGCCTTCCGGAGAAATTTTGAGACCAGAAAAAGATTTTAAGCCATTTTTTGCTTTATAAAATGCAAAATCTATTTCTTTATTATTATTTTATTTCCTTAAGTATAATTTTGCGTGAATTTGTGTGGAAAGAAGTGTACTTTTTTTCCCGAACACTTAAGTAATTTAAGTTCAAGTGTTAAATATGTTACCTAAGTGACGTCAAATTATATTTATCTTTTATAGTTTCCTTGATACAGTACAGAAAAACTAATTTACTCAATAAATATGCCATGTGAATCGAGTGAAGTATTTTAATTTCGTCACTCGATTCACGCGGAATTTTTTTTGGGTACATACTGTCAGACATGTATATGTAAAGTATATATTTCTAAAAACTAAACAGTATGAGCTCAATAGCAGTATTTTTTTTAAGTTAAATACAGTTGGGCAAAAAAAACTTACTCTCAAATTTCCTTTTTTTAACGAAATAATGGACACTTTGTATGAAAGTGTCTCTAAATAACCTCGAAAACAGATTTTCCGTACTTTTTTTATGCGAAAACGATACCAAACAAGCCATTGTATCCATAACTGGATCGGCTATAATTTTTTATTCAAAGCGCGGCAGGTGCAACCTTCCCCCCTTCCCCTCTCTCACCTGCATCAAAAATCCAGGTGGCTCCCCTTCTTAAATCCATCCTTTAGACCTACAGATTAAACCTGCCAAAGGAAATCTTTTGTTCACGAAACGCCGTATAATTTGTCGTAGAACGGCGACTAATAGGTACGTTGGAGTAGCGACGTCAGCAGTACGATATCGTACTCCTGCACGACATAATAACAGGAAAATTAATAGCAGTGAACTCATGTCCAGTATCTCGATAAGGGTACCAATTCGCCGCACAAGATTTAAAACCACGTTCCACGTTCCAACTGTACATACCAATTATGCTCGGAATTCTGTCCTTTGTGCGCCGCTCTTACTTATAATATGTAATATTCTGGGATAGACTCATTCTGCTTAACGAAAGCCTCATTAAAAGAAGAGATTAAAAAGCTACATAAGTCCGGTGAGTAATTTTAAAGTTATCATTAACTTCTTAAGGTAATCTTGATGTTTTATTTTTATTGTATATTCCCTTCAAAAATAAATAAGTAGATTACAATAAAATTATATTATGGGGGCTTCCATACGCATACGGTACGGAACCCTTAGTGCGCGAGTCCGCTTGGCTTGGCTGCTTATTTTTAGTCGGCTACCCTATTTCCTGTTACCTACACTGCAACACCGCAACACCTCGTACCTACTTGATAATGTTATGACAAATGGGAATTTCCTGGTGAATAAGTTTTAAAGTACCTAATTACGGCTAATTCTATAAAATAATGCAGTACAGTTTTAACCTTAGTGTACGTAGACTTGTCAATTAAACCCTGTGACTGCAATAGGAATATAATTTTAACACGAAAATAAATAATAATTATCAAAATACGTTGTTTGGTGGTTATTTTTGTTGTGTATCAAAGGTAAGATAATAGATATTATACGCTAACTTTCGCTATTACTTGCACATTTTGCGCAACCCTAATAATACTAGTTGTACTCCGAACGGTAGACCACGCATCTGTTTAACTGAATCTTCATAACCCTATTAAAAGTAACATTCAGCGTGGAAATGCTGCCAGCATGCTGGGCTCCGCTAGGACTAAATATTTTCTTTGATGCTGGGCACGCTGTGGCAGTGGGCTTGAGCATTCGGATTATCTTTAGATCTTCTAAGGTCTGTGGATGATCCAATTGCTTGTTATGTTGTAGTAGTATATGTAGTTTTAGATTATGTAAGTCTTGTATTTAGTGGTAGTTAAGAAAGGCACTTGTGAAAATATATTTATTTAACCAAAAAAACCTATTATTTAAACCCACTGCTGGGCAAAGGTCTCCTCTAATTCCTTCCATTCCTTTCTGTTCTGTGCTACCTCCGTCCAATCCTTTTTAAACCTCTCGATTTTGTCGCGCCATCGTGTTGGAGGACGGCCTCGGGGTCGACTGGACAGAGGAACCCACTCCGTTGAGACCTTTGCCCATCTGTCTGGGTGCATTAAAAAAAATAAGTTAAAAAAAAATTAAGTAGCTCACCTGCACACGTAGCATGACAAAGGGAGAAAATCATTTTATCTATTTTTAAATGTCAGTTGTCATTGTCAATCCATACTTTATTTCCTCATCGAGAGGATATAATGGTGGAAAGACTATTTAATTTTGTCCTTCGCCATGCTTTCGGTGCAGATGATGTCCTCCAGCCAGCAAAGGTATAGCCCTAGGAGTGGCCAACACCGCGTATCCCGCGCATTATCTCGATTAGGATTAATTTGATTCATACTGTCATTTTTTTGGATTTATGTGTTAACTAGTTTTTACCCGCGGCTTCGCCCGCATGATATTTTGATTTTTGTGCTATCCCATAGGAACCCTTTATTTATCCGGGATAAAAAGTAGACTATGTCACGTTCCGTCTTTCAAACCCGAACAAAAAAATAAACAAAAAACGATTTGACGGTTGTTCGATTCGACAGTTGATTTTTTTGACATTTCTTGAAGCGCACTCTAGAATAGCTTCTCAGAGTTCTCAGATCTTACTTAACACTTATCGTTATATTAAGAACAATTTACGCAATATCATTATAATTTATAGCCTATGTTATTTTGATATATAAGCTATATTATTGCAAAGTTTCATCTCAATCCGTTTAGTAGTTTTTGCGTGAAAGAGTAACAAACATCCATACATCCATCCATCCATCCATCCATCCATCCATCCATCCATCCATCCATCCATCCTCACAAACTTTCGCGTTTATAATATTAGTAGGAAGTAGGATAAACGATCTTACCAAATATTATCGAAATTGGCTGATAACTTACTTAGTTACAGTTAAAAATAAGTATTGTTGTTTTTTTTTTAGATGAAACCACTGCCAGTATTAACAGCACTTTGCACCTTGTATCTCCATGCAGTTTTGGGGATTGGAGAAACTACGGCTTTCAACAACACTAGATCACCAAATATTGCCCTGAAAAACACTGACAACTCTCCGAACATTGCCCTCGACAACACAGGACTCCCAAACGTTGCCATCAGGGACACTGATATGACCAATGCGGAAAATCTATGGTTTCTTCTAGAAACTGTCTTATCATCTTTTCTGATTGATGAGAAGAATAAGCAAGGAACTGGTATCTGGCCAATGTCAGTAAACTGTCCTAAGGACAAAATGGAAAGGTTCATTGATGGCATAAAATATTGTTTTAACAAGCCTGACGTTGACGGTGATTATCCGGACGAGGACGAGCCATCATTAGAAGGAGACTCTGCCAATTAGCAGTGGGGTTGTTTTTATATTAGAATTTGGGTTATCTTTTTATTTAGTTATCTTTAAACTCGGATCCGATAGCGGTCCAGTGCAAAGCGCGTGCGCCCGCTTGTGATGTCTCAGGTTGCAAACAAATACGAATATTACAAAAAAATCCCGGCCCGGATCGCGATCGCTTTCCCGCACTTCCCGTTTCTGTGTGACGAGAGCTTTAGACTTTCAAGGGTCTGCGGATGATCCAACTGCTATTTATGTAAAGGTGACGTCCACATGTGGTATATTATTCAGAGAAAAATCGAACCCAGATGATATATACATCATTTGAAAGCTTGTTTTATGGGCTTCCCAAAAATATTTAAATTAGATTATTTCAACCCTCCAATTTTTTTTAAATGCGAAAAATAAATTGTATGAAAAATAACAATACAGCTTTTTACTTTTTCTAGTTTAGCAATGATAAAGTGCTTCTATCGTTATTTTACTTGCATTCGTAGCTGATTCTTCCACATTAATCGCTTAATTTACTAAAATTAAAAATTATAAGTAACCTACCAGGGTGACCAGTTAATAGGAACAATGTGACAAAAAAACACTTAAAAGTGTGTCTCATTGGTAAAAATGCTTTTATTTAACGATTTGGAGGTTACTTAATCAGGGTCGATAGAGATAAACTACTTATTGATCCAAATATATCTATTTATCCTAATAAATTCAAAATTAATTTAAAAAATAACGGAGGGCTCTTTTTTGTTTTTAACTGTTGTAATAGACTCAGAAAAATATGACCATTCTCGAAATGTAACGACTGTTGTGGTTAGAACTTTTAATTATTATTATACTAGCCTCCATACATTTTGTGGACATGTCCTTTATATTATAAACAGGCAAGATAATGCGATCTTGAAGTCTGACAGTTGACCGTGACTAGTGGTGGGAAATAAATAACACTATTATTTTCTTTTTACCTGACCCAATAAAAATACCAAATTGCTTATACCTACAACCCGGTCGCAATATCTGTGCACCTGACCTCGTGACGTCATCAGTCTAAACTTAACAATAAATATTAAAAAACAAAACAACAACAAAGCGAAAATATGAAAATTATCGGGACGTGTATCGGCAACGAAGATGCTAACCGCATTGTCGCACCGGGGAGTGCGCGGAGAGGTGACAGGGGAAGCGGGAGAGGCGCCGCATTCCAGCGAGGTGCACAGATATTCTGACCGGGTTGTACTTGTCTGTTAGATTTATATTTTTAAAATTCACTAAAATAGATAATACAATAAAATGTGATAGCAATTTTGATCAATATTTGCTAAAAAATTACAATTTCTTGTTACTCACTTCGCGTGTTTGGTGTGAGCGCAGTTTTACAAAAATATACAGTTGTCGTTATACTATTTTTGAAAAATTCATGTTAGCTGGTTTATTTCCAAAGGACATCGGGTACAGTTGTAAGTCGAAAAATGAATGGGGAAACTGAAATGTTTGCGGACTTCTACAACATCTACAACCAATTTACAGATACCACCTGTTAATAATATTTGAGCATAGAGAAAATTGTTAATTAAACAGTTTTGAATAGATAATGTAGCGTTTTTAAATATAAATCAGGAAGTTGTGACATTAAATTAAATAGTGATTTTGTAATGTAATTATTCTATTCATATATTAGCAGTCCGGTTAACCAGTACAGCTTAACCGATGCATCTAGAACAATCATTAATTTATTTCGTAATGAAATGTGCTCTCTTCTATTTTTACAGATTATATTCTCCTAATTATATATTTACGTTAACCCTGCTTAAATTTTGTTTTTTATTGAAATTTTTTACAAACCAGTTACTCCAGGGTCTGTGCCCTTTGTTAGCTAAAATTAATGACCCGATGGGCTCTTAAGCGTGTACCTACCTACATTATAAACGTAATGATCCTGCAGTCGGATGTTGTACCTACCTACTAATATTAATATCTCGTATAACGTCTCGTATTCCTTTAATAAGTTATTATTAAAGGAAACTTCCTCATGACTAAGTTTAAAAGTATTTAGAGATTATTACACATTATAATACCTTTATGTATGCAGTATGGCTTTTAACTTTAGTGTATGTAGACTTGTGCATTCAAATTTTGCGGCAGTATTAAACAATAAAATAAAATCAGAATAAGTCTATAAAGGTAAGTGAAAGGTTTTTATACGCTATTTTTTTCTCTCGCTTACACTCCTTTAATAATACTATACTCCATAAAATTTAACTTGATCTCTGCGACAGCTGTCAAAAAAATCACTCCTATGAAGTCCTGAATTTCTTAATAGTACAGACAGTACAGTACAGTACAGTACCTGTCAATGTCATACTTTATGGGCATGCCAATTAGTGATGGGCGACGAATGATCGTGACCACAGAGTTTTAGATAGAGATTTATTTAAAATATCGATAATTTATACAAACGATATTTTAAATAAAACTTAATTTATCAGTAATTTTATTGTATATTTTATTATCATAACATTTTTTACATGTGTAATTAAATTAAACCCAATTATATGTTACATTAGCATTGATAATAGTGAAAAACGTCGATAAATACTACCGATACATTATTATGAGTATTTAATTAATATCATAACATTATTTACATGTGTACATACTTGATCTTAAATAATAGTAAGTAAATAAAATCCAATTTCTCACCTTCAACTACTCATTCGATTTCATTACAACATTGTTTGAAAATCGATTTTTTTCACCACTATCTGAACTCTATAAATGTCAATCTTCTATGTCAATGTCACTGTCGCAGAGATCAAGTTAAATTTTATGGAGTATAGTAGTTCTGTGAACATTTGAACTCTCATCTGATTGACTGAATCTTCTTTAGCCCATTGGTAATTTGGTATATACCTGTCTCGACTCGCTGTTGACTGATTTGATTCATGGTTTGAATCTAATGTCAAATAATAATCAAACAGTGGTAAAAACCTTATTTAAATTAAACGGTTTTATGTACTAAAAGCTAAAAAAAATATAACTAATAAATAAAATCGTGGGGCCTTTGTCTGGAAAATTTCATTTCGAACGATGCGCCGCGCGATTTTATTTTTAACCAACAAAACGAGGAAGTACTCAAATCGAAGCGCATATACAGGGTTATTTCTAATCAATTAGCATCCTTTTAGGGGCTTATTCTGTGCATCAAAACTAACAACTTTAGTTCTACGACTTTCGTCGAAACTCAAAACAAAAATTTGTTGTTTTATAAAAAAAATATCAATCACCCGCGACAAAATTGAGCTCTGAGCGCTGAATTGGCTCGAAATGGTTCGTGTAATATTACACACATCGCGTCTCCAGCTATTTCGTGGTCATGGCTGGACACGCTTCCGCGTGTCTAGATTGTCTTGTCGCAGCAAAGACCTCGCTTTACTTCGGTCAATATAATAAGCCTTTGGGTATTTTGAGTTGTCAATTTATATCGTTAATCAATTTAACATAAGGAAAATAGGGATGATTCAACAGGGATGAGGCATCGATCGAGTCATTTAATAGCAGGATATATGTTATTTATGTACCTATGTAGCTTGCGCTTATATGGACATAGCAGTATTTACCTACCTGGTTCAAAAACTAGACCTACCTACGAAGGACAGGTGCGATGTGGTTTTTTTTATTTCGAGCAAATCATTACACATTATTATACGAGTCGATTGAAAGGTTGTTTTGTGGGCTGTTCAAAAATTTTTAGGAAATATATATATTTTTTTATTTCTTTGCTACCAACTTCCAAAGATTTTGTAGACGTGTCCTTTGTAGCATTATTTAGGAAATCTGTCTATAACTTGACATCATTATCGTTTCGCCAAAAATGGCACAAAATAATAACTTCAATCATTACGATCCTAGAACTTTTATCAAATTTGGTTAAGTAGTTTTTGAAATAATAAGCCGTGGTGGTCTAGAGGTAGTGACACCCGCCTTACAATCGTGAGGTCGTGGGTTCAAATCCCCGGTCCTGTACCAATGAGTTCTTTGGATTTTATGTGCGGAATTTCACACCACTGGCTTTTCGGTTCGGAAACATCGTGAGGCAACCTGCATACGTCCGTAGAAGAAATTCGATGGCGTATGTGAATTCACCAACCCGCACTGGGCCAGCGTGGTGGATATGGCCCAAACACCCTTCGTGGGTAGGCCTACGTCCTGCAGTGGACTATTAAAAAGGCTGGTACAGTACAGTAGTTTTTGAAATGAAATCAACAATATGTTTTTTTTTTTCAGATGAAACCACTGCCAGTATTAACAGCACTTTGCGTCTTGTACATCCATGCAGTTTTGGCAATTAGAGAAAATACTGCCTTCAACAACACAGGATCACCAAATGTTGCCCAGAAAAACACGGGCAATTCTCCAAAGATTGCCCTCCACAACACTGGAACTCCAAATACTGCCATAAACAACACAATCAATTTACAAAAGATTGCCCCAGCTGACACAAAATTGCCCGAAATTGCCGCCGTCAACACAGGACCCTCAGGCGTTGCCATTAGTGACACTGACATAACCAATGCGGAAAATCTATGGTTTCTTCTAGAAACTGTCTTATCATCGTTTCTGATTGATGAGAAGAATAAGCAAGGACAAGGTGCACTGACAGTAAAAGTAAAGGGAAATACACTTTGTCCTCCGGGCAAAGTAAGCAAGTTGGTTGATGGAGAAGATATTTGTATAGACCCGCCTAATGATGACTACGTGGATGAGGAATAGGGTTTCCAATACCGGGATCCCGGTATCAGCCAACACCGGGATCCCGGAATTTTTTTCGAGTTTTTTAATACCGGTATTGAAATATTCATAACCGGGATCCCGGTATTAGTGATTTTATTTTAATTTTAGTTCAAAACACAAAATAATAAACTATCACTACCGCACATAGACATTTATATCCAATTTTTTTTTTTTTTGAATATTTTAAATCGGTGTAATATCAATGATTTAACGACACGTCAGTTATACGCACGCAACGCAGTAAAGGACATGTCCACAAAATGTATGGAGGCTGGTATAATAATAATCAAAAATTCTAACCAAAACACTTGTTACATTTCGAGAAAGTTCATATTTTTCTGAGTCTATTACATCAGTTAAAACCAATAAAGAGCCCTCCGATTTTTTTAAAATTAATTTTGAATCTATAAGGATAATTAAATATATTTGGCTCAATAGGTAGTTTATATCTAGTAACCCTGTTTAAGTAACCTCCATTATTGTTAAATAGAAGCATTTTTACCAATTTGACATAGTTTTTAAGTGTTTTTTGTCACATTGTACCTACTAACTGGTCACACTGGTAGGTTATAATTTTTAAATTTTAGCAAATTAAGAGATGGATGTGGAAGAATCAGCTACGAATGGAAGTAAAATAACGATAGAAGCACTTTATTATTGCAAAACTAGAAAAAATATAGAGCTGTATTATTATTTTTCATACAATTTATATTTCACATTTCAAAAATAATGGAGGGTAAAAAAAATCAAAATTAAATATTTTTGAGAAGCCATAATCTAATCAAGCTTTCAAATGATGTATTATATCATCTTGGTTCGATTTTTCTCTGAATAATATACCACTTGTGGACGTCACCTTTAAGTCGTTCTCAGTCTAGAGCAACGACTTACAAATACGACTTAAAAATACGACTTACACGTTTCAAAATAACTGAGCTGATAGCCGAAAATTGGGAATTTTATAAATACCAATTTCAAATATCTGTTTTTTTTTATTTAGTATACCTAGTGTGTTTCATAGTCAAATTAGTCAGAAACGAAGTAAACTCACCCTGTATATATTTTTTAATATTATTTGTATTTTAAACTGTCTAATTAATCGTCTCTCACTATGGGCCTTATTAGTAAGCTCCAAGTAGCCCAACGGGCCATGGAGAGGGCTATGCTCGGAGTTTCTCTGCGAGATCGAATCAGGAATGAGGAGATCCGTAGAAGAACCAAGGTTACCGACATAGCCCAACGGATTGGCAAGTTGAAGTGGCAATGGGCAGGGCACATAGCGCGGAGAACTGATGACCGATGGGGTCGAAAGTTCTCGAGTGGAGACCACGTACCGGCAAGCGCAGCGTAGGACGTCCACCCACAAGGTGGACGGATGACCTTATTAGGACCGCAGGATCGCGCTGGATGCAAGCCACTATCAACCGGTCTTATTGGAGATCATTAGGGGAGGCCTATGTCCAGCAGTGGACGTCCAATGGCTGAAATGATGATAATGATGATGAATCAATCGTTAAAATACAAAGTGACCAGAACCGGGGCACCTGCCCATGGACGAAATAAGGCTAACTATATATTTATTTGGGTATACAATTGCCTTATAATATGTCTAGTTATAATTATTTACTAGGGATATTTCTAATCAGTTAGCATCATTGTAGGGGCTATTTCTGTACATCAAAATTAACAACTTTTGTTCTACAACTTTCGTCAAAACTAAAAAAAAATCAGCTGTTCCATACATTTTGTCGCGGGTGAACGACATTTTTTAAGGAAAAACAAAAAAAAATTTTTTTGACAAAAGTCGCAGAACAAAAGTTGTTAGTTTTGATGTACAGAATAAGCCCCTAAGAGGATGCTAATTGATTCGAAATAACCCTGTATAATAGTAACACAGTACACATTATACCCTGTTGTTAGGGTGTCGCAAATAGTATAATATACAAAGTATAACATACGTATCATAATTAAGCGTTATTTTATAATGATTTGTGAGCTTGAAACTTAAAAATACTGTTATCAAATCAATCCCCGACTTCTACAAGTCTACAACCATTTAATTAATAACGCCTGCTAAAATTATTTGAGCAATTTCGTCTTGCTCAAATAATTTTAACAGGCTTTGAAAGTTGTTAAGAACTTTTTACAACCATATTAAGCTCGATTACAGAGGCGCCATCGTAATTATATTAGCTAAATAGCATAGTTCTGTTTCTTTTTCACTTTGGGCATTCGATAGAGAGAACGCTTTTTACGTTGCTATTAAATTTACGCTGGCGCCTCTGTAATCGGGCTTATTGAGTAAAAACAGTTAGTTAGAACTCAAGTAGAACTGCTCGTTACGAAAAATGTTAATTGACATCGTCATGATGTCAATTACCGTATATAATAAACTACCCGAAGATAATTTATTAAAGTGTTGCCTTTACCTAAATTTAAAAATAAGTTGAAAACCTGGCTGTTAAAGAAAAGATTCTACTCAATAAATTAATTTTTGGGTATATATTGATTTTTGTACATAATATTGTTGTCTAACATTGAATTTGGTATTAAAATAATTTTATAATTATTTTTAGCTTAAATTTGACCTGTATGAAATGTTGTTTAATTTAATTTTATAACTGTACGTTGCAAGTTAAATGTTAGTAATACTAAAAATAATATCATATCTCAAAATAGTATATATTTATTCAACTACTTATACAAATTATATCATAAAACCAAAACAATAAAAATTGTTAAAATATGTAATAAGTCATCCGTCATAAGTCAAAAAAAGCCGTGGTGGTCAAGAGGTAGTGACACCCGCCTTACAATCGTGAGGTCGTGGGTTCGAATCCCCGGTCCCGTACCAATGAGTTCTTTGGAATTTAAGTACGGAATTTCACACCACTGGCTTGTCGGTGAAGGAAAACATTGTGAGGCAACCTGCTTACGTCCGTAGAAGAAATTCGATGGCGTATGTGAATCCACCAACCCGCACTGAGCCAGCGTGGTGGATATGGCCCAATCACCCTTCGTGGGTAGGCCTACGTCCTGCAGTGGACTACTAAAAAGGCTGGTACAGTACAGTACAGTACAATAAGTCAACATAACACTAATTAAATGCTAATTGTCACACTATTTTAACACACAAAGTCTAAATATAGATTCACAAGTTAAAAAGTCAGGTTTGTTAATAAATACATCATCTGTGAAAATTTCAGCTTTTTGACCGACGAACCACCGGAGGAGGTTTCGACGCATATATTTTTTCTTATGTATAACCACGCATAACTTTTTTCATAGTAGTCCGATTTCAATAATTATTTTTTTATTGGAAAGAACATACTTCGAAATTGGTCCAATTTAAATTTTATCGAAATCGGCTGAGCCATTTTTGATAAATCAACAATAATGTGAAAAATGTAACATCGATCCCTGCATAATATTTGCGTTCTAGCGATGCGCCCCGGCTTCGCACAGTTGCGTGCGAAATATTCGAGAATTCTGTACACGGGTGAAGTCGGTCATGCTAATTTTTGCACAAAATAATCTTGTTTAGCTATAACGGTTTATGAGATAAAGACTGGTGACAGACAGACAGACGGACAGACGGACAGCGCAGTCTTAGTAATAGGGTCCCGTTTTTACCCTTTTGGGTACGGAACCAAACCATTCCATACCCTTCAATAAGGGGCTCATCAGAATACCAGCGTTGAGTGTTGGGTCCTTCCAGCACTCAACATTTTATAGCTGAGGTGAGTCCCTTTCGACACTTTTGTTTTGTTTTTTTTCATTAGTTATATAAGTTTTTTTTGTACGTGTTATGCATGTGTCGAATAAAGATATTTCATTTCAAAGAACCCTAAAAACGCTAACGATCTTGACGCTTTCTAGGAAGTTTGGCGGGATTTGGTTACAGGACGCGATAAATGGAAGGAAGTGGGGAGACCTTTGCTCAGAAGTGGACAGACAGACAGACAAAACTCTTTATTTACAACCACAATATGAAAAATAAACACTATTTACACATATACGACAAAAAAATATGATTATAAAGTGGCGCCCTTATCACCCATAGCGATTTCGTCCAGGCAACCTTGCACGAATATGAACAGACAAGAACAAGAAAAAGTGGCCATAAATAGATATTAACAAAGAAAACACATATAGTAAACTAAATATACTTAATTCAATCTAAGTTTTAAATATACTTACGTATAATATATAAATATAATTGTACATATACCGACAGCAGAGGTCGAGAAAAAAATAATAATTAGAAGAACCTCTTTTTATAGAAGTCGGTTAAAAACGATTATCAAACACCCGCTTCCGACGCTAACAGAATAAGCAAATAACAGTATCCTTACTCATATTTGCTCGTATGTTTCTAGAAATTTAGTTTCTGGGAAGATTCTCGCAAATATTGCAAGCCAAGTTATGTTCCACGTGGTGAAATGGTGGAACTATTTCACCAGTAGATCTCCAAACAGTAGACCTCGCGTCACATCTCTTTAACTGAATCTTCATGTTGTTTTTAAACTTTCGCGATTTGAACACATTATTATTTTATACTACGGGACTAATCGCGCACCTACCCGTGACCACGGTCGATGCAACTCGGCCGAAACGTCGGGATGAGGAGGTATTTATTTATCTCGTAATTTTAGTGCGCGATTAGTCCCGTAGTATAAAATAATAATGAATCTTCATGAGCCTATATCTCAACTCGCTTTTGATCGATTTAGTTCATACTTGCAAATCTTGTTGGGATTTAGATACTAAATAACGATGGCAAATATTATCGAAATTGGCGGATAAATAACGTGGACAGCTTTCCTCCTTCTTTTGACCGACGAACCACCGGAGGAGGTATACAATTCGACGCGTATATTTTTTTTATGTATAACCACGCATAACTTTTTTCGTAGTAGTCTGATTCTTTTTTTATTGGACAGAATATACTTTGAAATTGGTCCCATTCAAATTTTATCGAAATCGGCTGAGCCATTTTTGATAAATCAACAATAATGTGAAAAATGCTACATCGATCCGTGCGAAATATTCGCGAATTCTGTACAGAGCCATTTTTGATAAATCAACAATAATGTGAAAAATGCTACATCGATCCGTGCGAAATATTCGCGAATTCTGTACACGGATGAAGTCGGTCATGCTGTTTGTTGCAAAAAAATAATTGTTTGACCGACGATCCACCGGAGGAGGTATACAATTCGACGCGTATATATACTTTTTTATGTATAACCAAGCATAACTTTTTTCATGGTAGTCCGAAATCAATAATTCTTTTTTTATTGAAAAGAGTATACTTCACACTATTGTAGTATTATTATATCTTCTTTGCTATTGTTTTCTATCAATCAAATTCAATACAAGCGATCACCGAAATTAAGCAACGTTCCGCACGGTCAGTGTCTGGATTGCATTGCACCGCCGGTTGCATTTTCCAACTGAGCACTACCGTGGCTCGGATGACACGTTAAATTGTAGGTCCCGGATGTTTTAATCGTTTAGCCATGTCAGAGGCCTTCAGGAGGACTAAAAACTCTGACACCAGGGCTAGCCACCTGGCCTATACGACTGTTAAACTTACTGTTAAATTCCGGGAACGATATGGAATTTGGCGTATAAAATCCCTTTCATAAAATACTGCTGTAGTGTTTTGTATGGGAGATGCTATAGTGGTGCCATCAGTTAAATGACAGGTAAAATGGTATTAAGTTCACACAGTTCAGAGGATGTTTACTTTTCCAGGGTCTATAGGATATGATAATTAGCTTTGAACTTAGTACCTAGGTCATTCACAGGAAAGTGGTGAGAAAAGCTTTACTAGAATGTGAATTCAAACTTTTTAATAAGTTGTTAGTATATTTTTCCTCACATCGATTCGAAAAGGACTACTTGGTTTGCCTTTAAGTGCGCCCAAAGGTGGTGTTTTCTATAAGGAACTTTATAAGTGTGCCGGAATTATCTTTGCCGCGCACTTTTTAAATTTATAAGTATTTGTAATGTTAGTGTTCAGCGCCAAGAAAATGAAAGAAAAAATATGTAAATATAAGTTTTCATTTGTTTTATTATTAGATACCATTTAATTTCAATTTAATTGTTACTCTACGTTTTATTAAATAATAATATTACAATAAAATATGAGGCGCCTTTTGTTTTCTCATAGAGGTGATGAAAAGTAGTGTGTACCACTCGGGCGCAATAATAGATTGTATCATATGGGAGCAAAATAATATTTTTACAGCGAGAGCGTTTTTTATTCCAATTCCGAGCGAAGTGAGGGATTCTAGAGTAGAAGCTCTCGCTGCACGCTCGGCTCAGGCGGAACGTGTCACTTATTTGTGCGTGCAGACGGCATTCATCGATTTATTTAGTTATCACGTCAAAAAACTTTGTGGCGCCAACAGAACGGATGCGTACAAAAGAGGTCGAATTACAAAACTACAATGAATGAACAAGTATTTTTCTTCAATCTCCAAGGAGGTTTTGTACTTGTAAGAAATAAGTTATTGTGTGTTTAGCAAAGAGGTTGCTTTGTGATTTTATTTGCGCTGGGAATTGCTCCCACATTGGAAGGTTTTGCTTATGTGCTGTTAGTACACTGTCGCGATCGCGTACGTTTATCTATACGACAGCGAACGCCTTAGCATTGAAAAATATATGTATAAATACAGGGTGACTGGTAAACATTGAGCAACCTTTTAGGAGCTTATTCTGTACCTACATCAAAACTAACAACTTTTGTCAATTCTCAAATAAAAATTGTTGTTCCATAGAAAAATATTGTTCAACCACGACCAAAAGTCGCAGAACAAAAGTTGTTAGTTTTGATGTACAGAATAAGCCCCTAAAAGGTTGCTCAATGTTTACCAGTATATATCTTTCCACAAACTGATCCCCTTGGAGTGAAAACAAAGTATGAATTGACTTAATTTTGATTAATAATAATGGTTATATCTTTGTCATGTTTGCCGCAGTTTTCCGCAACGAAATGACTTTGTACAAATAATACGGTGCTTTTATAAATTGCGTACATAAGTAATGTAACTGAAAAAAACCTCAAGATTATTTTGTTTAGCTATATTTCGATATTTTAAGCTTTTCTGATATTAAATTCGGCGTAAATGCGTTGCTAAACACTAACGAATCTCCAAATCAAATATGTATTGTGCTATGTACATTTTTTTCTGTTCTCGTATACCTACTGCCAAACAACTGACGTATTTTTCTTTTACTTTAAAGAAGATTCATTAAAACTATGGAGATTCGTTAGTCTGCTAGCATGACGACGTAAATCGCCTGCGCTGATGTAACAGTAAAGCAAATACATATAAAACAGTACTACAAAAAGAGATCCGTTCACAGTTTTATTACCTTTGACATTTCTGTTTCTTCGCTGTCTCTATCTGGTCATAATACACCATCACAGGTTAGATGGAGATAGCAACAAATGTCAGAAGTAAAATAACTGTAAACGAACTGTAACAAATCTTTCACAATTTCATTGCTGAAAACAAATGCGTAAGTGTACAATACTGACAGTAATATAGTTAAAGCTAAACACAGCAAAATACTAAATACACAACTGCGAAAATAAATATTATACACATCTTACACACGGTGTCTGACCCCGAACTAAGCAAAGCTTGTGATATGGCTGCCAGAGACTGATATACTACATATTTTTAAATACGTACTTATTAAGATAAAACCTGAATAACACCCAGACAGAGCAAACACCTATGTTCATCAAATAAATATTTGCTCTGGGTGGGAATCAAACCCACGCCTCTTTAACCCAGGAGTCAGGGTCACAAACCACTGAACCACCAAATCAGTCAAAGAATAAAAAGAAAATCAACAGTAAGGCAGCAAACAGACAGTTTCTCCGCAGTCATAGTCATAGTCATATTTATTGGTAAAACTTTTTACATGTCAAATAAAAGTGTACAATAATTCTATAACTTACAATATTTGTAAATAATATATTTATGTAATAATACAATTTTACACAATATTATACAATTTAAAAATACTTATCTTATAACTTTATAAAATTCTTCGAACTCATAAAAAGCTTGCTCTATTAGCCACTTTTTTAGTTTAAACTTGAACGACTGCAGAGACACAGCTGCAGTGACATCTTCAGGCAGATTATTATATCAGTTTCACTGCGTCGAATGCGTCGATGTACTAACAGCGTTATATTAAAGAAAAAATGTATTTGAAAGTTTAGCAGTGTCTTCTGAGAATGTTCGGTATTTCTCATAGTATTTTTCTGATGAATGAATATCCGGTAGGCCAATGCGCGTGATTGGTCAATTCAGTTTTGAAATAAGAAGAAATTCGTAAACGAGCCAAAGTTACCGACATACTCTAACGGATTAGCAAGTGAAATAGTAGCGGGCAGGGTACGTGGGCTGTGTTGTGGGTGGCACAGAATTGATAGCGGATAGGAAACCATAGTGAAGTATGTAACTAGACAAGGCGCTAATAATAATAATTACAAAAGTAAGAGAAGGCGAGATGTGCAAGTATAAAGAGTGAACAGGACGAAAGTAATATCTTTTGTCTCAATTTGCGTATACGTTTTTTTTGTCTGCCTACTACGCACGGCCTAGACGTAGTAGTCAGACAAAACTACTGTTGAATATGTCGCCCGCATACGCAATATATCATTATAATTTATAGCCTATGTGTTATTCTGATATATAAGCTATATTATTGCAAAGTTTTATCTCAATCCGTTCAGTAGATTTTGCGTGAAAGAGTAACAAACATCCATCCATCCTCACAAACTTTCGCCTTTATAATATTAGCGAGTACATATATATGTAATAACTAGTACATACTTGCTCCAAGTCGGAAACGCAGCAATTGACGTCCACCCAAAAACATATACAGGTACTCGTACTAGCTACGCCCCGCGGTTTCACCCGCGCAGATCACGATTGTGTTGGGTACAATACTGAGTAAGTAGTCTTAGTGGCAATTTAACGATTAAGTAGGTATATCTGAAAAGCCGTGGTGGTCTAGCTTATACAGGTATTACAAGTACTAGGACTACATAAGTGCATTAGATAAATAAGTTTCTCACCTACTAGGTATATACAGGGTTATTTCTAATCAATTAGCATCCTTCTAGGGGCTTATTCTCTACCTACATCAAAACTAACAACTTTTGTTCTACAAATGTCGTCTAAACTCAAAAAAAAAATCAGCTGTTCCATACATATTGTCGCGGCTGAACTATATTTTTCTATGAAATAACAAATTTTTTTTTTGAGTTTTGACGAAAGTCGTAGAACAAAAGTTGTTAGTTTTGATGTACAGAATAAGCCCCTAGAAGGATGCTAATTGATTAGAAATAACCCTGTATAGATAGATAGAAACACTTTATTGTACACAAAAAAATATAAGACGAACATGAATGCAAGAAATACTAATGAACGTGTAACCGTGTAATGAAAGTGTAACTCAAGGCGGCCTTATCGCTGGAAGCGATCTCTTCCAGGCAGCCCATAGGTATATTATACAGAATTATTCAGCATCCTTTAAGGGGCTTATTCTGTACATCAAAACTAACAACTTTCGTCAAAACTCAAAAAAATAATCAGCTGTTCCATACATTTTGTCGCGGTTTAACTATATTTTTCTATGAAGTAACAAAAATTTTTTTTGTGTTTTGACGAAAGTCGTAGAACAAAAGTTGTTAGTTTTGATGTACAAAATAAGCCCCTAGAAGGATGCTAATTGATTAGAAATAACCCTGTATAATTATAGTAGCTTGATCACGAGTTTCTTAAGACGAGAATAATAAAATGAAGCAATGTTTGGCACGGCCAGTCTTTGGATGGGTGACCGCGGGTGGCGTTTCCAACTGAGCACTACCGTAGCTCGGATGACTCGTTAAATAGTAGGTTCGTGTTTTAACTGTTTAGTCATGGCAGAAGCCTTTAGACGCCCTTAAAACTCTGACATCGTCCTATTATAAATTACTAGTTTTTACCCGCGGCTTCGCCCGCATGATATTATGATTTTTGTTCAACCCTTTATTTATCCGGGATAAAAAGTAGACTATGTCACTTTCCGTCTTTCAAACCCGAGGCCCTACCTTACCACCCTTAATAAAGGAGGTGGAAAATAAAATAAAAAACGATTTGACGGTTGTTCGATTCGACAGTTGTTTTTTTTTGACATTTCTTAAAGCACACTCTAGAATAGCTCGCAGATAGCAGAATTTTTCTTACTTACTTATCATCTTAACACTTATCGTTTTGTTGTGCAACATTTACGCAATATCATTATAATTTATAGCATACTAGTTTTTACCCGCGGCTTCGCCCGCATACGCAATATATCTTTATAATTTATAGCCTATGTGTTATTCTGATATATAAGCTATATTATTGCAAAGTTTCATCTCAATCCGTTCAGTAGTTTTTGCGTGAAAGAGTAACAAACATCCATACATCCATCCATCCATCCATCCTCACAAACTTTCGCGTTTATAATATTAGTAGGATGTGTTATTCTGATATATAAGCTATATTATTGCAAAGTTTCATCTCAATCCATTCAGTAGTTTTTGCGTGAAAGAGTAAGAAACATCCATCCATTCTCACAAACTCACAAACTCTCGCGTTTATAATATTAGTAGGATAGGATGGGAGGCCTATGCTCAACGTCCTATGGCCAAGCTGATGATGATATTTAATAGTTGCAAGGATTTTTTATCGTATACTTATAACATTTATCAAGCCTGTAGGTATGTGGGTTCATATCCCACACATTTCTTTGTGCAACTTTTAACAGTGATTAAGTATCAAAATCAGGTGGTCACGAAAAAAATAACCACTTTACCTTACAAAAACGACCGAATTGAAGAACTAAAATGTCTCAAGCAGTGGCGTGACTTTTGCTTAGAAAAATCGATATAAGCGCTCGTTTTGATTTTGAAAATATGTTGGCACTCTTTTGTTAAAAATCAGATGGTCATGAAAAAAATTAAATACAAACTCTACAAAAGCGACCGAATTGAAGAACTCAAATATCTCAAAATGTGGCGTGACTTTTGCTTAGGAAAATCGATAGGAGCGCGCGTTTTGATTTTGGAATTATATTGGTAAACGCTTTTGTTAAAAATCGACCTGCGTTTTCATAACAAAAGATTTAACAGTATTTGGGTACAAAAGTCGGCTTTTTCGGATGTATACTGAGATACAGTATATGAACTTTTTAATAGATTCTTCAATTCACTGATTTGTTTTGCAATTATTCTTCGCAAAAAAATACACAAACCGATTTCCACCGTGTACAGAATACGAATAATTTGCACGACACGATGTGACTTCCATCTACATTTTTGTTGATATATCAAAAAAAAAACGGCTCAGCCGATTTCGACAAAAGGTGACGTTCACAAGTTGTATATTATTCAGAGAAAAATCAAACCAAGATGATATATGCATCATTTGAAAGCTTCATATATGGGCTTCTCAAAAATATTTAATTTAGTTTTTTTTATCCCTCCATTTTTTTTTAAATGTGAAAAATAAATGGTATGAAAAATAATTATTCAGTACATATTTTTTTCTAGTTTAGCAATAATAAAGTGCTTATATCGTTGTTTTACTTCCATTCGTAGCTGGTTCTTCCACATTCATCTCTTAATTTGCTAAAATTAAAAATTATAAACTACCAGTGTGGCCAGTTAGTAGGTACAATGTGACAAAAAAAACACTATAAAGCTGTGTATAATTGGTAAAAATGCTTCTATTTAACAATTTGAAGGTTACCTAATCAGGATTGATATACTACATATTGAGCCAAATATATTTATTTATCCAAATCGATTCAAAATTAATTTAAAAAAAACGCAGGGCTCTTATTTACCTACCAGTGTGACCATTTAGTAGGTACAATGTGACAAAAAAAACACTAAAAAAACTGTGTCTAATTGGTAAAAATGCTTCTATTTAACAATTTGGAGGTTACCTAATCAGGATTGCTATACTACATATTGAGCCAAATATATTTATTTATCCTAATCGATTCAAAATTAATTTTAAAAAAAACGCAGGGCTCTTATTTACCTACCAGTGTGACCATTTAGTAGGTACAATGTGACAAAAAAAAAACACTAAAAAAACTGTGTCTAATTGGTAAAATGCTTCTATTTAACAATTTGGAGGTTACCTAATCAGGATTGCTATACTACATATTGAGCCAAATATATTTATTTATCCTAATCGATTCAAAATTAATTTTAAAAAAACGCAGGGCTCTTATTTACCTACCAGTGTGACCATTTAGTAGGTACAATGTGACAAAAAAAACACTAAAAAAACTGTGTCTAATTGGTAAAAATGCTTCTATTTAACAATTTGGAGGTTACTTAATCAAGGTTGCTAGAGATATACTACCTATTGAGCCAAATATATTCATTTATCCTAATAGATTTAAAATCAATTTTATTAAAATCGGAGGGCTCTTTTTTGTTTTTAACTGATGTAATCGACTCAGAAAAATATGAACTTTCTCGAAATGTAACAAGTGTTGTGGTTAGAATTTTTTATTATTATTATAACAGCCTCCATACATTTTGTGGACATGTCTTTTAAATGAGATCACCTCGGAAGTATAGTACTCTTTTGAACTTAAAACAATCTTGCTAAATATTATCG
This sequence comes from Hypomecis punctinalis, assembly GCA_949316475.1. Classification (NCBI taxonomy): domain Eukaryota; kingdom Metazoa; phylum Arthropoda; class Insecta; order Lepidoptera; family Geometridae; genus Hypomecis; species Hypomecis punctinalis. The sequence goes on along the minus strand of OX438821.1, from coordinate 8,720,203 downwards.
AAATTAGCTGATAAATAGCGCTACCGCAGAGCCCTCTTTTTAAAGTGATTATATATCAATCGACCTAACAAAAAATCCAAAACAAAAGCTTCGTTGAAAAATGCGACCAGTAGAAGAGAACCAACATCCGGACGGATAAAAGAAAATTTTGGAATCTAGAGACTTACCTGTAACATTTTTCAAAAGCGCTCTTCTAATATTGCTATGGGTTTTTGACAGGCGTTAATTAAAAATAGCCGATTCCTATGTTCTGAGAATTTAGTACCTTGAATGAATTGGTGATTTTTTTAGGGTTTAAAAGTTGGTCCCATAGTAGAAATGATGAATTGATGAAATCGTACACTTTGGAAGTCCCTGATTTTTTTTACCGATTTCCAAAGATGCACTATCGGTAAAAAGCAGAATCAGGGACTTCAAAAGTGTGTTTCGAGACGGTCACATGAAATTTTATTCAAATCTTGGTATTTTTTGGTAAATCAACAAAAATGTACATGGATGTCACATCGATTCGTGCAAATTATTCGAACTCTGTACACGGTGGAAGCCGTGGTGGCCTAGAGGTAGTGACACCCGCCTTACAATCGTGAGGTCGTGGGTTCAAATCCCCGGTCCCGTACCAATGAGTTCTTTAGAATTTATGTACGGAATTTCACACCACTGGCTTTTCGGTGAAGGAAAACATCGTGAGGCAACCTGCATTCGTCCGTAGAAGAAATTCGATGTCGTATGTGAATCCACCAACCCGCACTGGGCCAGCGTGGTGGATACGGCCCAATCACCCTTCGTGGGTAGGCCTACGTTCTGGAGTGGAGTATTAAAAAGGCTGGTACAGTACACGGTGGAAATCGGTGTTGCTATTTTTTGCGAGAAATCATTATTTTAACTAAAGTATAGCACAGGTGTTACTCTTTAATTTAAATGTGATGTGTTAGATGTTAAACTTTTACTAAAATGTGATGTGTTAGGTGTTAAACTTTAATTAAAATGGGATGTGTTAGATGTTAAACTTTTATTAAAATGTGATGTGTTAGGTGTTAAACTTTAGTTAAAATATGATGTGTTAGGTGTTAAACTTTAATTTAAATTTGATGTGTTAGGCGTTAAACTTTAATTTAAATGTGATGTGTTAGGTGTTAAACTTTAATTAAAATGTGATGTGTTAGGTGTTAAACTTCAGTTAAAATGTGCAAAAACCACGCTAGTTTCCAAAATCAAATAATTATTTCTAAGTAGTGTTGGACCAAAGTTACAGTACTGTCTGTTTGTACACTACGCTGCCTCTACCTGTAACCAAAAGGCGGCATATTTATAATCTCAAGACGTGACGTGGTCGTTCGGACATGCCACTTCTTATAACTGCTCCCTTGTGGAATATATAGAGGTGTGTGCGGAAATAGAGGGCGCTGCTGTGATTTTCAGGGTTCCGTACACAAAGGGAAAAAACGGGACCCTGTTACTAAGACTCCGCTCTCCGTCTGTCTGTCTGTCACCAGGCTGTATCTCATGAACCGTGATAGCTAGACTGTTGAAAGGACATATCCACAAAATGTATGGAGGCTGGTATAATAATAATTAAAAATTCTAACCACAACACTCGTTACATTTCGAGAAAGTTCATATTTTTTGAGTCTATTACAACTGTTAAAAACGAAAAAGAGCCCTTCGTTTTTTTTTTAATTAATTTTGAATTTATTAGGATAAATAAATATATTTGGCTCAATAGGTAGTTTATCTCCAGCAATCCAGATTAAGAAACCTCCAAATTGTTAAATATAAGCGTTTTTATCAATTAGACACACTTTTTTGTCACAATGTACCTACTAACTGGTCACACTGGTAGTTTATAATTTATAATTTTAGCAAATTAAGAGATGAATGTGGAAGAATCAGCTACGAATGGAAGTAAAATAATGATAGCTGTATATAAAATAAGCTGTATTGTTATTTTTCATACAATTTATTTTTCGCATTTAAAAAAAATGGAGGAGTGAAAAAATCTAAATTAAATACTTTTGGGAAGCCCATAAATCAAGCTTTCAAATGATGAACTTATATATCATCTTGGTTCGATTTTTCTCTGAATAATATACCTACCACTTGTGAACGTCACCTTTCACAGATGATGTATTTCTATAGTCGCTAAAAAAATTGTATTTATACCTACTATCACCTAAGGTCCTAAGTCGATTCCACCATATGATTCAAATTTCGACCATTCCATTTCTGCAGTCCCCCGCCCTCGTGGTCTGTGAACAGCTGATCGTTTTTTGCAAATATTGTTTTGTGGGTGGTAAGGGGCTCGTTGGAATTCCTTTTTTTAAGCCCGACCTTAAAAACAGGGATCTTATAAGCTTGATGAGTGTGTCTGTGTTTTGCAAAAAATAGCATGATCGACTTCACCCGTGTACAAAATCATTACATAGTATAAAACAAAGTCGCTTTCCGCTGTCTGTCCCCATGTATGCTTATATCTTTAAAACTACGTGACGGAATTTGATGCTGTTTGTTTTAAAAGATAGAGTAATACAAGATAAATGTTTAAATGTATAATGCACCTGTGCGAAGCCGGGGCGCATCGTTAGAACGCAAATATTATGCACGGATTGATGTAACATTTTTCACATTATTGTTGATTTATCAAAAATGGCTCAGCCGATTTCAATAAAATTTAAATGGGACCAATTTCGAAGTATACTCTTCCCAATAGTAAAATAATTATTGAAATCGGACTACTATAAAAAAGTTATGCGTGGTTATACATAAAAAATATATGTATAACTAGTTTTTACCCGTGGCTTCGCCCGCATACGCCATATATCATTATAATTAATAGCCTATGTGTTATTCTGAAATATAAGCTATATTATTGCAAAGTTTCATCTCAATCCGTTCAGTAGTTTTTGCGTGAAAGAGTAACAAACATCCATACATCCATCCATCCATCCTTCCATCCATCCTCACAAACTTTCGCGTTTATTATATTAGTAGGATTATTCTGAAATATAAGCTATATTATTGCAAAGTTTCATCTCAATCCGTTCAGTAGTTTTTGCGTGAAAGAGTAACAAACATCCATACATCCATCCATCCATCCTCACAAACTTTCGCGTTTATTATATTAGTAGGATTATTCTGAAATTTAAGCTATATTATTGCAAAGTTTCATCTCAATCCGTTCAGTAGTTTTTGCGTGAAAGAGTAACAAACATCCATACATCCATCCATCCATCCTTCCATCCATCCTCACAAACTTTCGCGTTTATTATATTAGTAGGATTATATACGCGTCGAATTGTATACCTCCTCAGGTGGTTCGTCAGTCAAAAATGAACAATAATGTAAATAATTAGAGCGAAATATTCGAATACCATTTTTTGCGAAAAATAATAGAATGAAGCCTTTTCAAAAGTGGATAAAAAGGTCTTATTGCCTTGCATTGGGTGCTTAAAAACTCTGACACCAGGGCTAGCCACGAGCTCACCTATCAGTATGCCAGGCACACTGACTCGAGTTAACCGTACCAGCCCCCCGACCGCCTAAGCAAAAGCAATCGCAATAGCAATCGTTTATGACTTCATTTTAGTGGTTTGGCACCGCCTATGTGACGTTAGCCATCAATTGCTTTGCGCGGATTGCGAAAGCAATCGTTGAATGAACAACTTTGATGGCTAACGTCACACAGGCGGTGCCAAAGGACTAAAATGAAGTCATAAACGATTGCTATTACGATTGCTATTGGTTTAGGCGGTAGGCCCCCAGCACTGGTTGGCAACGCAACCAGTTTGGGGTCGCGCTCGCGTCCGTCTCAGTGTGAATTCGCGCCAAAATCTGCTGGAACCACATGTGATGCATTCTGTTTCTAAAATAGTTGTTTCTATGAAAATATTTATCTGTATAAGTATATCTATCTATATAAGTATAACTATCTGAAATCATAAAATAAATAAGAATAAAAAATATTATTTAATTCAAATTCGTAAATCTTCTCAGGATTTGGATACTAAATGAAGGCATCGCTCATTTGTATAAGTAAACGCGCGGTCACACATCTGAAGACCGACCCCGTCGAACGTTGCTTAACTTCGGTGATCACTAAAAAACACCTAGTCAAACTACGCTATGAGCGCTGTACACAAACGAGTAATGTCGTGATAAAATGCAGTTTCAACAATTATTCGTATTATAACAGACAGACAGACAGACAGACAAAACTCTTTATTTATAACCACAATATAAAAAATAAACACTATTAACACATACGACAAAAAATATGATTATAAAGGGGCGGCCTTATCACCCATGGCGATTTCTTCCAGGCAACCTTGACCTTGATAACAATGTTGGCAAAACGGAACATTTTGCTATTGTTGTAAAAACGCGATTCGAAAACTTTTAGGGTTGACAATAGCAACAATTTTGAGGTTAGGTTGCTACCAAATTATTTCACAGTTCCATCACAGCGCTACTGTCGATTTATTAAAGCAAACTAGACTTGAACTGAAGATAAGTTTTAGTTCAGTAGTTTTGTCGCTAGGAAAGCTTATATTGGCGGTTAAAGGATTATTAATAAAAAAAATACAGTGACGTCAGAGCGCTATTGTCGATTTTTTTAAGCGACCTTGATTTGCAAATACTTAAGTAAGTTTTAGTTTGCTAGTTTTGCCGCTAGTATATTTTAAATCGGTAATAACCTCAGAATAGTGAAAAACAGGTAATAACTCATTTACATATAATTTTTACGATTACATTACAGCTCTACTGTCACATTTCTAGAGCAAACTACACTCTATAAAATTTAACTTGATCTCTGCGACAGCTGTCAGAAAAATCACACCTATGAAGTCCTGATTTTCTTAAAAGTACAGACAGTACCTGTCAATGTCATACTTTGTGGGCATGCCGATTAGTGATGGGCGACGAATGATCGTGACCACAGAGTTTTAGATAGAGTTTTGATTAAAATATCGACAGTTTATACTGACGGTATTTTAAATAAAACTTGATTTATCATTAATTTTATTGTATATTGTAATATTATAACATTTTTTTACATGTGTAATTAAAGTAAACCCAATTATATGTTACATTAGCATCGATAATAGTGAAAAACGTCGATAAATACTATCGTTACATTATTATGAGTATATAATTAATATCATACCATTATTTACATGTGTACATACTGACAATACTACACTACTACTACATAGAAAGCAATTGGATCATCCACAGACCCTTGAAGGTCTAAAGATAATCCAAGTGCTCAAGCCCACTGCCAGTTGGCAGCGTGCCCAGCATGCTGGCAGCATTGCCACGCTGAATGGCAATGCTTATACGTTGAGCCAAAAAAACACCAGCATTTTGGTCACGCGTCGCGTCCACCAGACGCTCAGAAAGACTTTTGAAAAAAAGATGAGCTCCCGGCCCCCACGGACCCAAAGTCTCAACTCCAAATGGCTCAAATATGTAACCACTCCCGAGGTTAGCATATTTGCGCCGCTTGTGCTGCTCAGCCGAATTGGCCGCCGCTCCAGCCCTACTCTGAGTCTCAGGAAGATGTGACGGTGCCAAAGTATCGACGCAAGTTGCGTCCCATACTAAGGGCCGTCCACACTTCCATGGGACCAGCGTCATGCCGTCAGGCCTTTTGCCATCACCACGCGCCAACCCACTCGGTTCGAGTACGGCTGCGATATTGGCGGTGACAAAAGCCCTGCGTATGACATCGTTAAGGCTGGCGTGGCGTCCAATCCGACCAGCGCTTCTTGAGCAAGAGAGACCGTGGTGACCGAGCTGGTCAACTGCAGTACCACACTGACAGCGATGGGCTTCACAACACCTTGCACCCAAGCGTAAGCTGACAGCTAGACGAAATGCAGTTGGGTCTAAAAGGTTACCAGTATTGAAAGAGGGCAATGCTTGCAACCAAAGACCGGACTCCCATACAGAGACTGCAAGGATACGAGCGCGATCCGCGACGCTAGGACACGTGTCTAGAAGAGATTTCCGTGCTAGTTCGCAGATCGGCCGATCCCACAGTCTCTGCGACGATAAAGTCTTTGGAAGCTCGGCATTTGGGCAAGCGACCCTCCAAGCATTCGTTGCCTCATTCAAATGAGCTACATCTACGCCAGAATGGCCTAAAGAAGGTGCGAGGATTTTTTCAATCAAGTTCTGAGTACTATGAATGGAGGACAAGAAAGCTGGTAAAGCAACACTTGAAATTTGGCGGACCCCTAACCCTCCAAGCCTAACAGGCAAGGAGGCTTGTAGCCACGCCCTTTCACTCATGTCAATATTCAAAACCGATACTAGGGACTGCTTTACAACATCGTCTAAGCTCAAAAGGAGCTCATTGTGTTTCCACAATGGACTACATCGTAAAGCGTACATAAATTTTGGAACAAACAGACAACATCTTATAATGGTAAAAGCCATGTGGGCGTTAATTTTGAGTAGCCTATCAGAGGCACTCAAAAAATTTTGAATTTTTTCTTGAACGAAAGGCGGAAAAGACTCATCTAATATCGGCGAACCTAGAAGGCGAAGAGAACACTTGTCTACCGATTTGATGTTAGGTGCCAAATCATTAAATTTGTTAAGTATCAAATCTTTATCCGGACATGAGTCGCAAACGAAAAGTTCGCATTTCGAAAAATTTAGCTCCAAACCAATTTGACGAAACTCGTCTATAAGAATTTCCAAATCACGTAGGACTGTGCTCGCATCGCCACCCAAAGTCCCGTCATCCAGATACCAAACGTTGAGTTTAGATTGGAGACGTTGAACAATTGGATGAATGGCCAGGCTGAAAATGGCTGGTCCGAGAGGGTCACCTTGTTGACAGCCAACGGAAGATAGCAAAACATCATTTTTGTAAATTAATTTAGTGGGTTTGCCGTAGCATTGCCAAAGAAAATTGAAAAGATCGGGAATTTTGTCTTTGACCTGTGCCAACAAGGCGTCTCGATTAACCGAATTGAAAGCATTTTTGACATCCACCTTAAGCAACACCTCTCCACAATTTTGACCGAGAAAAGTACGAAGCGAATGAACAGCAGCCTCACATCCACCCCGCGAACCAAAGCCAAGCTGTATTGGTTGAAAAAGGCTACTCAAAAGAGCAACCTTTTTTCCACAACCGGCTTTGGCTGCGAGACGACGATATGTGGTGCCAACAGCAATAGGTCTGATGCCACCATCTTTTTTGACAAGTGCGCATAGGTTAGCGCCATACAAGACTTCGATAACGTCATCATTGACCTGCCCAGATAACATGAGATTTGCCAAACCCGTTAATTCTCTCAAGAGAGACTCAGCCACCTCACCAGAGCTAAAAGATAGAAGATCTTTTAGATGTTGAGGCGAGAGACCATCTAGGCCTCCGGCTGAGCCGCTCCGAAAAGAAGAAACGGCCGCTGCAATCTCCTGAGCTGACACTTCAATGACAACGTCATCAGGGTGTGGTGGCTCAGGCAGGTGGAGACATGCTGCCGGCGGATGCTTGTCACGGAGTGACTGGACCGTATCGGGTTTGTGGGGGGCAATAGTGTCGCTGGAGAACAGGACCCGTGCGGCGCCTTTGATATCGCCATCACTAATTTTGCTCTCTACTATTTTAATGGTAACCGAATCGTCTGTTTTTTTAGAATTTGGCTTATTCTGCCTTGTTGGCGGAATAATGCTTTCAAAATCTAAAGAGTTCTCTTCCAATGCGCTGTACTTTACGCAATTTTCCTTTACCCTAGTGGTAAGGGATTTTTTGTTTGTTGGGTCCGAATGTACGTAAAGCACAACGTAGGGAAAAGTCAAGAGGTGTTCCCAGGCGACTAAAGAATTTTTAGAAATAACATTCCGAATAGCAGCAGATAAACACTGCGCAACCGAAAAACGTGCACCACGCGGGATGCGTTTTAAAACAGGAAGAGAAGTTTTGAGTGAGCTAAGAACCTCCCAAAGCGGTTTGGAAGGAGCAGCAGCGCTCACGGGACTGCTGCTGGCTCCATCAGAGCCTGCAATAGGGGCCGAAAGTGTAATTTGGCTATTTTTATGGCACCGCGTACGGTGAATTTTGAGGCCTTTCTGTCCTTTAAAAAATCGCACTTGGGAACACTCTAGGCACTGAATCATGTCCCCCTGCGACACATTAACGTATTGGGAAACTGCATTTGGCCCGGCCGGGGCGCAAAATGCCATGAATAACAAGAATTATACTACAAATATAAATAAAAATAAACTTAGGTTCTATAAGTGGAGACGTCAGGACGTCAGACCGTGACGTGTATATACTTAATGTGTACATACTTGATCTTAAATAATAATAACTAAATGAAATCCAATTTTTCACCTTCATCTACTCATTCGATTTCATTACAACATTGTTTGAAAATCGATTTTTTCCACCACTATCCCAACTCTAAAAATGTCAATCTTCTAATGTCGCAGAGATCAAGTTAAATTTTATAGAGTATAGTGGTAGAGATCTTTTAGTTAAATGGTTACGTCGCTAGCAACGATGCTATGTTTTGGCGGGAATCAGCTGACCACCAAACGAGTCAGACCGGTGCCGGTACCACGAGCGACAGCGTCGGTTGCTATCGCTTTAGTATCGTTCAATATTTTTTAAGGTGGTTTCTTGAGGTCATTAAATATAGACCGTGCGGAACGTTGCTTAATTTTTTTGATGCGTGACCGAGTGTGGCGTTTTCCGACTATGCGCTGCCGTGGATTGGATTAAATTGTAGGTCCCGGTTGTTTTAAATGTTTATTTTAGTTACCAACCAAGTTAGGTACCAACAACTTTTGTTCTAAGATTTTTACTAATTCTCAAAAAAAATGCTGTTTCATAAAGAAATATCGTTCACCCGCGACAAAGAGTATGGAACAGCCTCAGAGCAAATAAAAAAACAAGAGAGAATTTTGTGAACAAACAAGTGAGGCAAACCAAAACTACGCCGTGTCGTGTAAAGACAATCACATATACATCAACGTACAAGGAAACTACGCCTTGGCTTGTCAGTCGAACTATGGCGGCGCAGCAGTGACGCACTCACACAGGTATAAAAAACCGGCTTCACTTGACTGTTCAACGACGTTCTCTCTTGATTTTTTTTATTTGCTCTGAGGGAACAGCCTTTTTTGTTTTTAGTTTTGACAAAAGTCGCAGAACAAAACTTTTTAGTTTTGATGTACAGAAAAAGTCCCTAAAAGGATGCTAATTGATTAGAAACAACCAAGTACATAGCTTTTTTTAATTAAAAATGTTTTAGCCATCTCAGAGGCTTTCCGGCGGCCTGTAAACTCTGACACAAGGGCTAGCCACCCGGAACTTAATGGAACTTATACTAAGCGCCACACAAATCAGCGGATGGGAAGTTATGCTTCCCAGAGCGCTGGGCCAAAGCTGAAATATAGGTATGCGCGGGAGCCAGAGAAACGAGACGCCGGGGCACACCCACCCGCCAACCTCATGCCTCCCGCGCGCTCCCTACGCCCGTGTTCAACACTTCGCCACTTGTGTCGCTTCACAGATGCGCAATTATGGCGAATCACAGCGAAGTGTCATATGCGACTAAAGCTCGAAACATACTATCGGACGCGGCTTACGGACGCGACTGACAGCCGCGATTAACTTTTCTTAGTAATATTATAATAGCGATAGACCGAAACTAAAACAAAAAAACCGGACAAGTGCGAGTCTAGCTCGCACATCGAGGGTTCCGTACAAATCCAGAAAATTTCACAAAATTGGGCAGTAAGTTGTTAAAATCTCTATACCTTCGACAAAAAAGTTTTTTTTTATTCACCTTTCTCGTCATACATCGAAAATTACACATTGTTAAAGCTCGAAACATACTATCGGACGCGACTGACAGCCGCGACTTAGCAATGTGCAGTCTTAAAACATCCGGTGTGCCAGATCGCTCTCGGACGTCCGAACGCTCAAGATCGTCCGAAGGTGACGTCCGCGACTTATGTCCGATAGTGTGCACGGCTCAGTGTACTTTCATAGTCAGTCAGGTCGCGGCTGTCAGTCGCGTCCGTAAGCCGCGTCCGATAGTATGTTTCGAGCTTAACTTATTTTATTTTATTTTATTTTTACATTCTTAGAAACTAACAGCTTTTTTATTACAGCTTATAAACTTAAATAGGATAACAAATAAGCTAATTATAAGTTTCTACTAATAGAAATATTATGAGAACTTTAAACGCTTGAGAATAATAATAAAAAAAAACTTAAATTTAAATAATGGAATACAATGTCACACTCGTATTTCAGTATAAATTAAGATATAATTCTTATTCAATTTAATTTTGTTCATACATTACTAAAAAAACGGTCACTCAGCTGCTTCCTAAAAGAACGAACATTAGAATGAAATATGTCAATATCCCGGCCAGGTAGTAACTAGTAAAGTAGCTACTGTATAGGTAAAAGTGTTATTTGCTGCCTATTTTGTCCTACAGGGAAATTATTAACATTGTATAATTTTTAATGTGCGAGGCCTAGTCGTTCTAGCCAAGTTATCTCACTCATATTACTCATAGTTTAGACTACCTAGTACCTACCGAGTACCTAGATTGGTGTACTACCTAGTGTTATTGTCACTGAGCGCATGAATAATAGTATCCAGCTGATAATTGCTAAGTTATTACTAAAATAAGCGTGAATCAATCAATGTACCAGGACAAACCAAAATGGTTTTTTGGTACATTCCATTGTAAAATTGTATCAATATTTGTGATTAATAAATAAATAAAAAAAAAAAAAAAAAAAAAAAGGTCATGCAGTAAATTATTATAGGTGCCACACGCACGACTTATAACACTATTTTGGCGATAATTTGTTGATGCTGCAGGTGGTTTGAAAAGGGGGCTGTGACGAATTATCATCCGCCGATTTGTGTGGCGCTTAGTAAACTTACTTTTATTCGGTCCATAAATCCAATATGGCCAAGAATGCGGTGTCGTGGTACAGGGGAGCCTCAACTACGCGACGCGGTGTCAGCTGACTGGCGGCCATCTTTTTTTGCCTTTTTCTCCCGAACCTGTTCGGATGCAAAAAAGTGGTTCCGATTCGGGCCTCAGTTCGGTACATAACGACTTTGGACTGTTAATTTTATATCTATGGAAATATACTAAGTTTAGTGTACCTACAATCTTAATATATATAAATCTCGTGTCACAATGTTTGTCCTCAAAGGACTCGTAAACCACTTAACCGATTATAATAAAATTCGCACACCATGTGCAGTTCGATCCAACTTGAGAGATAGGATAGTTTAAATCTCAAATTATAGTCGCAATTTTAATTTATTTAGCCACAGCAACGCGTGGCCGGGCAGCTAGTTAATAATAAGTTTCAATAAATAAGTTTCAATAAAAATAATCCTCATTCCTCATACGAACAGCTAGAATGTGGAACGCTTTGCCTGGGTCTATCTTCCCGCTTAAGTACAACGTGGGTGAGTTCAAATCCCGAGTAAATAGGTATCTTCTAGGTAAGCGTGCTACACTCGAGACCGCATACCTATCTGCTCAACATCAGGCAGTAAGTATGTAGTCAAACGCAAACCTATACGGTATTAAAAAAAAAGTTATGGAAATCGGTGTGTTTATAAGTATAGGCCATACATGCCTGAAATAAATAGGTAAATGTATAAAAAAATAATTATTTTCCACAAAAAATCGCAACACCGACTTCCACCGTGTATAGAATCATCACATAGTATAAAACAAAGTCGCTTTCCGCTGTCTGTCCCCATGCTTATATCTTGAAAACTACGCAACGGATTTTGATGCAGTTTGTTTTAATAGATAGAGTAATTCAAGAGAAATGTTTATATGTATAATACACCTGTGCACAGCCGGGGCGCATCGCTAGATCGCAAATATTATCCACGGATCGATGTAACATTTTTCACATTATTATTGATTTACCAAAAATGGCTTAGCCAATTTCGATAAAATTTAAATGGGACCAATTTCAAAGTATACTCTTTCCAATAAAAAAAGAATTATTGTAATCGGACTATTATGAAAAAAGTTATGCGTGGTTATACAAAAAAAAAATGTATATATAAACGCGTCGAATTGTATACCTCCTCCGGTGGTTCGTCGGTCAAAAACGGCTTAGGCAATTTCGATCGGAAGTGTACTCTTTTGAACTAAAAAAAAATTAAATACACAAACATATATAGGTACATACATACAGAAAAACATAGTACCTACCTACCTCCTCCTTTTTGGAAGTCTGTAATAAAATTAATGCAAATTAAAAAGTAACTACAAAAGTAATTTCCTTAAAAATTTTTCATCAGAAACTTTAGAATCAGAAATTCATTTGACGCAAAAAAAATTGTTGTAATTTTATAAAACTGTATGAAACATATTAAGTAGGTACCTATTGTATATCCTAATTTTTTCACTATGTCCGTATAACCACAGTAGATACATAATATGTTATACTGTGGTATAACCGTGAAAAGAAATATGTTATCTATAAGCTCCAAGTAAGCCCAACGAGCTATGCTGAGCACTAGGTATATCCTAGGAGTATCTCTGCGAGATCGAATCAGGAATGAGGAGATTCGTAGAAGAACCAAAGTTACCGACATAGCCCAACGGCAGCGCGAGTACCGTTCTAATACGATCGTTAATTTGACATTTAAATCGATAAAATTCGCTAAAAATCGGTATTTTCTATGAGTTTTAGCGAATTTTATCGATTTAAATGTCAAATTAACGATCGTATAAGAACGGTACTCGCGCTGCGGATTGGCAAGTTGAAATGGCAATGGGCAGGGCACATAGCGCGGAGGACTGATGACCGATGGGGTCGAAAAGTTCTCGAGTGGAGACCACGTACCGGCAAGCGCAGCGTAGAATGTCCAACCACAAGGTAGACAAGGACCTTATTAACACCGCAGGAACAAGCTGGTTGTAAGCTGCTACTAACCAGTCTTATTGGAGGACCATAAGGGAGGCTTAAGTCCAACAGTGAACGTCCTATGGCTTACGGAAGGATGGATGGATAGTAAAAAGTTAAATGTAAGTAAAAATATTATAAAACTAGTTTTTACCCGCGGCTTCGCCCGCATACGCAATATATCATTATAATTTGTGGCCTATGTGTTATTCTGATATATAAGCTATATTATTGCAAGGTTTCATCTCAATCCGTTCAGTAGTTTTTGCGTGAAAGAGCAACAAACATCCATACATCCATCCATCCATCCATCCTCACAAACTTTCGCGTTTATAATATTAGTAGGATGCTAAATTAAGTTTGGGAGATGAAACTTTGCAATAATATCCTATCCTACTAATATTATAAACGTGAAAGTTTGTGAGGATGGATGGAAGGATGGATAGATGGATGGATGGATGTTTTTACTCTTTCACGCAAAAACTACTGAACGGATTGAGATGAAACTTTGCAATAATATTGCTTATGTATCAGAATAACACATAGGCTATAAATTATAATGATATATTGCGTATGCGGGCGAAGCCGCGGGTAAAAACTAGTTTATAATATTAGTGGGATAGATAAGGTATTTTACAATATTTTCATGGCAGTTATTCGGGTATATATTCGGGTAGTATAGAGATAAGTAGATATATTCTAAGTAGGTAATAAGTATAATACAAGTAACTGTAACTTATTCTGCAGCCGGGTCGCATTCCGATCCGACACAGAATATGTCACAGTTTCTACGTTCTGAGAAGTGCACTGGTTACTTGACAGTCGGTAGAGTTCCGTGAGATAGAGGAGAAAACGGAATAACAAAAAATCAGCTGTTCCATAAATTTTGTTGAAAGTAGCTAAGAAGTGCGAACTTTTTGTGCCGAGACCAGACTTTTTGAGATTTCAAAGGTTAGTCTCATAGTTAAAATTGGTCATATTACAGTCAATTGGATATTCCGAAATTTGTATATCTTTCTTTAAAACACACCGTATAAACAATTTTCTAAGAATTTACAAGAAATTAAAATGGTAGGTATATGGCTACGCATCGCTCGAACGCAAATATTATGCACGGATCGATGCAGCATTTTTCACATTATTGTTGATTTATCATAAATGGCTCGGCCGATTTCGATAATATTCAAATGAGACCAATCTCGAAGTATAGCCTTTGCAATAAAAAAAGAATTATTGAAATCGGACTACTACAAAAAAAGTTATGCGTGGTTATACATAAAAAAATACGCGTCGAATTGTATACCTCCTCCGGTGGTTCGTCGGTCAAAAAAGTGTTTGATACTTGGTAGACACCAATTCGGTTTATCAGTAGACTCGCGACTACCAATTCGTCGGTACCTTGGCTGCTGATTAAAATGTTATTGATAGTTCCCCGTAACGGCACGATGTTTCTCTTTTTGAATAAACTCTAGATGAATGGTTTACAAATAGCTAAGACAGAAATAGCCAATATACAGACAGAAACATAGACAATATTGGAGTAAGCCGATTAAGAAGTTTCTTCTTCCTGGAATTATTGAACGAAATGGAGAAATGCTACAGAACCCTATCACATAGCTCTTTCACTCTTGGCCGATTTTTTCCTCTACCAGAAGCAGGTAGTTCCGGCGAACACAACTATACAAGTGTTCCAAATTCGAATGGGCGGGGCCGCCATGTTGATATCGCCTAACTGTCATTTTAAAAACAATTTTGGTTGTGAAAATGTTTCAATTAAGTATCAATTAAACAAATATTTTGTCCTCAATTAAGTTATTTATTCAAATTAGACATAAACTGGATTAAACAATTAAAAGACCGCGCATATTTTAGTTTTTTTAGTCCGCAAAAGCCATAGATAACCTAAAAACTAAGCGCAATGGCCATACAGCTCGTGCAACCTTCATAGTCGAAAAGCGCGCCAATGTCAGGAAAAAGTATCATTTAATTTTGAATCATATCTCTCTTGAATTAAAGAGTAAAATGGCTTGTAAAGATCGCTATTTATTTTTTACTGCATAACAATAATGTTAACCGTGAGAACTTACTGCTAGCAAAGCAAAATGAACTTTAAACTAAAGACATAAGATGGAAATTTGCGTGTAATTTTTCAAAATACCTGTTTCTTGACCGACAATGACCTAAGAAAAAGCGCGGGAAATGAATGAATGATTGCTCGAACTTGAACTTGAATTGTAAGCTTTATGGTTTTGAAAATAAAGAGGTATTTCGTTTGAAAAAGCGCAACATATGATTCGATTAATTAGACATTGATTGAAAAAGCGGTTGTATTATGAAATTGTAGGAAGAATAACAAGCTTGCTTAGACAAATATGGCTGCCATAAGAAAGCATAGACAACATTTTTTCCCGTTTAGGCACCGTTTAGGTGAAGGCAGTGAGAGAGCTCGACGATTTTGATTCAATTAATTTCTGTAAATTGAAAAAATGCAGATAAGTACGTGTATCGAAATTCGAGACCGTACACTTCTCTTTTTTACCGACGATCCACCGGAGGAGGTATACAATTCGACGCGTATATATATTTTTTTATGTATAACCACGCATAACTTTTTTCGTAGTAGTCCGATTTAAATAATTCTTTTTTTATTGGAAAGAGTATACTTCAAAATTGGTCCCATTTATATTTTATCGATATCGGCTGAGCCATTTTTGATAAATCAACAATAATGTGAAAAATGCTACATCGATCCGTGCATAACATTTGCGTTCTGGCGATGCGCCCCAGCTTCGCACAGGTGTATTATACACATAAACATTTCTCTTGAATTACTCTATCTATTAAAACAAACTGAATGAAAATCGTTGCGTAGTTTTAAAGATATAAGCATACATGGGGACAGACAGCGGAAAGCGACTTTGTTTTCTACTATGTAATGATTCTGAACACGGGTGAAGTCGGTCATGATATTTTTTGAAAAAATAATTATTACGGTACCTATTAGATATAATTTCCTTAAAACTTTTACACAAACGCCCAATCGGCACTTTTTGCAAAAGAAGGTTAGCTCTACAGAAATATGAACGTTCCACGAAATTCCAAGAAAAAACCTAATAGCTTGATAATCCGCGTGCCCATTGAAAAAAAAACCTTATCTGTCAAGTGTCAGCTGACTGTCACTCGATTTTGAATCTTATTCCAGGACAATAGAGCGTTTTCAAAAAGAAATGCTCATAAAACCACATGTTCTCAGTATCAGCTGATTTGAACGGGATTTTGAATCTTATTGGTTTAAAAATAGAGTGTTCCAAATTCAAATGTTTGACAGGACGCGAAAGCGCGCGAAAGCACAGCGTTCGGTTACTTTACCGTTGCGTGCGGGCGTTAATTTCAAATCTGGAATGTTCATGGTTTCCCGCCTATTTGATATTCTATTTTCGAATTAATGTGTAGTACTTTCAGAATTTAGCCGTGGTGGACTAGTGGTAATGACACCGGCTTTACAATGGTGAGATCATGGGTTCAAATCCTGGTCCCGTACCAATGAGTTCTTAGGAATTTATGTACAGAATTTCACACCACTGGCAAAGAAGATATATTAATACTACCCACTGGCTTTTCAGTGAAGGAAACTATCGTGAGGCAACCTGCATAATTATGTTAGTAGCAGAAATTCGATGCCGTAAGTGAATCCACCAACCCGCACTGGGCCAGCGTGGTGGATATGGCCCAACCACCTTTCGTGGGAAGGCCTACGTCCTGCAGTGGACTATTAAAAGGCTGGTACTTACATTACTTTCAAAAATATAAAAATGCCAGAGAATTTGAAATCTAGAATGTTTGGGCACTATACTTTAATGCTTTTCCCGCCCATTTGACATTCTATTTGACCGAGCGGATGAGGGAAGCGACTCAATTTTTGACCGACGAACCACCGGAGGAGGTATACAATTCGACGCGTATATATATTTTTTTTTATGTATAACCACGCATAACTTTTTTCATAGTAGTCCAATTTCAATAATTCTTTTTATTGGAAAGAATATACTTCGAAATTGGTCCCATTTAAATTTTATCGAAATTGGCTCAGCCATTTTTGATAAATTAACAATAATGTGAAAAATGTTATATCGATCCGTGCATCATATTTGCGTTCTAGCGATGCGCCCCGGCTTCGCACAGGTGAGTTATACATATAAATATTTCTCTTGAATTACTCTTTCTATTAAAACAAACTGAATCAAAATCCGTTGCGTAGTTTTAAAGAAATAAGCATACATGGGGACCGACAGCGGGAAACGACTTTGTTTTATACTATGTAATGATAATGATTCTGTACACGGGTGAAGTCGGTCATGCTATTTTTTGCAAAAAATAATTATGATTTGACATTTTTGCTTTCATCTGTGTTGATGATGACTTTCCCCTAAAGGTCGCATTTTTCAACAAATCTCGACGAAAGGACAAATCTCACGCAGGTTCTTTATAATATTGTTGAATGTTTTTGCCATCTGCAAAGGAGCTATCCACAAAATGTATGGAAGCTGGTATAATAATAATCAAAAATTCTAACCACAACACTTGTTGCGTTTCGAGAAAGTTCATATTTTTCTAAGTCTATTACAACAGTTAAAAACAAAAAAGAGCCCTCCGATTTTTAAAAGTAATTTTGAATTTATTAGGATAAATAAATATTTTTGGCTCGATAGGTAGTATATCTCTAGCAACCCTGATTAATTAACCTCTAAATTGTTAAATAAAGCATTTTTACCAATTGAGCCAAATATATTGAAAAATAACTTATATAACTGAACTTTTTTTTTGCTTTCGCATAACATACGAGAGGTATTTCTTGTTTATACGATCTTAGCAACAAGCAATGTACCTACCTAACTAAAACATTTAGATTGACGTCAATGAGTAGGGTAGGTTATACAGTATTAGGTGTTTTAACAATGAAATTGCTAAGCGAATTATGATGGTGATTTATCTATAAATAGATTTCAACCACAGGTCGCTAAGATCACAAAATATACAGACTACAGAAGTTATGGTTCATACAACGAGTGGTTGACACTGATCTCTGCTATTGACCGTTTGTGGCGGGGGCCCCGTATAAAAACATTTTTTGGGGTCTTAAGACGGGCAAAGATTTCTCACAAATAAAATGTTTAAATTAAAAGAAATATTTATTCATCATAATTATACTCTCGCGTCCACTTACATTAACTTTGACTTGAAACTTGACTTTGATCTTACTGTCAATTTTTCCAACAAATTATTCAAATTTTTTCGGGTAATTGATTTATTAAATCTACTATTTATAAAATCTACTAATACTACTAAAGCAGAAGAACAATTGCTTGTATTGTATTACAATGCTATGTACAATTAAATAAAACGCGTCAATAAACACTGCTCGTATTAGCTTTTGCTCGCGGCTCTGCCCGCGTGGTTTTTTTACTTTTGTGCTGTCCCACAGGAACCTTTTATTTTTCCGGGATAATAAGTAAGCCTATGTCACTTTTAGGTCTTTGAACTATATCCATGCCAAAATTCAAATTAATCCGTTGCTCCGTTACGTCATGAAAGAGGTACATACCAACAAACGTTTTGGATTTATATTAGTAAGATGTACATCGATTTTTGTGGAATTCATTGAAGTAAATGACTTAAACGGGGAAATCCCGCAGCCTGAACGCATGCTTTACGTGGGGAAAAAATGCTTTTTTTTTACTTTTGTCATTTCTGAAATAAATAAAAAATTGGGAAGTTTTTACAAATTTTTCTTACGCGCTTCGGGGGCCCAGTATGATTGATACGGCAGATACGGCAGGAACTACGCTCCTGGGATCTCACCAAGACCGCGGGATCGCGCTGGATGAAAGCTGCTTCCGGCCGGTCTTATTAAAGATCCAGACTGGAGACCTGTTGTAGCGACTAACTTCGCTACATGTGGCGCCACCACACGCGCGCATCAAAATAACTAGCGTCAGCCAATCACAAGCCGAGGGCTGCATCGCGCAAACGAAATTCTCAGCGGCGGCCGAACCATAACAAGACCTAAGATTACACTGTCGGATAGCTATCCCCGGGCTCAACACCTCGCCCGGTGGAGTACTCCTTTGCGAGATGTTATCCTTTCATCATTATCATCTCGACATGGACAACCACATAGTCCATAGTGGTGACCCCGACGTGATGAACACCAACCAACAAGTCCAAACTTCCAAAGTGGTGACCCCAAGATGAAGAACACCATTATCGGCAGCAACATCAGGCAGACGCAACCTCCTCCTTCTCCATCATCATCATCAGCAATTACATCAAGCAGACGCATCACCAGCCAGCACTTCAGCCTCATCATCAGCTCCAACGCAGCCGACTCACCGCGCTACCTGGATCCTGATGCAACCAGGCACACGCTCGGTCCCGACTCACTGTGGATGGCTCAATCCCGACTCACTTTGGATCCCTCTCGGTTTCGACTCACTGTAGACCGCGAGTAACCTGCCTGCACCACTGGCACGTGCTTCAAGACTCAACGCTGCAGCTCACTCAACACACATCGACTACTCGTCTGGAAGGGGGAGTGATGTAGCGACTAACTTCACTACATGTGGTGCCACCATACGCGCGCATCAAAAAAACTAGCGTCAGCCAATCACAAGCCGAGGGCTGCATCGCGCAAACGAAATTCTCAGCGGCGGCCGAACCATAACAAGACCTAAGATTACACTGTCGGATAGCTATCCCCGGGCTCAACACCTCGCCCGGTGGAGTACTCCTTTGCGAGATGTTATCCTATCATCATCATCTCGACATGGACGACCACCTAGTCCAAACTGTGTTTAGCAGTAGATGTCCAATGGCTGACAGATGAATACATGGTATAGGTAATAGAGATGAGATAATTATGAAGCTATGAGACACATAATAATAATTGAATTGAAAATTACAAATCCTACTAATATTATAAACGCGAAAGTTTGTATATATGAGCATGGTAACGATATCTAACTATGGAACGGATTGAGATGAAACTTTGCAATAACAATGCATATACATCAGAATAACACACAGGCTACAATTTATAAAGATATTGCTTGAAACGAAGTTCACCGGGTCAGCTATACTACAGGGTTATTTCTAATTAATTAGCATCCTTTCAGGGGCTTATTCTGTACATCAAAACTAACAACTTTTCTTCTACGACTTTTATTAATTCTCAAAACATAAAGTTGTTGTTCCATAGAAAAATATCGTTCACCCGCGACAAAATGTATGGAACAGCTGATATTTTTTTAAGTTTTGGCAAAAGTCGCAGAATTAAAATTGTTAGTTTTGACGTACAGAATAAGCCCCTGAAAGGTTGCTAATTGATTAGAAATAACCCTGTATATTTTCAGTGGCACATGATCTAAACTGAATTCAGTGTGAATCTATAAAATATTGTGTCCGTCATCATTGTCAATATTGTATACGTATACAGGGTTATCTGCGTACCCTCTACTAAGACAAAAGAGAGTGATTAAGACCATTATGAACAACTTTTCCTATGAGGCCAAGCCAATTCAAAATTTGAAAAAAATATACAGCCAAATTTTTTATTTTATTTCATACACTTTGCCGATTCTGAGTTGCAGTTTTGTATGGAACAGCCTTCGAGTAAATATCTACAGAGCTTTACTGTACTGTATCAGCCTTTTAATAGTCCACTGCAGGACGTAGGCCTACCCACAAAGGGTTATTGGGCCATATACATCACTCTGGTCCAGTGCGGGTTGGTGGATCCATATACGCCATCGAATTTCTTCTACGGAAGTATGCAGGTTGCCTCACGATCTTTTCCTTCACCAAAAAGCCAGTGGTGTGACATTCCGTACATAAGTTGCAAAGAACTCATTGGTACGGGACCGGGATTTGAACCCACGACCTCACGATTGCAAGGCGGGTGTCACTACCTATAGGCCACCACGGCTCCCTCTACAGAGCCACAGTCCCTAAGTAAATGTAGTGAAAAAATGTCCGAACGCCGTCATACATACCGACTTAGATTATATTATTACTTATTTACATTAAATAATTCACAATGACCCTTTTTCTCGAATCTCGACGTTATGTCACCTAATTATATAGTGCTTGTTACCGAGCACTTTGGCATCGCAGGGCGTTCTAGTCGCTTTACGACTAACTAAAAAGCCTGTCCACTACGTAGCTTGGGCAGGGTTTTTGCACGATTGTGACTATAGATATTCTTCGAAGGGAACAGCTGATTTTTTCTCGAATTCAGAGTTGATCCCATGGTAAAAGTTGTTCATAACGATGGTCTCCTGGGACACCTCCTTTTGGCTTAGTACACCAGTTCTGGGTAACCCTGTATTGTATGCCTGTCTGTCTGATATCCTCGTCCACCACTCTCTTGTACTCGTCTGCACTATGTCTTGTCTTGTGACAAGACATTAGTATTCATGAGTAATGTTTCCTGCCCCCCTACCGCCTAAGCAATAGCAATCGTAATAGCAAATGTTTATGACTTCATTTTAGTCATTTGGCACCGCCTATGTGACGTTAGCCATCAAAGTTGTCCATTCAACGATTGCTTTCGCAATCCGCGCAAAGCAATTGATGGCTAACGTCACATAGGCGGTGCCAATGTGCCAAATGACTAAAATGAAGTCATAAACGATTGCTATTACGATTGCTATTGCTTAGGCGGTAGGGGGGCAGGTGTGCGTTACACCTCGTGCTTCATTGGTATAAAGTTTGACTTCTGTACTCTGTGTTAATACGTCTATACTCTCTGTTTTGAGCTCCGCTATGGTGGTATGTGGCGTCGCGTCGCAGGAAATGGCTTGGTTTACGACAAACGGCTGCCAGATTTGACGTTTTGTTTACCTTTGTGCTTTTAGTAAGCTTAAGGGCGCCTACTTTTATCCATCCCAAAACACTGACAGCCTTACCACAAAAGATTTAAATAAACTTAAAACACAGTCTATTCGTGCAATTTGTACTTATAAACATTGTGCGTAAAACTTTTGTTGTAAGGCTGTGAATGTTTTGCTTTCTGATATAGGTATAGAAGTTTCTAGGCTGGGCAAGGTCTACATAGGCCCATCCTACTAATCCTACTAATATTATAAACGCGAAAGTTTGTGAGGATGGATGGATGGATGAATGGATGTTTGTTACTCTTTCACGCAAAAACTACTGAACGGATCGAGATGAAACTTTGCAATAATATAGGTTATATATCAGAATAACACATAGGCTATAAATTATAATGATATTGCGTCAAAAATCAAAATATCATGCGGGCGAAGCCGCGGGTAAAAACTAGTATACAATATTACTTTCATATTAGTAGTAGTTTGCCGTAACTTAAAGCCGTGGTGGTCTAGAGGTAGTGACACCCGCCTTACAATCGTGAGGTCGTGGGTTCAAATTCACGGTCCCGTACCAATGAGTTCTTTGGAATTTATGTACGGAATTTCACACCACTGGCTTTTCGGTGAAGGAAAACATCGTGAGGCAACCTGCATGCGTCCGTAGAAGAAATTCGATGGCGTATGTGAATCCACCAACCCGCACTGGGCCAGCGTGGTGGATATGGCCCAATCACCCATCGTGGGTAGGCCTAGGTCCTGCAGTGGACTATTAAAAGGCTGGTACAGTACAGTACAGTAGTAGTTCTCCGACCTCGCGGCACATCGTTTTCACTAAATCTTCATAAGCCTATCTCGTCTTGCTCTTGAGCAGTTTAGTTCATATTCGCAAATTTTGTTAAGATTAAGATTTAAACGAACTCGCGAAATATTATCAAAATCGATTGAAAAAAAGTGCGAGAACCATTTATGCACTTTTCGAGGAAAATACCCGTCCAATCAACAATTGCTGTTGACAATAAAAAACCGGACAAGTGCGAGTCAGACTCGCACATCGAGGGTTTCGTACAAATCCAACAAATTTCACAAAATTGGGAAGTAAGTTGTTAAAATCTCTATCTCTATTGTTAGGTCGATCCGCAAGGAATCCGGCTGGTCGGATTCCTTGCAAATCGACCGTATAATTATAACGTGAGTTTTAGCCGTATTTTCTGTTATAGTTATCGACAAAAAAGTTATTTTTTCACTTTTCTCGTCATACAGTGAAAATTACACACTGTTCAAATAATTAAAATACTTTTTTAGCATGTGCTAATGAAGTTCTTTCATATGATACCTTACATGATACGACTTACTCACCTTGAATTTTGAACCCATATTTTGTGAATTTTGAGGCCCTATTTTTTGTGATTTAAATAAAAATGTACAGTTTTTAGATTTATTCCTATATGTGTTCTTTGAGACAATGCTTCTCGCCAAATTTCATAATTCTATGTCAACGGAAAGTACCCTGTAGGTTTTGATTTTTGTGAGTGTCGAAATATGCGGGTTTTTACGATATAAACGGCTCTTACTTTTTTAAACGATAACTGAGAAGTTTTTCTTTTACACACTGCAAGAGACCATAGATATACGTATACAGTTTAAATTTCAACTCGATATCTTTACGCGTTCCCGAGATAAAGAGTCTTGACATACACACAGACGGACAACAAAGTGATCCTATAAGGGTTCCGTTTTTTCCATTTGAGGTACGGAACCCTAAAAATATGTAATACAAAAATATATAGAGTCAAGTTTCGTCAAGATTATTTGAAAATATCACCTGTACAGGAGAATCAACATCCAGACCCACGTAAGCAAAATTATCGTCAAATCTTTACGTGCTTTACTTGGACATCAAAATGAAACGTGTACGATTGTAGACTCTAATCTATAAATCTATTTCCTATATTAATAAAATTCCTTGGGTGGCCGACGGTAGATAACCTATGATAATTCTGCGATACCAATCTTAACACTTAACTTGTAAGAACTTATTGTGGGCTTAGCGACTATTTTTGACCGACGAACCACCGGAGGACGTATACAATTCGACGCGTATATATATTTTTTTATGTATAACCACGCATATCTTTTTACGTAGTATTTCGATATCGATAATTCTTTTTTTATTGGAAAGAATACACATCAGAATCGGTTCTTTTTAAATTTCATCGAAATCGGCTGAGCCGTTTTTGATAAATAAACAATAATGTGAAGAATGCTACATCGATCCGTGCGAAATATTCGCGAATTCTGTACACGGGTGAAGTCGGTCATACTATTTTTTTGCTATCAATAATTAAATAAATAAAATATAAATAAAAATAAAATGAATAAATATAAAAAAAATCTGAAGATTTCAAGAGTTAGCATAATTCGTCACCACATTTAAGCGAAAGATCTAACAAAATTTATTTATTGACCCAGTGAACAAAGTAAGACAGTTCTCAGTTCTGACTCAACAATTTTGACTTTAGGCCACTCGGTGGCTCAGTGGTTAGTGACCCTAACGTCTTGTCAAAGTGTTGTGGGTTCGATTTCCACACAGGGCAAATATTTATGTGATGAACATAAGTGTTTGCTCTGTGTCTGGGTGTTATTTAGTTACTATCTATATAAGTATGTATTTAAAAATAAGTATATGTAGTATTGTAGCAGTATATGTAGCAAATTAAAGTGGCAATGGCCAGGACACATATTTCGAAGAACAGATGGCCGATGGGGCCGGAAAGTTCTTGAATGGAGACCACCGACCAGCAAACGCAGCGTAGGACGTCCACGGACTAGGTGGACTGACGATATAATAAAAATCGCAGGAACGCGCTGGATGCAGGCCGCTTCCAACTGGCCTTATTGGAAATCCATTGGGGAGGCCTATGTCCAGCAGTGGACATCCTGCGGCTGATAGATAGATATGTAGTATATCAGTCTCTGGCAGCCATATCACAAGCTTTGCTTATAGTTTGGGGTCAGAGGCCGTGTGTAAGATGTCCCAAAAAAAATGTATTCATAATTTTGTCTGTCCGGATGTGGATTCTCCTCTGCATTTTTCAACAAACATCGATGAAACTTACAAACTACTAATTTCAGGTGTTTTCATAGACAGTTTTGGTGTGATTGGAACGCCGTGTTTTGTTAGACGTGTTATTTTTGGGCAGATAACTCGGGGCTCCCTTCCAAACCTATCAATGAACCCTTCATACCCCGCACGTGTATTGTATGTGTGCAACGGGAATGCCGCCGCTATCGGGTTATCAGCTGAACCGACCGATAACTGATAAGGATACCGTTACGAGAGGCCTCCGCCAAAAGCTCTTCCTGTATGAAAGTACGGCACGTTTCTTTCTATAGACTGAGTCTAATTTCTTGACAGTGTAGGAAAACTAACCTTTTCCTACGTTTTCAATTGAAACCTCGTTTAACGATTTATCATCTTTGATTCGTTATACGAATCTGAGTCTTTCAGTTGGTAATTCAATTTTATTTTTCATTGACCTAGTCAGTCTAGAGCCATCTTTAGTCCATGATGGATGGTTTTGTGTTTTGTTGGATTTAATATTTTTCTTCTTCTGTGGAAGTGCCTACGCCGGCCCCCCTCTAAAGTCGGCATGGTCCGAATACGCAGCTTACACAATGCTTGAATTTTCTTCTAAATTACAACCTTCCCAGATGTTTTGACGCGCCCTCATCGCGGCCCGAACTACTGCTACTGCTTGCGAGAGTCGCGAGAACGCCTGTGAGCCGGCGATTTGTTGAACTACGGCGCGGGGGCCTTCGCCCGCCTCTGGTGAAGCCTCCGCCTGACATTGAAGCAGTGGTGCTTACAGCTGTGAAGTTAGATTGAAGCTGCGCAATATCCAATCCTGATTGAAACTCACATAAAGCTACGCGTTGCCGTATCGTATCGTTAGAACCGAGTTTCGAATCCTTATTCCTCATACGAACAGCCAGAATGTGGAACGCTTTGCCTGGGTCTGTCTTCCCGCTAAAGTACAACGTACCTAGGTGTCTTCAAATCCCGAGTAAATAGGTATCTTCTAGGTAAGCGTGCTACACTCGAGACCGCGTGTCTGCTCAACATCAGGCAGTATGTAGTCAAACGCTAACCTAGACGGAATAAAAAAAATCAATAAATAATATGGGGCCCCCGGGCCACGGCCCCAGATTGGCGTAAGCAAAAATTAATAAAAACTTCCCATTTTTTTATTTCATAAAGTTAAAAGAAAATAGTTTTTTCATAAATGACAAAAGGAAAAAAAATGCAATTTCTATTTCTCCCGCGTAACGCGTGCGTTCAAAAGTTGGCAACACCCGGCATCGTTATCGCGGACTGCAGGAACGAGAGTGCACATTTTGTAAAAAATTTGGAAAAAGGGACAGATAGATAATTATGGTGAATAAATATTTCTTTTAATTTTATGCAAACATTTTTTTTTCTTTTGGTAGAAATTTTTACTCCTTATAAAGCCCCCAAACAAATTTTTATACGGGGCCCCGCCAAGGCACTCTACGCCACTGTTTGTAGCTAAGTTCACATCCGCCAACTTGTATGATTCGGCCTATACAAGCGGCGCAAAACCCTGCGCGAAGATTGGGCTGAGTTGAAGATTTTTTCTGAAATTCCAGGTTGCTCCATAGCAAAGAAGATATAATAATACTACCATAGTAAAAGTTGTTCATTATGATGGCTGAATCACCTCAATCACCCTCCTTCGGGGTAGTACAAGTAGTTAGTTAATAGCGTAGTATTATTATATCTTCTTTGTTAATAGTCACTTAGTTTTATTAGTCGTCTGCCCCGGACTTGAACCTCGCGCTATTCCTATTTTAAGTCATAAATACCTACTGGGATTTGAAAAAAAATGTAACAATATTTGTATGAAAGTTGGCGATTTAATTTAAACATGTTGAAAGACATAGATAACATTCGGTGAAATGTTTAAAATGGTCATCCGCAACTCCCGCAGAAAGTGGCACCGTTTTGCCTCTTTTTACTACGGGCCTCGTATCTTCGCAACCACTGAACAGAAGATGCTCATATTCGAACTTAAAAATTCTATTAATACGTTCATGGTAAATTTCATGGAGATCGGTTGAGCGGTACTTGAGTTATCGTCGAACAAATATACATACAAACATACACTCAAGTGCCGGCTCGTCCCAGTACACTCTGAGACCTCATCAACGCTCGGTCAAATATACAAGGTTATTTAACACGTAGTTGTAAAATAACCTTGTATATTTTTGTAAAATCTGTGATATCTATACTAATTCGTTAAATATAATCGTAATGATAAGTAGTTTTTGTCCGATACCTACTTTGTTGATCTGAATATAATTATAAGATAAGTATTTTTTGTCCGATACTTCAATGACCCGCCTAACCTAATCCAACTGCTCCGTAGTCAGAGACCTTGGACCTTGACGCGAAGATGAGCAATGACCAAAACTTTTGCGTGCTTCCGGTTCATGTGTTGAACATGTTTTATTGCTCAAGCGATGATTTTATTGTCTGGAGAGGAATAAACCAACATTCTATCATTATCATCATCATTTCAGCCATAGAGCGACCACTGTTGGTCATAGGCCTTCCCTATGAATCTCTAATAGAATCGGTCTAAAGAGACTTGTAATCAGCGCAATAAGTAGCGTAGTTTGACTGAGGAATACCTCGTGGACCAACTGCAACGCACAACAGTTGTGATCAGAAATATTATTTCAAAATCTTCCTCAAAAGCACAACAGGTGTCAATGATAACCGAAGTTAACCCTTAAGGTAGCAAGATAATTTGAAGCTAAATAAAACAAAAATAATATAATAACTCCTTTATTAAGACTCTAAGGCACACAGGAAAAATAAAAATAAAAATCAAAACATCGCCATTTTAAAAAAAAAGGATGTATAATATACTATACAGTGCTACATATGTAGTGCAATGTATGAATATTGGAATGTATAGTATAATATACATCGCTACTTATTCCGAAACGTTTGAATGTATAGTATACTATACAAAATTCAATAATTAATTATTTTGGTGACAAGTCATAAAGCAATTTCTACCCTTGACTTAGCATAAAATGTACACTTAGTGCAAATAGTAATTGCTTGTCCTCCTTTGCAGTGTTTGCATCGGCGCTGGCAGTTTGCTAGTTGAGGCCAATGATAGAATTGATCATACCTCACATCATCTGTGGGTCTTACTGCCACAGGCTTCGGGATTTTCTTTTCTTCAGTTCCAGCTCTTTGTTGTGAAAAATCATAAGAGATCTACGATTGGTTTTTCATCTATAGCTCCGCAAATATTTCATATCTAAAGTCTTCCGGAAGATCCGACTTCTTTATTATTTTCTTTGTTTGATGGTGTCGTCGACTCAGATGATCCCTTTCCTTTCTTCTCTAGCTCTTTGTCAGCAATCAAAATCTTGTCTCCTCCTTGTAGTCTACTTTGCCTGATGGTCCCAAAATACCATATTCTTCTCGCAATAAATGTACAAGTTTCAGTGAGGTAAAATAATATTGACAAAATAGATTACACTAGCTGGCAATTTGATAGTCTTGCACAATGCTTACACACTTGGACACCTTTCTAGGTCCCCATTTTCAGGGTTTGTTGGGATTGTACTGACGTCGGCTAACCGCTTTTTTGCCCTTGTAGGGTACAACCCTACAGGGGTTCATAGACGCTATATGAAACCGAGGAAACAGCGAACAGATCACAATTTGTTAACCTCGGAAAAACTTTGGCAAGTAGGTACTGAAGTGATGAGAACGGGTAGGTTCTGTCTAAAAGCTCTTGCTGAGCCGAATCATTTGCGATAGTAATGTTTTGCTCTTCCTCATCTGCACAGTGTGTGATTTCAACCGGGCTGTCTAGTAAGTTGAGACGTTCATATGATGAATCTAACTAATCTAGAGACGATTAACTCGCTATAGATCCACGTATTTCATCTTCAGAGCTCTTTCCGTCACTTTTGTCAGAGCTAGCACTTTATTGGAGCACGGGTGATAAAATACGCCTAGCATGTTTCTAAAACAAAAATAGTATCCATGCAAGCAAACCAAAACCAAATAGCAAATGTTAGCGATTAAGCAAAAGAGTAAATATGCGGCATAATTTGATGTTAGTTGCAATGTTTTTTTATCGAAAATTTAGATAAAAATGTTTATGCAGGTTACTGCAGGGACCTACATTTGATGTTATTTAATTTTTGTGAAAGAAATGATTAATTCAATGTTAAAAATCCCACACATGTTCACAAAAATTTAAAAACCACATGCGCCCTAAATGTAGCAATGTATGGTATTCTATACACAACAAAAAAACGCCAATTTTGACGAACTGTAGCCATGTATGGTATACTATACACTGAAATAAAACACAAAAAATCTGATGAAAAACTCGGTCCCAAAAGCGTGTTTTATGCATACGCGTAATTATCAAATATTTGTTAGTAAATATTATGAATAAAAATGTTATTATGTGGAGTGAAAATTATAAAATAAGAATATTTTACCTTGAACATCTCGGTGCTCCACCGCTTATCTCAAAAGTTTGCCATTAAAATCTAACCGTCAAAGTCAAAGTCGTTTTCTTTTTTAAAAATAGATGCACCTGTATACTATTTCACAGTACCAATCAAAATAGTTCGTAAACAAACACGAACGTTCAAACTAGATTATTTCTAAATTAATGTATAGTATACTTAACAAAATTACCTTAAGGGTTAAGCAACGTTCTGCACGGCCAGTATTCGTAAGGATAGCTGCCAAGCGCTACCGTGGCTTCGATGACCCGTTAAGTTGTAGGCTCCAATTCTTTTAACCGTCTAGCCATATATTAGAAGCTTTCTTCAAGCAACTTATTAACTGACCCCAGTGCTAGCAACTCAGCCTATACAAACTTATTGTATACTAGTTTTTACCCGCGGTTTCGCCCGCATGATATTTTGATTTTTGACGCAGTATCATTATAATTTATAGCCTATGTGTTATTCTGATATATAAGCTATATTATTGCAAAGTTTCATCTCAATCCGTTCAGTAGTTTTTGCGTGAAAGAGTAACAAACATCCATCCATCCATCCATCCTCACAAACTTTCGCGTTTATAATATTAGTAGGATAGGATTGATTTCGTATTTAAAAATTTAAGCTTACAAACAAACTATCGCATTAAAAACTATCGTCACTTGCTTATATTTTGATAGCATTTGTTCTAAATGCCACAAGCGGTCAACCGACTAGACGTAACGTCATTCGTATTTGGGCGAAACCGGCTCGCCGAGTTACAGGACTGGTCCAGCCTTCCCCACATTGCGGCGGCCTGAGGCAACGGCCGTGGTAAGCTCGTATAGGCCCTGGTGATAGAATGTTTAAACCTCCTAAAGACTTCTGAATCTCTAGTAAGAGATCATCCTATCCTTCCTACTAATATTATAAACGCGAAAGTTTGTGAGGATGGATGGATGTTTGTTACTCTTTCACGCAAAAACTACTGAACGGATTGAGATGAAACTTTGCAATAATATAGCTTATATATCAGAATAACACATAGGCTATAAATTATTATAATGATATATTGCGTATGCGGGCGAAGTCGCGGGTAAAAACTAGTAATTTATATAAAACGTGTCCGGTGGGGTAGCCCTGTTGACAGAGTTTTAACACCTCCTGGTAACTTCTGAATCCCTAGTAAGATATCGTACATGAAACTAAGACTACTATGTAGATAGAAACGCTTGTCCTAGTGTCAGAGTTATTAAACCATAAGTTTCAGGACTGGTCCAGCCTTCCCCACATTGCGGAGGCCTGAGGCAACGGCCGTGGTAAGCTGGTATAGGCCCTGGTTATAGAATTTTTAAACCTCCTAAAGACTTCTGAATCCCTAGTAAGAGATCATAATTTATAACGTGTCTGGTGGGGTATCCCAGTTGATAGAGTTTTAACACCTTCTACTTCTGAATCCCTAGTAGGATATCGTACATGAAACTAAAACTACTATGTAGATGGAGACGCTAACCCTAGTGCAAAGAAGATATAATAATATGCCTAGTGTCAGAGTTCTTAAACCGGCGAGTTTCAGGACTGGTCCAGCCTTCCCCAGATTGCGGAGGCCTGAGGCAACGGCCGTGGTAAGCTCGTATAGGCCCTGGTGAAAGAATTTTTAAACCTCCTAATTACTTCTGAATCCCTAGTAAGAGATCATAATATAAAACGTGTCCGGTGGGGTAGCCCTATTGACAGAGTTTTAACACCTTCTACTTCTGAATCCCTAGTAGGATATCGTACATGAAACTAAAACTACTATGTAGATGGAGACGCTAACCCTAGTGTCAGAGTTCTTAAGCCGGCGAGTTTCAGGACTGGTCCAGCCTTCCCCAGATTGCGACGGCCTGAGGCAACGGCCGAGGTTAGCTCGTATAGGCCCTGGTGTCAGTTTTTAAGCCACCTGAAAGATCAAAAAGCCTTAGTAGGTGATTATATACCTGACATATCTGTACGTCCGTTTGTAATGAACACTTGATGCAGTTTCAGAATAATAATAATGAACAAAAAATATATAAACTACATATTGTAAAAATAAGCGTAGGACGCTTTGTGCCATAATTGTTCGTAAATCGAGCACCCCACGCTTTTTTGGGAGACGCCCGGCTACCACCCATGTAAATAAGGACTGGCCCTGGTAACACACAACGTGAGCACTTTGAAGACTGAGGAGAAGATTGCTGAATTGGAACGTCTTTTCGTCCGACATACCTTAGTGCCTCAAGTCGAAAGTTTTCAACCAGTGTGTGTTGCCAGTGATGACCTATGGCACAGAACCGTGGTCTCTCACTATGGACATATTAGTAAGCTCCAAGTAGCCCAACGAGCTATGTAGAGGGCTATGCTCGGAGTCTCTCTGCAGGATCGAATCAGGAATGAGGAGACCCGTAGAAGAACAATAGTTACCGACACAGCCCAGCGGATTGGTAAGTGAAATGGCAATGGGCAGGGCACATAGGACTGATGACCGATGGGGTCGAAAAGTTCTCGAGTGGAGACCACGTACCGGCAAGCACAGCGGAGGACGTCCACCAACAAGGTGGACGGATGACTTCATCATGACCGCAGGATCGCGCTGGATGCAAGCTGCTTTCAACCGGTCTTATTAGAGATCCATAGGGGAGGCCTATGTCCAGCAGTGGACTTCTTTTGGCCGATGGATGGATGGATGGATGGCTAATAAGTTTTTTTTGTATATAAATGTATTGTCATCGGTCTTTGATAGGTGTGCAAAGTTTAAAGAAAATCAGCAGGCCAATCGCGGTAATTTTAAACAGCTGCGTTCCGTCTGTAATTCAGTTAAAGTTCGGCTGCAATTGTAGTTAAGTTTCGATTCAGCTTTAAATAATTCGATATTGCGCTAAAGTACATACACCAACCGTTCGTTTGACAGAGGTTACGTTCCAACTCTCATTGAGTTGCGTTTCAACTTTTGTCAAAATCATTAGCGCGATACGAAAATAGACAAAAAGTTGAAGTTCTGTTAAAGTTCAATTGTGGTTCAGCTGTAATTTTTAGTGCGATTGGCCTGCTGATCGCTCAAAGTAGGTCAAAATCGAGCTCAAAGGGGTTCCGATTAGTTACAAGCAAGCAAGCAAGCAAACATACAGGTGAAACTAATAAAAGCGTATTAAAAATGAAATAAATATTTACCTAGCTAAGTATATTTCAGTAAAATCTAATGTTGAAGCTTTTAGACTTGTCGTAGACTTTCAATAAAAATGTCATATTCTACCAACATTGCAAATTCTTCGCATCGCCTCCTAGCCTGGGATTGTATCTAAATAATATGATGCCGCGACCGTTACATTATCATATTACTTATCTGTGACGTCATTAGAGGCGCCGGTTTATACCGACTACGACTCTGCGGCACTTACTCCTATATTATTATCCAGACATTTTTGACTTTTCCGGTGACTTGACTAGGTATGGGAGAATGAACGTAGGTAAGTATACAACACAGAACAGCGAACTACGTATACAATGTGTTTGTGTACCGGCGTCCATATCCATATCTATGGCAAATTATGAACAACATTTACTATGAGACCAACCATGGAGACCAACTCTGAAAATGTAAAAAAAATCTGCTGTATACAATATTAAGTCCATGTTTGAAAATGAGCGTGTTGCCACAATTACAGTTTATTTTCTACCGGAAGTGACAATTTCTACTGGAAACAGTTAGTAAATACATATATAAACTTTAGTAAACAATACAATTTTTGTACCTATTTGTTGATCTAATTTCGCCCATTAACCTAAAAACTTATGTGACTTATAAAATGTAATATTTTTATATTGTAATTTAAATTGTATTTTTTTTTTATTAATCCTATTCATTGTAACATGAATGCTACCAAATCTACGAATTGTTAAAAATAATATTAATCTCTCAATGTAAAATTTGAAATGCCTCAAACTAAGGTTGTTTTACAGAATTATTATTGAGTATTTTACACATTAAATACCTGTTCGACTATCTCGATTAAGATTCAATAGGAGTGCCAGATTTATATTTCGAGTTCGTAAAAAATTTCGATGGCTCGTAGTTTGTATGTTTAATGCATTACCAGCTGATTTTATTTTGATGATGGGCGACTATTTTTAGTGTATTTTGTACCAGTAGAAAACTAAAATGAAATACGAAACGAAATATCGTTATTTCACTCACACACGAATTTTACAATGTTTTTTTTTTAGTAATAAAAAGGTATTTTTTTAGTATTTTTAGTTTTTATTTAGTAATTTTTTTTAATAATACTAATTATATGGAAAAATAATAATTTAAACTTAATAATTATTTTAGTTGAAACTTAAAAAGATTTACATTATTATGATGAATTCATTCATTCTATGTAAATGATTAGAGTAAAATTTATTTATAGCATTTAATTTCTAATATTAGGTACCACTGTTGTTTATTACAATTGTGACGTTTTTAGGGATATTACGAATACAAAGTAGTGCCATTTTTTTAAACTTCATAATTTTTACTGTACTAATAATTTCACTAAATTTAATTATGGCTGTTAGTAACAATCGTGGCAAAATAACCGTTACATGTACGATTTTCAAACTCACTGAATCACTGAACGTCATTCGAATCTTCAACGGCCAAAAAAAGTAGAGATTCCTTGGCTTACGAAGTGCCAGTGTTTATGTAATAAGTACAAAAACAGTGCCCAGGCAGGATTTATCATTCAACATGAATAGGTTAAGTTTTTTTGTCTCCGCTGTATAGCCAAATTACCAAAAGCTGAGTGGGGGCACTATAATCGCATTTTATAGAAGAAACTTATTCTGAAATTTAGTTGAGGTTTTTGGTCAATGGTAAAGGTAACTTGGTCGGTTTGTACGGGAGGCCATAAAGAGGCCCAGTGGGATAGAGAAAGGATATGCCGGTGATTGAGAGATTTCATTTCACAGGTACATGAGATTTGTTTTAATTTAAAATTATTAAATGATCTTAATTTTTGACATAATTAGGTAAGTATTGAATACATTTTTTTAACGGGTAAAAGTGCCTTTATTAACTACAATATGATACAATACTACTCTATATGATAAAACTACCTACACTATTACTACATAAAAAGCAATTGGATCATCCACAGACCCTTGAAGGTCTAAAGATAATCCAAGTGCTCGAGCCCACTGCCGGTTGGCAGCGTGCCCAGCATGCTGGCAGTATTGCCACGCTAAATGACAATGCTTATACGTTGAGCCAAATAAACACCAGCATTTTGGTCACGCGTCGCGTCCACCAGACGCTCAGAAAGACCTTTGAAAAATTAAATTAGTAATTATATTTTCTGTATGTGTGTACCACCGCATTAATTAAGGAAACAACAAGAATAAGTATATACATAGTTTAGGTTGGTTTCGTTGTAATGGCTACCTATTAATTCAAAAGTTCAAATACCAAACGTTTTCGAATTCTTATCAGTATTTCTGATAACGCTACTGTTTTTCCTGAAGAGTTAACTACAACAGAAATCCCTGAGAAATTCAAAACATTTTAGTCCAATTAATTGCTTAAGTAAAATTCCTGTTGTTGTTAAATATTACTTTAGTTTTGTTCATATTCTTGTTCTGTACTTAATTAACTATTTTAGTCAGAGATTTTTCTAAATTATTTTCTATGCGGCAAAAGAGATCCAATTTGGGATATTCATAATACAGGTCATTGACGGATTAATAAAGCGTTCAGGATTAAGATTCATAAAAATATGTATTTATTAATAAAATTATCTCTATGTTATTTCAGTTCAAATATTAGCAAAAAATAGGATCTGATTGGATCATATGTTCAAGTTTAAATAATAATTTTATTTATAACTTTATTCTTAAACGTATAAGGTTGAATTTGGTAAAATGTATCGTTAACATCATATGGTTTAACTTTGAATAGAGTCGATGTGTTTGTAAGGAATACTGGTCGGCTTTGAACACTGTTAAATATATTTTGAACCTATTTACAAAGGCAGTAAGATTATTTTTCATTATCACATAGTGATGTTATGGTGTGAGTTGAAACAGGATTCTTTTCCCATATGATTTCTGTGACATTCCTTATCTAATTTGAGAAATATCTGTCTTATGGCAGTGAATATAAAGCTCATTTTTAATTAATTGAATATTTAAGGTACGTACTAGTCGGTGTTACGGGGTGTAATGTAACATGTTACACAGTAAACGCTCGTGCAGTTAGTACGGAAAAATGCGTTTAAGACAAGCAGTAGTATAAATGACATTACATGTATGAAGTATTATAATATCTCTTTGGTCGCCGAGCCTTTTCACCATAATGTCGTCGCCATCTCTTCTATTTACCTACGACCCGGTACCAATGTATTGGTTATTGCTATTATCTATAGGTGAGGAACATAATATTTATAATTATTTTAATCTAGTGCAACTATAGGGAGAAGTCACCGGATTCCGAGACACAGTTTTTAACTAGTTCGGAACCGGTGGATTCAATTCAATAGCATGTATATTTTGTGTCCTAATAAAGATTTTGAATTTGAATAATATTAAAGGATTGTGCTCATCATTTTGACGCAAAAAAGCTCAGCTTTTTGAGTGTTTCATAAATATTGTTAATGAACTTTTCCTATGGGACATCTAATTTTAACCCATAAAATTAATTTAACATTTTTTTTTTCACTTCACTATCCAAATAACAATTGTCATCGTTACACTGTAACGTTGTTCAGTACGCACCTTAATATTCTAGTTACGTGGGGTCAGACGGGTAGGCTCGTGGTTGGCCCATTGGTTCTACTAGAATCTAAATCTACTAGAAATAAAAATATAATATTATACTATTTTTTAAAAATTATTATTTCATTATTCTTGTAGAGCAGCGCTAAATTAGTGTTGAAACAACAGTTTAGAACTTATCGTTCTAAGGCAGAGAAAAAGCTTAGTTTTATCAACTAAGCTTTTTCTCTGCCTCGACTGCCTCGGTGGCTCAGTGGTTAGTGACCCTGACTTCTGGATCAAAGAGGCGTGGGTTTGATTCCCACCAGGGCAAGCATTTTTGTGATGAACATAGGTGTTTGCTCTGTGTCTGGGTGTTATTTAGGTACTATCTATATAAGTATGTATTTAAAATATGTATATGTAGTATATATCAGTCTCTGGTAGCCATACCACAAGCTCTGCTTAGTTTGGGGTCAGAGACCGTGTGTGAGATGTCCCCCAATATTTATTTAATATTTATTATTATTTTTATTTAAATTGAATTTATGCTACAGTAATAATTTAACAGATTAGCTTCCAAGATTAGCTAAGTAAAAATAAAAGCTTATTGAAAAGTTAAGGTTTTTTCAGATCAATCAGTTCGCAATACCTGCATTAAAAAAAGCATCGGTGTACAACTTATAAAACAGCAGAAAGTATAGCTGTATTAGTAAAAAAAAATACTCGTCTGAGTATCACATTAATGAAAAAAAAATATCAGGCAAAAGTTCGCTGAGCTCGTCGCAGCGCAGGTCATATCACTGAAACATTTTTAAACACATTAAAAATAATGAAACAGAATAAACTCTCTTAACCCTATTATTAGAACAAGAATATTAAATAACGAATTTATGTTAATTATTCGCATGTAACGGTGCACTAGGTGTTTATTTTAATTTATTTTGTTAATTTATTACCTATATAGCCTACGTCATTAGTATTATTTTATATTTTAGTCAATAACAGATTATAATAATCACTTAAAAAGTTAAAGTTACTGTCTTCATTTATACATTTTAAACACAATTAAATAAAAAAAAATAGGGCAGCTTATCCGTCAGAATTATAGTTTTATTCACGAACTGCAGCAAAATATAATTATAATTAAAAAAAAATAATTACTAAAAAATATTTATATATATATATATATATATATATATATATATATATATATATATTATAACTATATTATTTATCTACAACACAAAATACTTAGTAATAAATGAATAACTGCAAAATATATCGACTGGTTATAAAAAACTACCAAAATGGTAGAATTCTCCATGTCCCGTTATCCCGAAAAGCGGGAGAGGGCGCGAAGCGCAACGGCCGAATAGAACGCGGGAATCAGTTGCTGACTCCGTTTGCTTGACAACTCGATCAGTTGCCGAGTGGTCGCGGCGCTGTACACATCGCGCTACTTCTCAATCAGCTGTGATAAAAAACAGACTGAAATAATGGACCTGTGATTGTGCTAATTATTAATTAAATAGTGTGAAGAACGCTGTGAAAATGTGGGGTGAAAGCAGCAAAAACTGTGAGACCAACTGCCAGTGTTCTGGGTAAGTCTCTCAGATAATAATAACAAAACTCCATGCGACGACCTGCGTGTTTTGGTAATTTGGTTACGCCTGTTCTAAATTAGAATTAGAGAATGTTTTCTTTTTCTAAGGCGTGACAGGGATGTAGGAACCTAATCAGGATTTGATTTTGATGGGGCTTAGGCCGCTACATTTTGTATCACTAAGTACATTGTATAAAACAAAGTCGCTTCCGTCTGTCTGTCCCTATGTATGCTTATATCTTTAAAACTACGCGACGGATTTTGATGCAATTTTTTTTAATGGATAGAGTGATTCAAGAAGGTTTATATGTATTATACACAGCCAGGGCGCGGCATCGCTAGTTAAAATACAATCAGCTGATGTAGATAGCCTATTTTTTATATTTTAAGATTTTGAAGTTCAAATATTTAGGATTTTAACTGAAAGCCAGTTTCAAAGTGTGATGAATAGATTTTGGTTCTTGTAAACGGTCGTCGTTAAACCAGACAGAAAGTTGTTTCCTATTACCTCATTGCGAGTAGAGTAACCAACGTTGGGTTCAAAACTAATAAAATACAAATCAAAAGCTAGGTACAATAGGTATTATTGTTAACTGAATATAAAGTAGGCATTCAGATTTTCGTGAATGACTAAAAGCTAGGGTTGCCATCTCTAAAATTTGTCACCTAGGACAAGTCGCATGAAAACCCCGGATTTCAGAACCCAGAACCCGAACATGTCTAGGAGTCTAGGGTGCTAGGTGAATTTAGCGAGTCGAAACCAGCACCCTACCGCCTAAGCAATAGCAATCGTTTATGACTTCATTTTAGTCATATGGCACCGCCTATGTGACGTTAGCCATCAATTGCTTTGCGCGGATTGCGAAAGCAATCGTTGAATGAACAACTTTGATGGCTAACGTCACATAGGCGGTGCCAAATGACTAAAATGAAGTCATAAACGATTGCTATTACGATTGCTATTGCTTTAGGCGGTCGGGGTGCCGGACTACTATTGAAATCCCGCCCGGACGCTCCCCGGACGCCCTCTAAACTAGGACAAATCCGGGGAAACCCGGACGGATGGCAACCCTACTAAAATCTAATAAAGCTCAGACTATGAATAAAAACCTATGCTCATTTTTTATATTACAATACCTAGGTAGGTATAAGAATATTAATTTGTATAAGTTTATTTTTAATTATGTAGATAGCTGTAAATAGTACGTTCTCCAATGTTATTTAAGTTTGTTGCAATAAGGTAGGTAGGTATAAGAACAATATTTTAAATAGGTACTTCAGTAACCCTATTTGCTAAATTATAATATTACTGTAGAAGTAGGTATCAGCCGTGGTGGTCTAGAGGTAATGACACCCGCCTTACAATCGTGAGGTCGTGGGTTCAAATCCCGGTCCCGTACCAATGAGTTATTTGGGATTTATGTACGGAATTTCACACCACTGGCTTTTCGGTGAAGGAAAACATCGTGAGGCAACCTGCATACCTATGTACGGAGAAGAATTTCAATGGCGTATGTGAATCCATCAACCCGCACCGGGCCAGCGTGGTGGATATGGCCCAATCACCCTTCGTGGGTAGGCCTACGTCCTGCATTGGATATTATAAGGCTGATACAGTATAAGTACCTATCTACCACGAATAAGGAAGTAGAAGAAACACCGACTAATATTTTTCCTCTATTCTGAGATCACTTCATTAAAACTACCGTGAGTATTCATCATAACTATAACAGAATACGGCTAAAACTCACGTTTTAAT
Source organism: Hypomecis punctinalis (assembly GCA_949316475.1). Lineage (NCBI taxonomy): Eukaryota > Metazoa > Arthropoda > Insecta > Lepidoptera > Geometridae > Hypomecis > Hypomecis punctinalis. Next base: position 8,680,721 of record OX438821.1, on the reverse strand, counting down.
TATACGGTCGACCCGCAAGGAATCCAACCAGTTTCAGAGTATTTAGAACTCCATCCTCAGGGAATACGCGCACGGTGCGCGGATTCCTTGCGGATCGACCGTATAATTATAACGTGAGTTTTAGCCGTATTCTGTTATAGCTATTCTGAGATGCCTATAGAGCGATTCAAACTGCTTGGCGGTTGTAAATTTATGAAAAAGAGGTATTTAATTAACTTATATCCTGTTTTATTGCGCGATAAGTCCCGTACTGTGAATTTAGCTGCGAGCTGCGGAGTGCGAATAATCCAATCCTAAACCAAAACCTATAGGTATCCGTTTGTTATTTTCCAAGATAACAGCAATCAGTAACTCTTCTTCTTCTTAGTTTTGGCGTCGCATTATTGTGCATTTGCCAGTGTCAGGTATTAAGTTTTAATAATATTTGATAATATTTTATCAAAATAGTCACTGTCTTAGTCTCGTCATAGTCCAATAAAGTCGCGGTCAAGTCCAATCATAGTCCAAGTCATACCTCAGTAAAGCAGTGGAGACTTTACTAGAGGCGTCTATGGAGTTTTAGTAACAACACGGAAGAACATGATACGTCACATTATATCACTTGCCTACACTCATGCACATAAATCAGCTCATAATCAACGAAATACCACCATTTTTCACTAATTATCACTGATAAAAACACAAGTTTAACAAAATAATACAATGAGGCGACATGATTTTTCCGCGTTCCCGCCAAAACTCATCAGTAACTCTTAGACAGAATTTTGGTAAATCAAAAAGACATGCTTTCAAAATGGCGCAACTCTTCAGTTTGAAATTCGAATCGAACTTGAAATAAGTTCGAAATTCGAACCTAACCTACAAAGTAACAGACAGATGGTCCGAAAATGGCGAATTACGTCACCGTGGCAACCTTGATTTAAACCTCCGGTCGGCGACCTCCTTGCGAAGCCTACTTGTCTATGGCATAATGACTCTATGGTCCACTCTAGAGAAATTGGCGCGAAAAGAGTTTCCATTTCGTTTGCGAAAGGGAAAAGGCGTAAGAGGAAAATGGATCGTTTTTTATGGGCTTTGATAGATGATGGTGTATTTATAAATAAATAATCATGATGGTGTGTGCTCACAGAAGACAGTGTGTGTGCTTGATGGTGTTTTGATTATCTCATGGTTTTTATCATACTAGTATGTCATTTATTACAAGTTTAAGTTTATATTACTAAGTTTACGAGTATATTAAGTTAAGATACGTAGGTACGAAGCGGTTTGCCATCGCCAGTGAATGGAGCAGTCTTCGAGCTTTCCTGTTTCCTATGAGATATAATGTAAAGCTTTTTAAGGTCAGTGTGAATAGGTATCTTCTAGGTCTGCGTGCTTCATCTTCGACCACAACGTCGCTTACTCGCTTACGATCAGGCGACTTGGAGGGGTCAAGCGCAGATTTATTCGTACTTAGTAGGATTTGGTATTGAGGATATAAGTTGTCCCACCATCATAAGTGCCCAACTGACACTTTCGATGGGTTTAATTTTGAAACTTTTAAATGCTTTAAGAATTAGTTGTCTGTAAACTCGGTTTTAATGACGATAATTTTACGTCATCCTACTAATATTATAAACGCGAAAGTTTGTGAGGATGGATGTATGGATGTTTGTTACTCTTTCACGAAAAAACTACTGAACGGATTGAGATGAAACTTTGCAATAGTATAGCTTATATACACAGGCTATAAATTGTAATGATATTGCGTCAAAAATCAAAATATCATGCAGGCGAAGCCGCGGGTAAAAACTACTAAGAAATATATTTTTAATCAATAACTGAAACAAACCGTACTTATAGGTCGATCGTGCCTCTCTATCGATTGTTCCTCGCTCCCGCTTGCACGCTCGGCGCTGGCGGAACGTGACACTTTTTCGTGCGTACAGCCGACGTTCATCGATTTATAAGACGTCACATCAAGAATTGAAAGTATACTTCTCTGATTCAAATTTAAAAAGACATTTATACTATCACTACATAGTATAAAACAAAGTCTCTTCCCGCTGTCTGTCCCCATGTATGCTTATATCTTTAAAACTATGCAACGGATTTTGATGCGGTTATTTCTTTTTGACCGACGAACCACCGGAGGAGGTATACAATTCGACGCGTATTATTTTTTATTTTATTTATAACCACGCATAACTTTTTTTTATAGTAAGTAGTCCGATTTCAATATTTTTTTTTTATTGGAAAGAGTATACTTCGAAATTGGTCCTATTTAAATTTTATCGAAATTGGCTGAGCCATTTTTGATAAATCAACAATAATGTGAAAAATGTTACATCGATCCGTGTATAACATTTGCGTTCTAGCGATGCGCCCCGGCTTCGCACAGGTGTTTTATACATATAAACATTTCTCTTGAATTACTATATCTATTAAAACAAACTGCATCAAAATCCGTTGCGTAGTTTTAAAGATATAAGCATACATGGGGACAGACAGCGGAAAGCGACTTTGTTTTGCACTATGTAATGATTCTGTACACGGGTGAAGTCGGTCATGCTATTTCTTGCAAAAAAAAAAATAATAATAATAGTGATTCAAGGGGTAGGTTTATATGTGTATAATACACCTGTGCGAAGCCGGGACGGGTCGCTAGTGTAACAGATAAATATCGATCTCAATATGTGTGTACTGTTATTGTCAAGATGTATTTTTCTTCTTTTTTATGTTTTGGCGTCGCATTGTTGTGCATTTGCCAGTGACAAGTATAAAGTTTGAATAATTTGTGATAACATAAATAAAGTTCCTTAATTCTACTATCCAAAGTCATTCACTTCGTATGTTATCGTAATTATGGTAATTATGACATTTAAGTACTAAATGCGATCTTTCCATTCACAAATAACAAGTTCTCATTGATGAAGTCATGAATTCGATTTTCCCACATGAAATAGATTTAAAATAATTTAGTCTAGTCTAAATTCTATCTAGTTTTCAGTTTTTGTGTGTGGGCTAGGCATGGCCACAGAATAATGAAGAGTGTCCTGAGTTATGACTGTTGATCTAATCTGCCCAACCGATTTTGGTGGTGGGCTAAAATTTTATTGTAAACCAGTTTTTGCGAAGGTGGTATTTTGATATTAATGCAATCCCATAATAAACTTTTATTTTTCGGGATAATAAGTAGTCTGTCTTATTTGTCTTTCAAACTAAAGCCTTGGCCAATAGTATTAGGCACCATGTATTTTCACTCTATCTTCTAAACTAATTTCAATTGGCATTTTTAACAAAATTAGGTGTCAATTTAATGACATCAACAGAAATGAAAGCTTGTTTACTTGTTAGAGTCCAGAACACAAGTGACCAAACATTGACTGATAACACCGAACGAAAACCGAATCCTTTGTTTTCGGTCACCAGGTGTATTATGACCTTAACAAAGAGCCGCTTGATATTCTAAGTTATTTATGACCCCGGTAAGTCATTTAAGATAAGCTCTCTGTTATTGGTTAAGTAGCAAAATGCATTTTGATTTTTTAAAGGTGCCTAATACTTTTGGCCAAGGCTGTATGTCCATGCCAAAAATCAAGTCAATCCATTGCTCCGTTGCTGCCTGAAAGAGGAACAAACCAACAAATATACTTTCGGATTTAATATAAATACTAGTTTTTACCCGCGGCTTCGCCCACATGATGTTTTGATTTTTGACGCAATATCATTATAATTTATAGCCTATGTGTTATTCTGATATATAAGCTATATTTTTGCAAAGTTTCATCTCAATCCGTTCAGTAGTTTTTGCGTGAAAGAGTAACAAATATCCATCCATCCATCCATCCTCACAAACTTTCGCGTTTATAATATTAGTAGGAAGTAGGATATCAGTCTCTGGCAGCCATATCACCAAGCTTTGCCTAGTTTGGGGTCAGAGGCCGTGTGTTAGATGTCACAAAATATTTATAAAAAAAAAAAATGTGTCAGCTCAATTCTCGCCAGCGGGCCTCAATTTTGGCAGCCTTGCTCTACATCTACAGGATCTTCGAAACCACGTGTCATACAAAATATTCGCGCACACATCTGGTTCTCAGACTAATAAATTATATATTTTATTCATAAAATGTTTTTATCACCTTTCGATATGATAACGAACAATGTACTGCCGTCTCTTTCGATCATGCCTTTATGTTGGAGACAAAGTGAGACGGCGATAGCTTCTTTGGCGGTAAACGGACAAGTTATCGCCCTGTGTAAGCACTAAACGCTATTTGATGAACTCTATGAAGTACTAACATATTGTTACATTATAGACATTACTAGTTGTTACCCGCGGCTTCGCCCGCATACGCAATATATCATTATAATTTATAGCCTATGTGTTATTCTGATATATAAGCTATATTATTGCAAAGTTTCATCTCAATCCGTTCAGTAGTTTTTGCGTGAAAGAGTAACAAACATCCATACATCCATCCATCCATCCATCCATCCTCACAAACTTTCGCCTTTATAATATTAGTAGGATACTAGTTGTTACCCGCGGCTTCGCCCGCATACGCAATATATCATTATAATTTATAGCCTATGTGTTATTCTGATATATAAGCTATATTATTGCAAAGTTTCATCTCAATCCGTTCAGTAGTTTTTGCGTGAAAGAGTAACAAACATCCATACATCCATCCATCCATCCATCCATCCTCACAAACTTTCGCCTTTATAATATTAGTAGGAAGTAGGATAGTAGGAAGTAGGATAGTTAGATTTTTTTTTAAATTATTTTTAACGACAATACTACACTACTACTACATAGAAAGCAATTGGATCATCCACAGACCCTTGAAGGTCTAAAGATAATGCAAGTGCTCAAGCCCACTGCCAGTTGGCAGCGTGCCCAGCATGCTGGCAGCATTGCCATTATAGTTAGATACCTAAGTCGATAGAAACTATATCTAGTTTCTACTTAAATAAAGAACATTGTATTTACAGGTTTGTTAGATATTGTAGACATAATTATGATATAGTAGATATATAGTTATTATTATAGCCTTTTTTGCTGATTGTTTAATTTTTTTTTTTTTTTTTATCGTGCGATGTCAAGTTTTTGTCATTTACTATCAATATAAAATTCAATCATGCTGTCATGTTTAATTATTATTATATATATAAATTTTTTTTTTCGTCTTTTATGTTTTGTTATTATTTTCCATTTACTTATTAATATTCTATGACATCAATAACACTAATTGTTACTCCTTATTTTCAACTTTCAGCTTGCCTTCTGGCATAGGCCTCTTCCTGGGACTTCCATTTTCTTCGATCTTGTGTCATTTGTTTCCAATTAGAACCACCAACTTTCCTGAGATCATCTTCCCACCTGAGTTGTTGTCTCCCCTTTTTTCTTTTTCTCTCTTTTCTTCATCTCTAGGGTACCATTCTACTACATCTCTATTCCACTTTCCTTTATAGTTATAATAGATACTTAAATAACTAAAATTTAAATGTTAGTTAAATAATAGATACGTAATATATGTAAGTACTAGAAATAAGTAGATAGAAACATTTTGTAGATGTATATTAAGCTAGATAATGTTTTGTAAAATGCAAGAAACAAAAGGCTATTTAATTTTATTTGATTTATTATTTATTTTATTTGAAGTACTAATAGAGTTATCATTAGGATTTCGTTCGCGTTTAGCTTGCCTCGTCTAATAAAATTGGTTTCGGAAAAAATTGAACCACTGCCTTTCACCGTGTACAGAAGTTGAAAAGTTTGCACGAATTTATGTGACATCCATGTACTGTTGATTTATCAAAAACGGTTCAGCCGATTTCAATACAATTTAAATGGGACCACCTCGGGAGTATACTCTTTCAAACTAAAAAGTTTTTTTAATCGTTCACAATTGGCGAAAATGTCGTTGAACATACAAAAAAACACATACAGACGAACATAGTACCTCCTCCGTTTCGGAAGTCGGTAAAAACTGGAGAAACTATACCTACTCCCCTTTCATTTGTTTCTTGGTATTTTTTGTGTTTTATTAAATAAAATCGATAGTTATTCAGACTTATCGCTGTCTGTCTGTCCCTATGTATGCTTATATCTTTAAAACTAACTACACAACGGATTTTGATGCAGTTTGTTTTAATAGATAGAGTAATTCAAGAGAAATGTTTATATGTATAATACACCTGTGCGAAGCCGGGGCGCAAATATTATGCACGGATCGATGTAACATTTTTCACATTATTTGATTTATCAAAAATGGCTCAGCCAATTTCGATAAAATATAAATGGCCCCAATTTCGAAGTATACTCTTTCCAATAAAAAAATAATTATTGAAATCGGACTACTGTGAAAAAAGTTATGCGTGGTTATACATAAAAAAAATATACGCGTCGAATTGTATACTTCTTCCGGTGGTTCGTCGGTCAAAAATGGGACAATTGCGGATTTTAATAGATCACTCTATCTATTCAAGAGAAAGGTTTGTATGTATAATACCTGTGTGAAGCCGGGGCGCATCGCTAGTCGATTTATAAGACGTCAAAAGCTTACATCATTCAACAAAAAAAGCAGGCCAATGCAAACGTTATATCTGTAAATTTAAGTATGTTCGTGAATGAAAATGTCGCCAGTTCGTAGGTTATCTTGAAGTAGCCAATTAAAATTAATTATTACGGTCCTGTATCTGGGTCGGTTGGACAACAAAACAATGGCTTTTATTGATAGCAATGACTTCTCGTCGCTTACGTACCCGACTGCAGAAGGAGGGAACCGTTTTGACTGCCTCGGTGGCTCAGTGGTTAGTGACCCTAACTTCTGGATCAAAGAGGTGTGGGTTCGATCCCCACGCAGGGCAAATATTTATGTGATAAACATAAGTGTTTGCTCTGTGTCTGGGTGTTATTTAGTTACTATCTATATAAGTATGTATTTAAAAATAAGTATATGTAGAATATCAGTCTCTGGCAGCCATATCACAAGCTTTGCTTAGTTTGGTGTCAGAGGCCGTGTGTAAGATGTCAAAAAAAAAGCTATTATCAGGTCGACATTGTACTTTGTAAATGGTCACATGTCAAAGCTTGAAAAGACTTGCGCGTGAAGGGTTCCGTACCGTATGGAACCGGCAAAAAAATCACGTTTGTTGTATGGGAGCCCCCATTAAATATTTATATTATTCTGTTTTTAGTATTTGTTGATATAGCGGCAATCGAAATATATCATCTGTGAAAAGGTGACGTTCACAAGTGGTATATTATTCAGAGAAAAACCGGACAAGTGCGAGTTAGGCTCGCACATCGAGGGTTCCGTACAAACATATTGTTAAAATAATTAAAAAACTGTTTTAGCAAATGCTAATGAAGTTATTTTATATGATACCTTACATGATATGATTTTGAACCCATATTTTGTGCATTTTGAGGCCCTATTTTTATGTGATTTAAATAAAAATGTACAGTTTTCAGATTTATTCCTATATGTGTACTCTGAGACAATGCTTCTCGCCAAACTTCATAGTTCTATGTCAACGGAAAGTACCCTGTAGGTTTTGGTATTTCTGAGCGTTAAAATATGCGTTTTTTACGACATAAACGGCTCTAACTTTTTTATACGGTAACTGAGTAGCTTTTCTTTTACACAACTGCAAGAGTTTATAGGTTTACGTATATAGTTTAAATTTCAACTCGATATCTTTACGCGTTCCCGAGATAAAGAGTCTTGACATACACACAGACGGACAACAAAGTGATCCTATAAGGGTTCCGTTTTTTACTTTTGAGGTACGGAACCCTAAAAATCAAACCAAGATGATATATACATCATTTGAAAGCTTGTTATATGGGCTTCCCAAAAATTTAACTTAGATTATTTCACCCCTCCAATTTTTTTAAATGCGAAAAATAAATTGTATGAAAAATAACAATACAGCTTGTTATTTTTTCTAGTATAGCAATAATAAAGTGCTTCTATCGTTATTTTACTTGCATTCGTAGCTTATTCTTCCACATTCTTCTCTTAATTTGCTAAAATTAATAGTTATAACCGACCAGTGTGACCAGTTAGTAGGTACAATGTGACAAAAAAACACTTAAAATGTGTGTCTAATTGGTAAAAATGCTTTTATTTAACAATTTGGAGGTTACTTAATCAGGGCTAGAGATAAACTACCTATTGAGCGAAATATATTTATTTTTCCTAATAAATTTAAAATTAATTTTAAAAAAATCGGAGGGGTCTTATTTGTTTTTAACTGTTTTAATAGAAAAATATGAACTTTCTCGAAATGTAACGAGTGTTGTGGTTAGAATTTTTGATTATTATGTATTATACCAGTAATATTAACGGTTCATGAGATACAGCCTGGTGACAAACAGACAGACGTACGGACGGAAAGAGAAGATTTAGTAGTAGAGTACCGTTTTTACTCTTTAAGTAAAAACGGGTTAAGTACCCGGTAAGTAACCATTAACAAAACTGAAAACGTAACAAAAATTATGTATCAAGACAATTTTATTGTCAAGACTTCATTCACCCCTAGACCACCGAGGCGTGAAGTTCTACCATATGTGGTCAAACGTTATCAGCAAATCTAAGGAAATGGTGGTTTGGAGGGGGAATGAATCCGTTCCAAGGCAGGAAGGACAAATAACCGAAAAGATCCGGTCGTCAATCTCGTAATTTTAAATAAAACTAATAGTTTAAAAAACCGGACAAGTGCGAGTCAGGCTCGCACATCGAGGGTTCCGTACAAACATATTGTTAAAATAATTAAAAACCTGTTTTAGCATGTGCTAATGAAGTTCTTTTATATGACACCTTACATGATACGATTTACTCACTTTGAATTTTGAAACCATATTTTGTGAATTTCGAGGCTCTATTTTTTTGTGATTTAAATAAAAATGTACAGTTTTCAGATTTATTCCTATATATGTACTCTAAGACAATGCTTCTCGCCAAATTTTATAGTTCTATGTCAACGGGAAGTACCCTGTAGGTTTTGATTTTTGTGTGTCGAAATATGCTGTTTTTTACGACAAAAACGACTCTAACTTTTTTAAACGACAACTGAGAAGTTGTTCTTTTACACAACAGCAAGTATTCATCGATATACGTATACACTTATACAGTTTAAATTAACTCATATCAACTCTATATCTTTCAAAATTCACAAAATATGGGTTCAAAATTCAAAGTGAGTAAATCGTATCATGTAAGGTATCATTTAAAAGAACTTCATTAGCTCATGCTAAAACCAGTTTTTAATTATTTTAACAACATGTTTGTACGGAACCCTCGATGTGCGAGGCTGACTCGCACTTGTCCGGTTTTTTTGCTAACGAACGTATGAAATGCCCGTGTAAATATAAAAGATTAAATGCAGGTGAATGTCAGGAGTCAAGTGGTCATTCTTGTGCAATTGGCCTATGAACCGACACATTGCTTTCGTGTGGTACAAGCTGCAAGATACTGTGGGAAAGCTTTTTGACCCTCGTCGAAAATTATAAAAATACTAGCGGACCCACCGCAGCTCCATCTGCCGGGCTGATTTGTGAATCTATACCATCCATGGCGCCACCCAAACGCATACAAAAAAATCATTGAAATCCGTTCAGTCGCTAGCCGTTTAGGAGGAGTTCAGTGACACACACGTACAGTAGAATGATATACATCATACTAATATTGTACTTGTTTATATGTATAATACACCTGTGCGAAGCCGGGGCGCATCGCTAGAACGCAAATATTATGCACGGATCGATGTAGCATTTTCCACATTATTGTTGATTTATCAAAAATGGCTCATCCGATTTCGATAAAATTTAAATGGGACCAATTTCGAAGTATACTCTTTTCAATAAAAAAAGAATTATTGAAATCGGACTACTATAAAAAAAGTTATGCGTGGTTATACATAAAAAAACATATACGCGTCGAATTGTATACCTCCTCCGGTGGTTCGTCGGTCAAAAATCAAAAATAATGTAAAATTTACTACATGGATGTGACATCTATTCGTGCGAACTATTCTAAGAATTTTGAACTAAAGAATTTATTTATTATATTTATTCGAATTCTGTGCGCGGTTGAAGTTATGCCATTTTGGGCGAAAAATAATGTACTTATTGAGTCGGTTAAAAATCGCTATCGCTTATGACTTGCTTCAGGGTCGAGCACCGTGACGTGCCGTTAACGTATCTATAACGTAACAAGCACATGCGTTACATCAACATCGGATGTCCCAACGTAGTACGTCCACCCGTAAGGACAGATGACAGAAGACCTTAAAGTAGCGTAGGACGACCATCTGTAAAAAGTCTATACTCTATAAAATTTAACTTGATCTCTGCGACAGCTGTCAGAAAAATCACGCCTATGAAGTCCTGAATTTCTTAATAGTACAGACACTTACATTATGTACAGACAGTACCTGTTAATGTCATACTTTATGGGCATGCCGATTAGTGATGGGCGACGAATGATCGTGACCACAGAGTTTTAGATAGAGTTTTAATTAAAATATCGATAGTTTATACTGACGATATTTTAAATAAAACTTAATTTATCATTAATTTTATTGTATATTTTAATATAATAACATTTTTACATGTGTAATTAAATTAAACCCAATTATATGTTACATTAGCATCGATAATAGTGAAAAACGTCGATTAATACTATCGTTACAGTATTATGAGTATTTAATTAATATCATAACATTATTTACATGAGTACATACTTGATCTTAAATAATAGTAAGTAAATAAAATCCAATTTCTCACCTTCAACTACTCATTCGATTTCGTTACAACATTGTTTGAAAATCGATTTTTTCCACCACTATCTCAACTCTCAATTTGTCAATCTTCTATGTCAATGTCACTGTCGCAGAGATCAAGTTAATTTTTTTAGAGTATAAGACATTTTTATTATGACTTGCAATACTAGACAGTAGATGTAAAAAGCTTTCAGATTTGAACCTAAGAAGTTCGTTTCAAATAAGATCGAAACAAATAAGGTAAAGTGGTTTTCAGAGGTTTATATGTAACTGTCTTATTGAATAACTTTTACGATGGGACCAACTGAGCAAATCGCGAAAAAAATTCTGCTGAAAACATTTTGACGGTGATTGATTGAAAATGTTTAAATTTTTGTGATAGCTGATACATTTTGACCGACGAACCACCGGAGGAGGACAATTAGACGCGTATATATTATTTTTTATGTATAACCACGCATAACTTTTTTCATAGTAGTCCAATTTCAGTAATTCTTTTTTTATTGGAAAGAGTATACTTCGAAATTGGTCCCATAAATTTTTTATCGAAATCGGCTGAGCCATTTTTGATAAATCAACAATAATGTGACAATGCTACATCGATCCGTGCAAAATATTCGCGAATTCTGTACACGGGTGACGTTGGTCATGACATTGTTTGCAAAAAATAATCTTGTTGTGTAGACAGGGTTATTTCTAATCAATTAGCATCCTTCTAGGGGCTTATTCTGTACATTAAAACTAACAACTTTAGTTCTACGACTTTCGTCAAAACTCAAGAAAAAAATCATCTGTTCCATAGATTTTGTCGCGGGTGAACGATATTTTTCTATGGAACAACAAATTTTTTTGTGAGTCTTGACAAAAGTCGTAGAACAAAAGTTGTTAGTTTTGATGTACAGAATAAGCCCCTAGAAGGATGCTAATTGATTAGAAATAACCCTGTATAGCTGATTTCTTTTGTGATTTGGAAGTAGGCTCTATAATGACATTCGTTTTTAATTATGAGTACCTATAAACACGATTTACAAAACACTCCTGAAGGTCCTTAAAATATTATATTAGCGACTTCCAAGAAGGAGGAGGTACTATGTTCGTCTGTGTGTATTTTTTTGTGTATGTTCATCGATATTTTCGCCCATGACATTGTCAATTTTTATTTCGGAAGAGTATATTTCCGAGATGGTTCCATTTAAATTTTATCGAAATCGGCTGAGCTCTTTTTGATAAATCAACAAAAATGTACATGGATGCCACATCGATTCGTGCAAAACTATATGAATTCTGTACACGGCGGAAGTCGGTGTTGTAATTTTTTGCTAAAAATAATTATTGTTTTAATCTTTGACCTTTTTATTGGATAATCGTGTTTTCTTTCGTGGTTTTAGGTTGAACCCATAGTAAATAAATGTTATCGTCGTTGTAATATATTTTTCAACCAGCTATTGGTAACATTTAAGGGCATTTTTACACCATTTATTTTAGAGGGCCCTTATTCTAATCTATAGGGGCGTATTGTCGGCGCCATAGACACCGCATCGTTAAACTGGCCTCCTTTATCTATGGTTTTATTTTTTCCTCTATGGTTTTGTTTTTCTTTTGTCTATGGTTTTGTTTTTTGTGTTTGTGATGCGAGGTCAAGGGAAACAAAAGAGTTTGATTTTAGAGAGTCTTTTATTTTGATTGTAGAGTTAAGTAAAATTGGATGCCACATCCTCAAAGGGCCATACTCTATATTTAAGAACCATAAAGAACATGTCACTGAAGAGGATTTCGAATCGACCATTGTTTTTGCGTTCTCTGTCGAACATCGAGAAAATTCGCAATCGAAATATTTATTAAAAATTAAAATATATTTTTTTAATTGTAATTTTGGTGTTGATCGCTTGAGTAAGAAATATTGCGTTGTTTTCAGGGTTCCGTACCCAATGGGTAAAAACGGCACCGGCATATAATACTAAGACTCCGTTGTCCGTCCGTCTGTCTTTTTTTTTTTTTTTTAATTTATTTCAAATAGGTTTGCGTTTGACTACACACTGCCTGATAAGTAAGTAAGTAAGTTCGTATAGGCCGGGTGGCAAGCCCTGGTGTCAGAGTTTTGAAGCCGCCTGAAAGCCTCTGACATGGTTAGCCATCCATGGCGGTTGTCTGTCTGTCACCAGGCTGTATCTCATGAACCGTGATAGCTAGAAAGCTGAAATGTTCACAGATGACATATTTCTGTTGCCGCTATATCAGTAAATACTAAAAACAGAACAAAATTCATTTTTATGGGAGGCCCATATCCTGCATTTTTAGCCCTTTTTCGCTCGATATTAATTATGGTAACAGGTAGAAGTTTGAAATATTCACAGAATATTTCGTTGTACATTCACTTCAATAATAAATAAATAAAATAAATATTTAAGGGTATACAGTACGGAACCCTTCGTGTGCGACTCCGACTCGTGCTTGGCCGATTATTTTATTTTGTTCGCATACTAGTATAGTAGATAAGTTTCCATAGAATCGAAGCTAGTTGTAACTAAGTATTTTCTAAGGTTTCCCTCACCCCACAGAGGGTGAAAGGACATCTGGCGGGGTGAACGCACGGGCGCGTGGGGTGCTAGCGATCGATATGTCCACATTTCCTTGTTATGCTTTAGAAAGACATAGTAAGAGATATTTGATTTTCTGTTTTAGGAGAGACAGGCAGACAGACAGGATTTGATTTGGAACCTAGTTGTAACTATGTGTTTTCTAAGGTTTCCACCCCATAGAGGGTGAAAGGACATCTGGCGGGGTGAACGCTCGCGACGCGTGGGGTGCTATCGATTGGTGCATGTGCGTGCGTTTCCTTATGACGCTTTAGGGAAGACTGTAGTGATCCTGGTTATGAAATAGTAGATTGTATCATATGGGAGCAAAATAATATTTTTTACGGCGAGGGCTCCTTTTTGAATCCAGAGCGAAGTGAGGGATTCTAGAGTAGAATCCTGTACGTAGCGAGGGATACAAAGTACGTCGCCCGAGCCAAAAATATATTTTGCCCCCGAGTGGTACACTCTACTTTTCATCACCTCTATGAGAAAACAAAAGGCGCCTCATATTTTATTGTAATATTATTATTTAATAAAACGTAGAGTAACAACTAAATTGAAATTAAATGGTATCTAATAAAGAAACAAATGTAAAATTATATTTACATTATTTTCATTCATTTTCTTGGCGCTGAACACTAACATTACAAATACTTCCAAATTCAAAAAGTGCGCGGTAAAGATAATTCCGGCGCACTTATAAAGTTCCTTATAGAAAACACCTCCTTTGGGCGCACTTAAAGGCGAACCAAGTAGTTCTTTTCGAATAGATGTGATGAAAAAACCTTTGCTGACATAAATGTTTTGCATAAAACTATTTTTGGCAAAAAATCGCAACACCGACTTCCACCTTGTATAGGATTCGAATAGTTTCCACGAATTGATGTGACATCCATGTACATTATTGATGATTTATCAAGAACGGCTTAGCCGATTTCGATTATACAATCTGTAGCAATAAAAAGTTATACAAAACAAAAGTAAAGTAAATTTAGAAAAACAATTTAGACTACTTATCAAAACGTATAAGAAAAAAAATAGTATAAAGCATAAATTACATCGTGTCATACGAACTACACAATATTACAAGTTAAAACTTCAAACATTCATTATTGTCAACAAAAATGTGTGTGAGTGGGTGTGTGTGAGGGTGTATGTGTGTGAGTATGTATGTGTGTGAGTGTGTATGTATGTGTGTGATTGAGTTATATCCGCAACTTGTTACTAACATCGACCTGAGGGGTTTACACGTAAATTGAAACTACAGCTGTTTTCGTATGGCCCTATACTATTTTTTTTTTTTTTTTTTCGTATAGGTTTGCGTTTGACTACACACTGCCTGATGTTAAGCAGATGTGCGGTCTAGGGTGTAGCACGCTTACCTAGAAGATACCTATTTACTCGGGATTTGAAGACACTCACGTTGTACTTTAACGGGAAGACAGACCCAGGCAAAGCATTCCACATTCCGGCTGTTCGTATGAGGAATGAGGATTCGAAACGCTTGGTTCTAACGCGCGGAATGTCCACCATAAAAGGGTGGCGCTTTGGTCGCGTCTGTCTAGCCGTACGATAGAAGAAAGGGGCAGGGGGGACCAGGTTGTGCAACTCCTGGGCGCACTCTCCGAAGTGTATCCGGTAAAAGACCGACAAACACGCTACCTTGCGACGATGCTCAAGACTTTGCAGCTGCGTCTTAGTCAAGGTGTCGTTGTCAATCAGCCTCCTGGCTCGTCTCTCAATCGACTCCAGAGCCTCCAGTTGATATTTGACAGAGCCATCCCAAAGGTGAGAGCTACATTTTTGTACAGCGCCCCTGGCGGAAACGAGGAAGAGCTAACCAAAATGTATAAAGCCACACGCGAACGCCAAAGTTGCATAACTACGCGAAACCTGGACTAAGGGCTCTGTACTTAATTTTATGAGAAAACAGAGATGTAATAAGTCAAAAGCCTTGCGGGCAAGCCATTTCCATAATCCTATACCTGCTTTACATTATAACATAATAACGACAAAGAAAGACGTCAAATTAACCATTATTGAAACGAGGAGCTTTTTAGCCATTTCTGCCTTTTGTCGGCCATATTGCGTTCCTTTTTTAAACGTTTTGAAACATACCGATTATCTTTTGTGTCCGAGTCCCGAAATCGGTAAGATATTCGAATTGAGAAAGTTCTTTATTCAATTGTTTTGTGAGAGTAATTTTGTTTTTTTTTTTGGTCTGACGTTACAAGTGCATTTTGCCGTAATGAGCTGATATAACTAAAGAGGTTTTGGTTATAAGTGGTGTCAGTTAAAAAGGGCTAATAGACAAAATTGTAGATATTACGAATTTTTGAAGATTCGATCTTAAAATAAAATGAAGTTGCCAGATTATTTTATAAATAGTTTCTGTCTTAAATTGGTTCTTCTTCAGAAAGAGACAAATAGTGTTGCTGTATTTCTAAAATGTCATTTGTTTAAAATTGGAACACTTAGTCTGACAATTCCATCTCGAATTCATGATTATAAAGTGCATAGATCGATAACAAAAAAAAATCATACCACTTGTTCAAACAATTATAGTCTTTTTTGCAAACGTAATATCCACTATTATGGTTTGTACTACTTTAATAAAGGCAGGTGCTATGAACCCACTGATATGAACCCCATTCAGTATAATGCGACGAAATTGTATTGCAGTTTGTTGTGGCGCTACTATCGCTTTTTTAAACAAAGGACCTGCCAAAAATATTTAGTTCTTTCATTTGGTCAACTGTGTAAATGAGTTTGTAGTGTTGCCATTTATTTTGCCACCCCAATAGAATGACTCTATTTTGATTCGCAGATGGGTTTTATTGTTTTCGGAAACAAAAAATTGACACATTTTTGTGTGTAAAAAATTAATCGGTCATTAAAATGGTAATGAAGTTTTATCAATAAATTGGATGGAAGTGGATTCACATACACCATCAAATTTCTTCTACGGACGTATGCAGGTTGCCTCACGATGTTTTCCTTCACCGAAAAGCCAGTGGTGTGAAATTCCGTACATAAATTCCAAAGAACTTATTGGTACGGGACCGGGGATTCGAACCCACGACCTCACGATTGTAAGGCGGATGTCACTACCTCTCGACCGCCACGGCTTGTAACTTTGATATTCACAAGATTATTTTTTTGCAAAAATTAGCATGACCGACTTCACCCGTGTACAGAATTCGCAAATATTTCGCACGGATCGATGTAGCATTTTTCACATTATGGTTGATTTATCAAAAATGGCTCAGCCGATTTCGATAAAATTTCAATGGGACCAATTTCAAAGTATAATCTTTCCAAAAAAAAAAATATTGATATCGGACCACTACGAAAAAAGTTATGCGTGGTTATACATAAAAAAAAATTTACGCGTCGAATTGTATACCTCCTCCGGTGGTTCGTCGGTCAAAAATGGGACAAAGTGATGTATATCTTTTGCTACTTTAGTTCTAACTCTATGGCTAAATATGACACGTACGGAACCACAGACAAGCATTTTACTTTTTCTAAATAAGCCAGTTTTCCTGACCACTCGAATGTCATTACGTTTTTTCCCGCGCACGGATTGTTTATGGTATTCTTTTTACTCGCTGGTATTGCCATTAGAGGGTTGCAAAAAACGGTGTAATTTCTAGTTCCCATGCGAGTGTTTCTAAGTCAGCTTATTAGCTAGTCCGGTCATAGACAAGCGGTATTTATACTTGAAGGTATGCTATTATCATTCTTTGGTCTAGGAACATAGGAGTCTATTTGTAACCGGTCTTTAGCGGAAGCTCATTGACCGAGCAAATGGAGTAAGTTCAGGATGTTGATTCTCCTCAACAGGACACATTTTTCTACGAATCTTGATGATACTTGACATATACAGGTTTCTTATAGTTTTTTGACCGACGAACCACCGGAGGAGGTATACAATTTGACGCGTATTTTTTTTATGTATAATCACGCATAAATTTTTTCGCAGTAGTCCGATTTCAATAATTCTTTTTTTATTGGAAAGAGTATACTTCGAAATTGGGGCCATTTAAATTTTATCGAAATTGGCTGAGCTGTTTTTGATAAATCAACAATATTATGGAAAATGTTCCATCGAACCGTGCGAAATATTCGCGAAATCTGTACACGGGTGAAGTCGGTCATGCTAATTTTTGCAAAAAATAATATTGAAATTATTTTTATTGTGCTTCACACACTAGGTGTATAGAAACTTTCTTTTTGTGATAAACATTTCAAAAATTGACGCGGTCGCAGGATTTGAACCTGCATCCTCTGGGACACCGGCCCAGATGCTTTGTCCAATTAAGCTAAATCGCGCCCTGCAAACGCGTCAATGTTTTTCACAAAAAGAAAGTTTAAAAAATAATATAATTGGAAGTCGGTAATGAAATGAAGACAATTTTTCTGTCAAAACAATGTTAAACAACGTGATATTATGTCAATGTCACAATCAGCGGAAGTGTATAGCATCCGTAACGGATACGCTGGTTACCAGGTACCGTTCAATCTAACGAAAGTAAGAGTCAATCGCTCTACTGAGTCACTTTCACTGCTTTTTGTAAGCTGACGTATTGCTAAGCTCTTACTGTACTGTACCCTACCGAAATATAAAATCAGATGTTACGATGATTGGCGGGAATATTTTGATGAACGTTCTATCTCTAAGGGAATTTGGTACAAAATAATGCAAAGCTAGACGAAAGACCCGTGATTTAATTTTTCTTCACAAAGCGATCCATGGATTCTCCGACTGTCCCGGTTTTCTAAGAGAGATATCCTTGCGTGTTCCTTGTCGCTACCCCAGACACAGAATTTCTCGAATCCTGGGTTGGCAACAAATTGCTAGGACCAACTTAGCCCTTAATTCTCCGGCACAAAGATTATGTCGTACCTATAATGATTTTAATGCTACTTTGGATGACCTCGATATCTTTAATGATTCTCTCACCGCTTTCAAAAATAAGATACTAAGTCTCAACTTGAGACGGTTAATGTTTGATTTTCAATAACATAACATTTTTTTTTTTGTATTTCTTAATTGTGATAATAGTTTGTAACAACTAAATATGTCTAACCACTAAGTAGTTTTTTTAAAAATGCTGTATACACCTATTAAAGGTGATCATATCAGATCTTTGTATACCTACCAATGTAATAGTTTAAGATTGTATTCAATATGTTCACTGTTGGTGTATCTATTTAAATAAATAAATAAATAAAAATAAAAAGCCAACCTCATCGATCACCGTGGTTTAGTGGCGGTGTTAGTAGAAATACCACGGTTATTGCACATAGAATACGTTCCGGACACATTCCACTAAATGCATTCGGATTCCTAATGGGGAAAGTATCGTCACCTAATTGTGAGGAGTGCGACAAGCCGGGAGATGTTTACCATGTACTTATGGAATCTGTTCGAAATCAACGCGAAAGAGAACGAATCTTTGCCGAACTTCAAGTAACCGAATCCAATGTGGGGCATTACAAAGTTTGTTATGTAATCCCGTCTCTGAGGAGGCTGGAGTGATTTACAGACTGGTGGAGACCTTCTTCCAGTCTCTAAATCTGGCCAACTCCACGAGACTGCCTCGCTGGCTTATTATATCTTAATGTATGTAAAAATATGTGTGTGTAGGTATAATATGTAATAAGCTTGTATTTATAAAGGTACGATGGGGCTGGCATGAACTTTCGGTCAAAAAGCACCCAAAAAAAAGTTGAATAAAAAGAAATACTGTATTGTGCCTTTTTAATAGTCCACTGCAGGACGCAGGCCTACAGTGATAGGAGATGTAACAGGTGCTGGAGACAGTGCTAAACGCCGCCCTGTAGAGCTTTTACATAGTCTCGTTTCCCCCAGGCTTGCTACATGAGTTGCTCCTTAAGGTAGGAGCACCAAATATACTACTGCGCAACCTTCAACCTGGTTATACTCTATAAAATTTAACTTGATCTCTGCGACAGTGATATTGACATAGAAGATTGACATTTTTAGAGTTGAGATAGTGGTGGAAAAAATCGATTTTCAAACAATGTTGTAATGAAATCGAATGAGTAGTTGAAGGTGAGAAATTCGATTTAATTTACTTACTATTATTTAAGATCAAGTATGTACACATGTAAATAATGTTAAACGATATTAATTAAATACACATAATAATGTAACGATAATATTTATCGACGTTTTTCACTATTATCGATGCTAGTATCCTACTAATATTATAAACGTGAAAGTTTGTGAGGATGGATGTATGGATGTTTGTTACTCTTTCACGCAAAAACTACTGAACGGATTGAAATGAAACTTTGCAATAATTTAGCTTATATATCAGAATAACACATAGGCTATAAATTATAATGATATATCGCGTATGCGGGCGAAGCCGCGGGTAAAAACTAGTAACATATAATTGGGTTTAATTTAATTACACATGTAAAAAATGTTAAAATATACAATAAAATTAATGATAAATTAAGTTTTATTTAAAATATCGTCAGTAAAACCATCGATATTTTAATTAAAACTCTATCTAAAACTCTGTGGTCACGATCATTCGTCGCCCATCACTAATCAGCATGCCCATAAAGTATGACATTGACAGGTACTGTCTGCACTATTAAGAAATTCAGGACTTCATAGGCGTGATTTTTCTGACAGCTGTCGCAGAGATCAAGTTAAATTTTATAGAGTATAATTGTCTTTCCACATTTCTTGGTTACAGAATATGAAAATAGCTTCAAAGCAACATGAGAAAAATTTATATTTAATTATAGTTACCTACTGTACCCGCCTTTTTTTAATACTCCACTGCATGACGTAGGCCTACCCATGAAGGGCGATACAGACACTAAACTATAATATGATGCGCCTTATCATTGTGAGATAGATATAACTGTTCTGTACTGTATCACTATCAATCAGCCTTTTAATAGTCCTACAAAGGGTGTTTGGGCCATATCCACCACGCTGGCCAAGTGCGGGTTGGTGGATTCACATACACCATCAAATTTCTTCTACGGACGTATGCAGGTTGCCTCACGATGTTTTCCTTCACCGAAAAGCCAGTGGTGTGAAATTCCGTACATAAATTCCAAAAAACTCATTGGTACGGGACGAGGATTTGAACCCACGACCTTACGATGTAAGGCGGGTATCACTACCTCTTAACCACCATGGACGGCTTACTGTACTGTATAGGCCGAATCATACAAGTTGGCGGATGTGAAGTTAGCTACAAGCTGCAGCTGCAAAGTCTTGAGCCTTATACCGGATACACTTCGGAGAGTGCGCTCAGGAGTTGCACAATCTGGTCCCCCCTGCCCCTTTCTTCGTACGGCTAGACAGACGCGACCAAAGCGCCACCCTTTTATGGTGGACATTCCGCGCGTTAGAACCAAGCGTTTCGAATCCTCATTTCTCATTCCTCATACGAACAGCCGGAATGTGGAACGCTTTGCCTGGGTCTGTCTTCCCGTTAAAGTACAACGTGGGTGTCTTCAAATCCCGAGTAAATAGGTATCTTCTAGGTAAGCTTGCAACACCCTAGACCGCACATCTGCTTAACATCAGGCAGTGTGTAGTCAAACGCAAACCTAAAGCTGCAGTGCTCATGTCGCCTCGCGACAGTGGATACTTCATAAGTCACAATTCGAATTTTACGTAGCGCTCATAGCGTAGTTTGACTAGGTGTTCGTTAGCGATCATCGAAGTTAAGCAACGTTCAGCACGGCCAGTCTTCGGATGGGTGACCGCGGTGGCACTTACAACTCAGCGCTACCGTGGCTCGGATGACATGCTAAATTGTAGACCCCGGTTGTTTTGACCGTTTAGCCATGTCAGAGGCCTTAAAAACTTTGACACCAGGGCTAGCTACTCGGCCTATAGCTATACGAACTTACTTTAATTCGAATTTCGAAGAACCCTCAACGTAACCACAGACTATCCAGGATGACATAACAACGCGTGACTGAAGAATTTCAAATGGCCGTGCGAGCGGGACGCAGTTACTTCTTACGCTATCCACCTTAGCTAGAAAGGGATGGAGAGTAACGGCTGTACATTTTTTTGATAGACGTGATTTTGTTTTTTTCTCTGTGCTCAGGACTCGTTTGTGGTCTTTTTATTGCTTAATACTTTGATAGCCAAGCCACACCTATGTTGGAGGGTTTTTTTTTATTTTCATCATAGACCACAGAGGATGTAGTGACGCACTTGGATGATGTTATAGGCCAGTATTGTTCAAAGTCAATTTTAGAATGGCTGTATGTCAATCTCAAAAAGGCGCATTTTAGTGGAAATATAGGGAACATTTTGAAAGACAGTATTTTTAAATAATAATCAGCAAAGTGCAAGTTGGACTCGCGCACGAAAGGTTCCGTACCTAATGGGAGCCTTCCTTAGTCTATGTTGTTTTTAAACTTTCGCGATTTGAACACATTGTTATCATATACTACGGGACTAATCGCGCACTAAAATTACGAAATAAATAAATACCTCTTCATCCCGACGTTTCGGCCGAATAAGGTAAAAAAAGGTATAAAAGGTATTTATTTATCTCGTAATTTTAGTGCGCGATTGGTCTCGTGGTATATAATATCTATTCTATTTAAATGATTTTTTTTGAAGTGAATATACAATTAAATATTTGTGAATATCTACTTGCTGCCGTTATTAATATCGATTGAAAAACGGCTCGATATTTAGGTTTGTTGTATGGGAATATTAATTTTGTTTGTAATAGTTTTTAATAGTATTTGTTGTTATAGCGGCAACAGAAATACAGCATCTGTGAAAAACTGTCTAACTAACACGGTTCATGAGATACAGCCTGGTGACAGACAGATAAACGGACAGAGCGGAGTCTTAGTAAAAGGGTCCTGTTTTCACCCTTTGGGTACGGAATCCTGAAAAGGCTTTTACAGGTACAAGAATCCTATATTATTTTGTATAAATACCAGCACGTGGGGCCTCAGTAAAAGCCTTTTATAGCGATGACGTCATTTCCTATTACATCATTGAAGATTCCGTATTCAAATTCATTTGTGATTTGAATTCATTATTAGGTCTTCAAGCGGCTTTGAAACTCTGACTCTAGGGGTAGCCAGCCGGTCTAACTAATTTTTAACTTGTGTTGTTTTTAAACTATCGCGATTTGAACACATTATTATTATATACCTACTACGGGACTAATCGCGCACTAAAATTACGAGATAAATAAATACCTCCTCATCCCGACGTTTCGGCCGTCTAACCGTGCCCACGGTCGATGCAACTCGGCCGAAACGTCGGGATGATGAGGTATTTATTTATCTTGTAATTTTAGTGCGCGATTAGTCCCGTAGTATATAATAATTATAACTTATTTATTCATAGCACAGTTTGACTAGGTTTTAACCTAGGTTCTACCGATTTTGATTTGATGAAACCTCTGAAGTATAATCATAGTAGATCTACCAAAAAAAAAACATTCAACATGGGGTGGTGGTCTAGTGTTAGTAATACCCGTCTTATAAACGTGGTCGTGGGTTCAAATCCCGGTCACTCACTACCAATGAGTTGCTTGGAATTTATGTACGGAATTTCAGAAAATTTACTTTTCGGTGAAGGAAAACATCGTGAGGCAACCTGCGTACGTTCATTGAAGAAATTCGGTGGCGTATGTGAATCCACCAACCCGCACTGGTCCAGCGTGGTGGATAAAGCCTAATCACCGTTACACCTCCTGCAGTGGACTGTTAAAAAGACTGGTAAAGCACAGTACCTCATTTGTAAGTCGGTTAATACTCCCACGCCTCATCACATCTCGGAATACAAATTTAAATCAGTGTCTAGAGAAAAAAAAACAACCTGCTCTACAGAACTGGAAATAACGACCGTTATCGCTGCTCTCTTTCTAACAGCTGTCTCTTTCTCGCCGTTAACCGATGCTTACTATTCGTAAGTACTTAGAACAGTGGGAGTCCTGCCGGGCTAGCATACGCACCACGAAATAATTCTATCGACTTGTCAGAACGAGACTGAGTTATGGTGAAGTAAATATCTGTAAATTTTGCACACGTCGAAAAGAGTTCTTTTCGTGGCTTTTCGTTGTCGCATGCTCGGCCTTCTGCTAGCATACGCACCACGAAATAATTATATCGACGTGTCAGAACGATACAGAGTTATGTCAAAACTCATAAAAAAATCAGCTGTTCCATACATTTTGTCGCGGGTGAACTAAATTTTTCTATGGAACAACAAAAATTTTTTTTGAGTTTTGACGAAAGTTTTAGAACAAATGTTGTTAGTTTTGATGTACAGAATAAGTACCTAGAAGGATGCTAATTGATTAGAAATAACCCTGTATATTCATATGCATTTAGTAAAAAACGGTTATTTCAATTTTACAAACAGACACTCCAATTTTATTTAATTGTATGTATAGATTACTTAATGATTTTGACTGCCTCGGTGGCTCAGTGGTTAGTGACCCTAACTTCTGGGTCAAAGAGGCGTGGGTTCGATTCCCACCCAGGGCAAGTATTTTTGTGATGAACATAGGTGTTTGCTCTATGTCTGGGTGTTATTTAGTTAATATCTATGTAAGTATGTATTTAAATAATATGTATATGTAGTATATCAGTCTCTGGCAGCCATATCACAAGCTTTGCTTAGTTTGGGGTCAGAGACCGTGTGCAAGATGTCCCCAAATATTCATAAAAAAATTATTTTGTTTATCTAAAAATTCGTGTTAAAAACCCGTCAAAAGAACCGCTGATCTCAATAAAAAGCGTATTTAACATTCACACTCTAATAACTCACGTAAATATCTCACATTCAACAAATAACTGACAAAGTAACCTGACGCTACCCACGGGCTAAATGTTTGCGTTGCACTTGCCCAATTCCAGAAAAAAAGCAAACACGGGCTTTCTATTTACAAATTACGAAATCAATGTCCCGTTCGAATTTCAAACATCAACGAACGTGTGTAGTCAAAAATCGAAAAAGAAAATAACCATAGAGCGTTCTTTCGTAATTTGAATTTTTGGGCGTCAGGTGGTCAGTTTGGATCGCGGATGAAAGAAAGGAAGAGGATGTGTCGTAAAGATCAAAATCTGAAGCTGAGAAGCTTTGAAAAATGGTGTTGGCCCCGCTCACAATGTAATTGACGATATAATTTTTTGAAGTATACTTACACTTCAAGTGTCTTATTAGTCTGTTCACTAAGGAGACACAGGCGGCGCTTATTTTAAGAGAGACCATTTCGAATACGAGTAGTTCGCACTAGTTGATTTATCAAAAATGGCTCTGAAATATGCATGGACTTGTAAACCTCCTACGTTTCGTCGGTTAAAAATGGCGTATGCACCGCCTACACTACAATGATAAATTTGAGGAACATTGGAAAGAAAAAAGACCTCAAATGTCGCTATTGTGCCAAATGAAATTCTTTTTTTTTTAAATGTCACAATAGTATTCATAAAATGGCAGACAGCATCAAAACAAAGGCTATTGAATGACCTCACGTCCGATCCTCTCTATCTCACATCCGTGGTAAAAACTGGTTTGTGCCGGATTTTTGTCTACTCAGCGTTTATGGTTCAACTAAAATGTCTAGTGTACTTGTGTGGGTGGATTAAGGTGACGCATTGATAAACTATAGTTTCAAAATCGAGTACCGCGCCCCTTCACTCGGACAAAATTTTACGCGGTCTCACTTGACAGGATCACGCCAGAGCGGCGGGCGGCAACGCTGGGCTAGCGTACGTGGCGCTGCTAACGGCGCGGCGGCGGCACGCGTCAACTCAATTTGCCTAGAGCATAGATAATCATGGAGTCGCCTTGTCCTTAATCAACAATTTAAAAAAAAGGCAAAAATTATTTTGATCTTTTTAATGTTTTTTTTTTTCATACAATACAGGGTTATTTCAACTGCTGTTTTTAAACTTTCGCGATTTGAACACATTATTATTATATACTACGGGACTTATCGCGCTCTGAAATTACGAGATAAATAAATAACTCATCATCCCGACGTTTCGTCCGAGTTGCATCAACCGTGGTCAAGGGTAGACACTCCGTAGAATAGTGAGTGACCCGCAACAAAATGTATGGAACAGCTTTTTTTTTTTAATTTTGAGAAATGTTGCAGAACAAAAGTTGTTAGTTTTGAGAAATGTTGCAGAACAAAAGTTGTTAGTTTTGATGTACATATACAGAATAAACCTCTAAAAGGATGCTAATTGATTAGAAATAACCCTGTATACAAATTAATGTTGATTATGTACAGGTATCATAATCAATGAACTTATTTTTATCGTGCTTCACACACTTAGAAAAGGGTTTGGATGCCAGAAATAAAATATTTAGTTAATCGGTTTAAAATATAAATCATTTATTTACCGATATTTGGTAGGATAGGTGCGAGTGCGGTCTAGCACAGCTCTATAAGAACAGTGGTGAGGAATTCATAATAAGCATTAAAGTTGTAGAACAAAGGGGTATTTTACTATAATGTAAACGTCGTGAAGGAAAGAGAAACACTCACATACATTACATGTTAGAGTGAGATAGATTAGTTTTTGTATCATATTCCAACACGCCCCCTCAAAAATTAATCTATTTAAAAATCAATTCCTATTTTGATAACGAAATTTTATACAATTAAAATAACACAACACACCTTCCTACCTTGTCTGGGGATACATTCAAATTGGTTCAACATTTGTTGCGCAGGATTGGGGAAAACCCAGAAAAACCCAATCAAACCAATTATTCATCTTAAATATACTGTTTCAGTAACTCTACAATTTAAATATCAAAATGTTATTTATTTATGCATACAGTGAGTTACATAGGCTTCAGTAATTGAAACTACCTTTTCAATAAGGTATAGTATTGTACTCTGATTCATATTGTTCAAAGAATTCAAACAAATAGTGTGCTTTGATGATTGTTCTAATACACTACCACTATAAATATCATAACAACATTACTTCTCGTGACATAAATATTTGGCTCAGTTCTCAAATGTCCTTTTTAAATTAAATCTGTGGTCCCTTTCAACTCTTTCAAGTATCGTACGAGTAGGTCCCTTTTTAAAATGTATCAAATGATTGTTATTGTTATCAAATCTGCTGGATGTTTACAACATTATGTCGGTTGATTCTACAACGGGCTTTTGTATTATCGTTAGAACTTCTATACTATCTATTCTACTATCGTTATCGCTAGATCGTAACGATCTACCAGATAAGAGCTAATTGTCTCTCATCTATTTCCTGGTTCTATAGAGTTCACTCTATTGACCACTGGCTTTATAAACCTTTCGTTTACCACATCTCACACCTTGTATTAATTCGGTTCATACTAATTTAGTGAACTTACTTACAATATCTCTTGACTTCAATAAATTAATAAAAATAAATTCATTAAACTTAATAAATTAGTAATTTAAACAAAAAAAAATAGTCTTCAATAGAATAGAAGTCAAGATTAAAGTACATTATTTTATGATTACATTTTTTTTTTTGTGTATACCTGGTTACATATACCAATAAAGTCATTGTATCATTGCACCACTAATAAAATTAGCATCAACAATAATAACAACGAAATCGATACCAATAAACCATAGAATAACACCAATAAAGTCTATGTACCATTGCACCACTAATAAAATTAGCATCAACAGTAACGACAATATTGTTAACAATAAATCAAAGTAATCGGCCAAGATAACTTTCACTGATTTTTCATCAAACTTGGTTCCATCGTTAAAATTTTAATTTTGAACCGAATAATACTGCCGCCAGATGCGACTAAATTTATAATTTATTGGTGTGTTAGCGACGCACAAAATGCGTTATTCAGTGCTTTGTAGGGCTCAACATCTTAGGTTTCAGAAGCAGTTGTCACTGACTTCACCTAGATTATTCAGTCAACTAGGGTCAACCAACTCGGGAAGAAGACAATCATAGTAAAATTTAAGCAGTTTTGGCTCCATTATATCTGACCAAAATTTATCGTCTCTTTCTATGATTTGATTATATGATGTAATTATATAATTATTAAAAAGTTAAAGCTAACACAATTATTTAGGTGATAGAACATCACCTAATAAATATCATTATTTTAGATAGGTTTCTAAAATATCAAGAGACGACTCCATAGCTTTTTGTTCTGATATTTGTTTCCTACAGTATGGTTAGTTTGTACAGACAAATCTTAGTAGGTACACACTTGAAAATAAAGAATAGACGGAGTATTATTACTAGATACTTTAAATTGATTGCTGACATGATAGATAGGTACTTGGCATGGACTCACTCTCTATCTACTGGCCCTGTTGAGGATGTGGATTGACAATCGTCAGGTTGCAGTTTCCGTTTTTTTGACCTAAAAAAATTGTAAATATAGGTAAATGCAGAAAAATTGAAGTACCTAGGTAGTAAGAATGTGATAATCCATAATCTGTAGACGAATGTGTATTTGCCAAATATAGACTTTATTATTAGGGCATTAGAGTGCAACTATTTATTGCAAGTTTATTATATATGTAATTCGACTTACCCAAACATTCCGTCATTTTTTTTAGGTTTTCTTTTTCGTTTTTGTAAAAACAATTCTTTCCGCTTATTTTTCCTCCCCATTTTCTATGCACACTTGTTCACTACTATTTACACACTACCAAATAAAAATACTAAGTACCTAACTTACTACCTACTATAATAATGTTCTAAAGCTACAATATAATATAGTACACTAAAGTCTAACTTATAATTTTGAAAATAATTCTGAAGTAAATTACTCGGTTGTCGTCGCACAGAGTACCTAGAAGACAATAACCAAAAACAAACAGCACGCATCTCGCGCCGTCCGTACTTTGCGGCGTTGCCAGCCCGACGCTGAGCGAATCATGCGCTCGTCGGAGTCGCAACGTCGCACCGGTACGGCGGCGGCGGCCCAGATAGTGCCGGATCAAATATTCTGAGCAAACACTGTAGAGTAAAAGCTAAACTAGAGTAGGCGCGAAGAGATTTGATTGAGTTTTTAATTAATTACTCATAATATACAATTTAAAAAAAAAAAATTCTCGGTTTATAATAAAGAAAAGGGATCTGGCTATTTTATTCGTAAAAAATAATGGGGTGTTGTCGCTGATAATTCTGAGCATTCGAATTACTAAAATTTTTTTGGTGAGCAATTTGTTTTTTTTTTTTTTTAATAAAGCCGGTTACTTTTCAAAATTTTGTCCGGTTCATTCAATTTATTAAGATTTTCCCTTATCTATGACATTTTTTAAATTTGAATCGATATCATTCATCCTCTCACATCGCGCATTCAAAAGTACTCGTTTTTGCCGTTTTCGTGTTTCTCGGCCCGGTGCCTCGTCTTAAGGAATGGTGGGGCTATAAATATACACGTATACTTATATGTGTGTTTGTGTAGAGTGCATCTTGGAATTGTCTTGGATGCTTAATTTGAAATTTTTAATTGATAAAACTCAATAATAAAAGCTGATGTAAAGTAATGTGAGTAAACGAATGTGAAACGAAATATATTTTTGGCATCTGGAGCTATTGCAACCAGCCAGAGGGATAATGGTCGATCCGAAGGGAAGGAAGTTGATTTAGTGCTTTTTTTTTTAAATATTTGTTGACATCTTACACACGGTCTCTGACCCCAAACTAAGCAAAGCTTGTGCTATGGCTGCCAGAGACTGATATACTACATATACTTATTTTTAAATGGATACTTATATAGATAGTACCTAAATAACACCCAGACAGAGCAAACACCAATGTTCCCATGACAATGGAGACATGACAAATATCTCGATTCGGTGGTTATAGTCGGATTTTTAGACAAGGAACCTTAAATCCCAATACTTATTTGACAGATTTGACAGCAGTTTGGAAGATTTTCCAAGCATTTTTGACCGACGAACCAACCGGAGGACTCAATTCGATTCGAATTCAATTTTTTTTTAATGTAAAACCACGCATAACTTTTTTCATAGTTGTCCGATTTCAATAATTCTTTTTTTATTGGAAAGAGTATACTTCGAAATTGGTCCCATTTTTGATAGTCTACATATATTTGCGTTCTAGCGATGCGCCTCGGCTTCGCACAGGTGTATTATACATATAAACATTCCTCTTGAATTACTCTATCTATTAAAAAAAACTGCATCAAAATCCGTTGCATAGTTTTAAAGATATAAGCATACATGGGGACAGACAGCGGGAAGCGACTTTGTTTTATACTATGTAATGACTCTGTACACGGGTGAAGTCGATCATGCTAATTTTTGCAAATAATAATCTTGTCCTGATAGTGTCAAATTCCAATACGTATACGTACGTTTTGTATATGTACGTAATATATACATATATTTGACAGTTGACAGCTAGTGATAGTGATTGTCCATACATTTTTGCGGTTGAGAATTAGTTGCCTCAAGCGACAACAGCGCTATCTCTCGTTGTAAAAGCTCTGTGGCCATTGTAGTTTCTTCCGTATTCTATGTTCCATTTTAGTCTATGATTTGTCATCGCTCGCACGAGTCAATTATCAATTACCGCTAGTACCATTGCGACAGAGGAAGACGCCACTTGCCCTACTTGACACATATTTCAAAAGGGTATAGTCAATTGCCAAATATATACAACTATAACGATTATGAATTTATAGACAAAGCTATTGGTCTTAATTTATAAACCCAACCCTGAAACTAAGGCGTTATTATAAGTTTGATATGACGGTCATACACATAATACTCCGAACAGTAGTAGTATAATTTTCCGAACAGTAAACCTCGCGTCTGTTTAACCGTAACCCCATATTTTTGTGACATATTTTACTGTAGCCCCATATTTTTGTGACATATTTTACTGTAGTTCCATATTTATGCGACATTTTACTGTAGCCCCATATTTTTGTGATAAAGTTCACTGTAGCGCTATATATTTGTGACATATTTTACTGTAGCTCCATATTTTTGTGATAAAGTTCACTGTAGCGCTATATATTTGTGACATATTTTACTGTAGCCTCATATTTTTGTGATAAAGTTCACTGTAGTGCTATATTTATGTGACATATTTTACTGTAGGCCCAAATTTTTGTGATAAAGTTTAGTGTAGCGCTATATTTTTGTGTCATATTTTACTATGACTCCATATTTGTGTGACATATTTTACTGTAGGACTTAATAAAGTCATATTAGATTATCTGTGCTATATGTGGGTCTACGATATGTTAAAAAATATGGTACTTCAGAAAAATGTAGCCATGTGTTGTGTATAGAAAATGAAGTAAAACCGTGCTTTAGTTAGTTTAGAAGCTGGGACATCGACCCGCCTGTTTGTTGTTGGTTATCGCGCAGGATGTCGACAATAACGTGTGTACTCTACAGTCGCGTGCACAAATGATAACTGATAAGCTAAGTTTTTTGGCGGGAACGCGGAAAAGTCATGTCCCCTCATTGTATTATTTTGTTAAACTTGTGTTTTTATCAGTGATACTCGTACTTAGTGAAAAGTTGTGGTATTTCGTTGATTATGAGCTGATTTACGTGCATGAGTGTAGGCAAGTGATATAATGTGACGTATCAGGTCGTTTCGTGTTGTCACCAAAACTCCATAGACGCCTCAAGTAAAGTATCCACTGATTTACTGAGGTATGACTTGGACTTGACCGCGACTTTATTGGACTATGACGTGACTACGACAGTGACTATTGTGATAAAATATCAAAAATTATTAAAACTTAATACTTGACACTGGCAAATGCACAACAATGCGACGCCAAACATAAGAAGAAGATAAGCTAAGTATCTAGAGTATGTGCATAAAGAGAACCATCGGGGCATTACGGTGAACTAACTAACAATAAGATTTTAATCAGCAGCCGAGGTACCGACTATACTTGGTAGGCGCGAGTACTGAAAACCGAATTGGTGTCTACCTAGTATCTAACACTTTTAGTTGTGCTAGCAGTGACAGAGCAAGTAGAGGCTGCTTAAATGGATAGGTTAGATCTACAGTAAAAAAATTGGTTGCCTGTAAAGTCGGTATACGGGCGAAAGTTTTACGTGACAACGACTTGAAAATGTCTGTCTCTCTCGCTCTTAGGCGGGCTAACCATGACGCGTGCCTCTCACTCGCTCTCATTGTGAGCGCATAACGTGAGCGGAGCGTAACGCAGTTTCTTGAAGTGTCACCCGGCAAACCAATTTATAAGACGTTGTCACGTCAAAAAATGATTAGTTACATTAAAATTTGTCCCAAAAATTTTGGAATTGAACAACATTAAAAATACCTAGTTCTTTATAATTGTGAAAAGTTTTCACCCTGGAACTAATCCTGAAATAGCAAAAAATCTGCGTTTTGTCCTTTTTTATTGACCGACGAACCACCGGAGGAGGTATACAATTCGACGCGTATATATATATATTTTTTTTACGTTTAATCACGCATAACTTTTTTCGTAGTGGTCCGATTTGAATAATTCTTTTTTTATTGAAAAGAGTATACTTCGAAATTGTTCCCATTTAAATATTATCGAAATCGGCTGAGCCATTTTTGATAAATCAACAATAAAGTGAAAAATGTTACATCGATCCGTGCATAATATTTGCGTTCTAGCGATGCGCTTCGGACAGGTGTATTATACATATAAACATTTCTCTTGAATTACTCTATCTATTAAAACAAACTGCATCAAAATCCGTTGCTTAGTTTTAAAGATACAAGCATACATGTAATGATTTTGTACACGGGTGAAGTCGGTCATGCTATTTTTTGCAAAAAATAATTATAATCACCTCATCAATCAATCATGGCATTTGTTTTTTTTTACTGTTTTCAACAAAATGTCATCATAACATTGAGTTGAAAACTTATCTAAACGCATTATTTAAACTCATCATAATTAGTAACTTTACATAAATAATACAAAATAATATCATAACTGTCTTAAGTTATGCAAATATCATGACTAGACTTAATTAAGATTAAATTGAGATGTTCTAGCTCGCATTCTGAGTATTTCTGAGATAGTTTTTTCGTATAAAATACAAATTATGTGATTGTTTATTTGATTATATGAATATCTGGAAAGATGAACCAACCGCTTGTTTAGATGCCCAAATATTTTTAATATAAAAATAACCCTTATATACGCATGTGCATTTAAAGTAACAAACTGCTTTTGGTTCTTTCTAACGTTCAACATCGCTTAATCAGGTGATGTCTAAAAAACCTAAAATGTCAATACATTAATATGCGGAAAAATTAAACAACAGCTTTTCCAGATACCCAAATATTTAAATACAAAAAAAATAACTCTTATTGTATAGACATGTGCATTTTAAGCAACAAACAGCTTTTGAAGTTTTTTCTATCGTTCAACATCAAAATATATTCGTGACAAAATTTTGGGATTTTATCAACGGCTTGAACGGGGGTTGAATCAACGGCTTTTCCAGATACACAAATATATTTTAATACACATAAAAATAACCCTTACATACGCATGTGCATTTAAAGTAACAAACTGCTTTTAGTTTTTTCTGACGTTCAACATCGCTTTATCAGGTGATGTCTAAAAAACCTATATGTTTTAAGTACCGAAATTAAAAGTTTTATTATTTTATCATTATTTTATGTTTTGTCTATTTCTAGCACTTTTCTCATCGCGTGTACGACACTTGCCGACATGGTGTTATGCTTTGTTTATAGCTAGCGTGCCCACATTCCTGACAAATTACACATGGCTTATGTCTCCTAGGATTATGGTATTTAGGGATGGGAGATAAGAATTTTAAAGGTATTTTTGAAAAAGCTTTACTCTGTTTTCTATTCTAGAAAGGAACTGTCTTACACCAATCTTAACGTTTAGGTCAACGTGCGAAATTAAAAGTTTCTTGGGATTTTTGCCATTTACAGCTACAACTGAACTACATCATGAGTTTATACAAAATAGTTTTGCGACCATAAATAGATTGCGTTAACGTGGTACATTACATGCACTAAAAAACAAAAATACCTAGTCATCAGTCTATAGTACAGCAGTGCGTCAACTAATTTAAAGGTGACGTCCACAAGTGGTATATTATTCAGAAAAAACTCGAACCAAGATGATATATACATCATTTGAAAGCTTGTTTTATGGGCTTCCCAAAAATATTTAATTTAGATTTTTTCACCCCTCCATTTCTTTTTAAATGTGAAAAATAAGTTGTAAGTAAAATAACGATACAGCTTATTACTTTTTTTAGTTTAGCGATGATAAAGTGCTTCTATCGTTATTTTACTTGCATGCGTAGCTGATTCTTCCACATTCATCACTTATTTTGCTAAAATTAAAAATTATAACCTACCAGTGTGACCAGTTAGTAGGTACAATGTGACAAAAATCACTTTAAAAGTGTGTCTAATTAGTAAAAATGCTTTTATTTAACAATTTAGAGGTTACTTAATCAGGGTTGTTAGATATAAACTACCTATTGAGCCAAATATATTTATTTATCCTAATAAATTCAAAATTATTTTTCAAAAAATCGGAGGGCTCTTTTTTGTTTTTAAGTGTTGTAATAGACTCAGAAAAATATGAACTTTCTCGAAATGTAACGAGTGTTGTGGTTAGAATTTTCGATTATTATTATACCAGCCTCCATACATTTTGTGGATATATCCTTTTAGTTTTTGGTTGATGAAGTTGATGAAATTTTGTACTCATATAGCAATATGTTATATAGTTATTTATAATGATGTTTGTGTACAATTTTTACATGTTATAGAATTATTTCCTTTTCTTCGGGTAAGAAACCCCAAAAATAATTGACCCTATAACAATTTGACATAGCGATAAAACTACTATTGACGCAAATGTCAATAAATAATTGACATGGATTAAAACTGACAGTTTCAGACCGGACATCTGTCTCAAGACAATTTCAAACACAATACCTTTGGGAAAAGATGCTGCATAGTAACTGATATTAACACTGTACCTAGTAGGGTAAAACTTACCCCAATATTGCACCAAATAATTTGCACAATTGTCATAGTTACTACGGAACCAAATCTCAAATTAGTACCAGAGAGCCACAGAATAGTGACAAAGACTCGCGGAAGCTTGAGAAACGAAAAAAATAACAATAGACAATCAGATGATCCAAATTCGCACGGGAAGAAGTGCTACCAACTTAACAACAGAATTGGACAAATTGGGTACTAAAGTAAATTCTACTGGGGGATGTTTATTCTCTTTAGAAATTGCAGTAGTAGCTCCACCGCTTGGGTGTCTAGATAAGTTGGTTTGTAGTTATTGTTGAAAGGTCATGACCCAGACTGAATAGGCGCGATGCATGCCATGGGAAATGAAAAATTGCAATTGTCTATGGCTCGTTCGAATTTTGAAAAGTTTGACAGCTGAATTGAAGATATCGGACAGTATGCAACTTCTGTCTATACTTTCGACTTAAATTGTATTCTAAGGGTATATCTCTATCAATGGTTAGTACAATAATTATATTATGCAAATAATAGCATGACCGACTTCACCCGTGTACAGAATCATTACATGGTATAAAACAAAGTCGTTTTCCGCTGTCTGTCCCCATGTATGCTTATATATTTAAAACTACGCAACGGATTTTGATGCAGTTTATTTTAATAGATAGAGTAATTCAAGAGAAATGTTTATATGCATAATACACCTGTGCGAAGCCGGGGCGCATCGCTAGAACGCAAATATTATGCACAAATCGATGTAGCATTTTTCACATTATTGTTGATTTATCAAAAATGGCTCAGCCGATTTTGATAAAATTTAAATGGGACCAATTTCGAAGTATATTCTCTACAGTAAAAAAGAATTATTGAAATTGGACTACTATAAAAATAGTTATGCGTAGTTATACATATCTCCTCCGGTGGTTCGTCGGTCAAAAAAATATTAGCAGGCTCTGCTAAATGAATTAGGTAAGTATTAAAAATTTGAACAACTCCAACAAATGATTCTACTAAGATATTTTTAGATCGTATCAGTGTTTAATCAAATAATACATCCATGTGATTCATTTGAGAGCTATGAATGATGCCATAAACATTTTTTTTGTTTAAGAAACGCTGACGAGCTTTTCTTAAAAAATTACTATCTAGCTATGGGCTAATAAGTAATTTAAATCTAGCTTAAATTGCTAGGTATAATAAACTAAGAATATGTCCATCAACACTTTTCTTATTGTCTCTATTAAGGCGAAGACACTACTTTATTGTGTTCTTTATACGTACTTTATACGCCACAAACATATAAAAAAATGCAAAAATACAGTCTTATTAATATTACGCCTACAAGTTAAAATTACAACACCCCTCTTTTTGCGTCAAAGCTAAAAAATATTCATAAACTATTCGTCTTGCAATTTTTTTGCATATTATTTAAGACAACTGCATAATTTTAATATCACCCCCTCTGTTCTTCGTGTGAAAGTGAACTTGTTTATTTGTAAGACAAGGAGTTTGTATACGGGACAATATGGAAAAGAAAAAAATTAATGACTTTTTTTAAGGATTGCTAATCTAAAAAAGAAGGCAAAAAGTACTGTCGTGATAAAAAAAAAGCTCTAATTATGCAAAGTTAGCTGTTTCATACTGTACTGTACTGTACCAGCCTTTTTAATAGTCCACTGCAGGACGTAGGCCTACCCACGAAGGGTGATTGGGCCATATCCACCACGCTGGCCCAGTGCGGGTTGGTGGATTCACATACGCCATCGAATTTCTTCTACGGACGTATGCAGGTTGCCTCACGATGTTTTCCTTCACCGAAAAGCCAGTGGTGTGAAATTCCGTACATTAATTCCAAAGAACTCATTGGTACGGGACCGAGGATTCGAACCCACGACCTCACGACTGTAAGGCGGGTGTCACTACCTCTTGACCACCACGGCTGTTTCATACATTTTGTCTAAATTACCTTTTAACCCTTAATATGCCTATGGTGTGTAATCTTGCGAGTTTTGTCTTGCTGCAAGAACGGTGACCCTCATAACAAATAAGCAAGAATAATAACCCTGTTTTGCTTTTTTAAATGTATAAATTGTATTTTCACTGTAGTTATATTATGGTATTCATTTGGATTCATTTATGCAAGTTCACTAATTACTTAATAGTGAATTGCTTGAAAAAAAAAAAGCCTTGGTGGTCTAGAGGCAGTGACACCCGCCTTACAATCGTGAGGTCATGGGTTCAAATCCCCGGTCCTGTACCAATGAGTTCTTTAGAATTTATGTACGGAATTTCACACCACTGGCTTTTCGGTGAAGGAAAACATCGTGAGGCAACCTGCATACGCCAGTAGAAGAAATTCGATGGCTTATGTGAATCCACCAACCCGCACTAGGCCAGCGTGGTGGATATGGCCTAATCACCCTTTGTGGGTAGGCCTACGTCTTGCAGTGGACTGTTAAAAAGGCTGATACAGAATTGCTTTAGTTGTATAACTATATACTTAAAGCTAGAAAATAATATTTTTTCCTTATATCTAGAAGTATTGTATAATTGTAGGTATAATATAAAATAAGGAAGAGCCTAGGTCCCACGACACAGGTCGCCCTCCCTAGTATGGGATCTAGTCATAGAGGAGACTGGTTAATATGCTCCTTGGAACTAGTGCACAACTTGTTTGTAAAAACTGTTTTGTACAATAAACGTTTTATTTATTATTTATTAATTCTTCTTCTTCTTGTAGTTCGTCTTAGAGGTTGGACAACATCAGGGCAATTGTAATTGTTGACGCTGCTGCTCTAAATAATGAGGTGGTACTGCAGCCGAACCAGTCCCGCAGATTCTTTAACGATGAGTGCCGCCTTCTGCCAGCACTTCTCTTTCCGGCAATCTTTCCCTGGATGATGAGCTGGAGTAGTCTGTATTTGTCATTTCTCATGATGTGACCAAAGTACGACATCTTCCGATGTTTGGTGGTGCATGCGAACATGCCTATGTAATTATAAATGAACATTTACATCGACTGCCTCGGTGGCTCAGTGGTTAGTGACCCTAACTTCTGGATCAAAGAGGCGTGGGTTCGATCCCCACCCAGGGCAAATATTTATGTGATGAACAGAAGTGTTTGCTCTGTGTTTGGGTGTTATTTAGTTACTATCTATATAAGTATGTATTCAAAAATAAGTATATGTAGTATTTCGGAGTCTGGCAGCCATATCACAAGCTTTGCTTAGTTTGGGGTCAGAGGCCGTGTGTAAGATGTCCCAAAAAATATTTATTATTAATATTTAATTATATTATTAAAAAAAAAACAATTTAAGAGTTTATCTTACTGTCGTTTATTTTTAATATGACTGATTTGGATTGCTAAATCTTTAACCACATTTTTTTAACTCTGATTTCTGTCCATCCAAAGGTAGCCAGGAAGAAATCGCTCGAGGCGATAAGGCCGCCATTGTACCACCTAATTTTTAAGAATATTGTGTACTTTGTTAACCTACGATCCACCGGAGGAAGTATACAATTCGACGCGTAGTCCGACATCCCACCATCTCGGACTATACTACCCTAATGCAGAGATAATGATGATGGCTCTCGTGCTTACAAGGACATTACAATTTCCGTTACGTTATCAATGTTTGTTATTATATTATACAAAGCATAATAATACATTGTTAGCGCTGAATAATCATAATACTAACCGCGAACATGTTATCTGGACCGTTGGTTGTTTAATAACAACAGGATAAAATCATTATTAATATTGTAATTTATAAAACGTAACGAATGTAACTGTAACTAAATATAGTATAGAAATGATGTAAAATACGTAATTACGTAACGTTTTAAAGTGTTGTTTTGCAAATTGCAGATAGAGACTTTGAGAGGTGTATATTATGCACTGGATGATATGGTAATTGCCCCGGTTTTTGACCGACGAACCACCGGAGGAGGTATACAATTCGACGCATAACTTTTTTTGTAGTAGTCCGATTTCAATAATTCCTTTTTTATTGGAAAGAATGTAGTTCGAAATTGGTCCCGTTTAAATTTTATCCAAATCGGCTGATCCATTTTTGATAAATCAACAATAATGTGAAAAATACTACATCGATCCGTGCATAATATTTGCGTTCTAGCTTCTTCTGGCTTCGCACAGATGTATTATACATATAAACATTTCTCTTGAATTACTCTATCTATTAAAACAAACTGCATCAAAATCCGTTGCGTAGTTTTAAAGATATAAGCATACATGGGGACAGACAGCGGAAAGCGAATTTGTTTTATACTATGTAATGATTCTGTACACGGGTGAAGTCGGTCATGCTATTTTTTGCAAAAAATAATTATTTGCCATTTGATGCAGTGTTTCTACTTTTAGGCACTTCGCCCTATTTCAGGGAGAAAGTACATATTTTGTGTAGAACTTAGGGCGTTATTAACTTAGGAATTTTTAGGGTAAAATAACTTCATGTCATTACTATTTGAGGATTTTTAGCTTAAAATGACTGTCACACTATTTAGGGATTTTGAGGGTAAAATTACGTGCTGGGACTCGTTTCAGCCATAGGACGTCCACTGTTGGACATTGGCCTCCCTCATGGATCTCCAATAATATTTAGTGGGATCTCAGAGCAAATAAAAAAATCAAGAGAGAATGTTGTGAACAAACAAGTAAAGCCAACCAAAACTACGCCTCGCCGTGTACAGACATTACACACACATGCAGGTAACTATGAAACTACGGCTTGGCTTGTCAGTCGAGCTATGGCGGCGCAACAACAACGCACTCACACATATATAAAAAACCGGCTTCACTTGACTGTTCAACGACGTTCCCTCTGGATTTTTTTATTTGCTCTGAGTGTGGGATGCTTTGAATGAATAAATAAGATTTTTTTTTTCAGTCTTTTCACCAAAAGTTGGATAGAATAATTTGGCAGATTTCATGAAAGATTAACTACAGCTAGCACAACAAGATTTACCACTCGCATATTTTGAATCTGCATAAAATATGCATAATGCATATAAATTAAAATACATAGTTCATTCACAAAGCGCACCCAGACGGAACTATGCAAAGATGAGAACTTGAATCAAATGCGATGCGTCAGACCTATCTTAGTATATGTATATGCAAAACATATGTCATAAATTTGCATATATTTTGCATATACATGAATAAAATGTTACATTTATGTTTTAAGTTCATTTAAGTCAGTTTTGATTTGTCTGTGACGTCATGTTTCATTATATAGAGCTCTAATCAATAAATGTAAATAATTTAAAGAAGACTAAATTGATACCTACTACATTTCGTTGAATAGAGTCATTATGAATTTTGATATCGTAAAATTAATAGGTATATTGAAATTCAATTATAGTTGAATGTTAATAAAACTTTTTTCTCAAAACGTCTTTATATTCTTTTCTTTCTTTTTATTACTGAAGATTGCATTTGGCCACTTTTGCTGGGTCTAAACAGTTTTAAGCTCGAAACATACTATCGGACGCGGCTTACGGACGCGACTGACAGCCGCGACCTAGACTTTGAAAGTACACTGAGCCGTGC
Organism: Hypomecis punctinalis; assembly: GCA_949316475.1. Classification (NCBI taxonomy): domain Eukaryota; kingdom Metazoa; phylum Arthropoda; class Insecta; order Lepidoptera; family Geometridae; genus Hypomecis; species Hypomecis punctinalis. The sequence goes on along the minus strand of OX438821.1, from coordinate 8,640,770 downwards.
ACACTATCGGACATAAGTCGCGGACGTCACCTTCGGACGACCTTGAGCGTTCGGACGTCCGAGAGCGATCTGGCACACCGGATGTCTTAAGACTGTGCCATTGCTAAGTCGCGGCTAACAGTCGCGTCCGTAAGCCGCGTCCGATAGTATGTTTCCGGCTTAGTATTTAGATTTGAAAATATATTTTAACACTCTCTTCTTGAACACGCGCAAAAGGTCCACAAAAAACCTCTTTTGTTCTAAGCATCCTGTCGCTAGGTTTTAAAAATAGAACTAACCATAAACAAGGAGCCACTATGCTAAACAAAGCTCGTTCTAATTTCAACGACATTCTGTTCTGAATTCGAGCGTTGTTGCAACGTTTCAGCTTATGACGTCACTTTTAACGGTCTCCGCGCGCTATGGGTGCATATAATAGGGTTGTCATAAAATAAGGACTAATTATAACATTACTTTAGCGCTCGTTAAAGAATGAGTGTTAATGATACACAATTAAACTGTTATTAATATTGGACATCCCGTTAGACGGCCGGCGGTTTTGATGTAACTTACGAGTATGAAGTAAGGTTTGCTTGTTTTTGGTTTGGTAAGTTTTCAAGATTCAAGATTATTTATTTGTTAGACACATGGTAGTGTAGACAACATAAAAAGTTGCATACAGATCTTACAAGAGTTATAAATCGCATGTTCTTGCCGTCGTGGCGTACAAATATGAAAAAACATAACAGCTAAATACAATTCATAAAAAAATGTCAAATGTAGTCTGAAATGTCAAATATCAAAATGTCAAACATAATCTAAAAAATGTCACAGAAATAATATAGGTATTAATAAGCTATACAATGTCAAAAAAAAATAACAGAAGTGAATATAAACAAAAGAGTTCGAGATATTAATATTGTTGTCAGAAATTAATCACTCAGTCTTTAAAATATTTATGTCGTTTAAGAATTCCCATATTTCATAATAACATTTTTTGGCTAGCAACCCCTTCAATTTATGTTTAAACATACCAATGTCCAAGTCTTATGGGAGTTTTGGCGGGAACGCGGAAAAATCATGTCGCCTCATTGTATTATTGTGTTAAACTTGTGTTTTAAGTGAAAAAATGTGGTATTTCGTTGATTATGAGCTGATTTATGTGCATGAGTGTAGGCAAGTGATATAATGTGACGTATCATGTTGTTCCGTGTTGTTACCAAAACTCCATAGACGCCTCTATTAAAGTCTCCACTGCTTTACTGAGGCATGACTTGGACTATGTTTGGACTTGAAAGTGACTTTATTGGACTAAGACGAGACTACGACAGTGACAATTTTGATAAAATATTAAAACTTAATACTTGACACTGGCAAATGCACAATAATGCGACGCCAAAACTAAGAAGAAGAAGAAGTCTCTTATGTCTTTGGGAATTTTGGTATATATATAGTTTTACACGCGCTATCCAGCGAGGCTCGTTGCAAACTCTGGTAAGAAACCTGTCCCCCATCACGAGACTTCTTAGAGCCAGCGGGAGAACTCCCCCAGGGATTGACTTAGCGTGGCCAACGTGGAAGTCGTTGAATCGACTCAGGACCCAAGTTGGCCGCTGCACTTTTAATATGGGGTTTCTCTGACGTGATCTCAGTGGAGTGCGACTGTGGAGCTGTGCAGACAATGCAACAACTATTGTTTTGTCCTCAGTGCCCAAACAAGTGTAATTTTTTGACCGACGAACCACCGGAGGAGGTATACAATTCGACGCGTATATGTATATATTTTTTTTTATGTATAACCGCATAACTTTTTTCGTAGTGGTCCGATTTCATTAATTCTTTTTTTATTAAAAAGAGTATACTTCGAAATTGGTCCCATTTAAATTTTATCGAAATCGGCCGAGCCATTTTTGACAAATCATCAATAATGTGACATATGTTACATCGATCCGTGCGAAATATTCGCGAATTCTGTACACGGGTGAAGTCGGTCATGCTAATTTTTGCTAAAAACAATCTTGTTGTTGAAATATAATAATAGTTAATCCAATCTATTTATTTTCTTTGTTATTTGACTATTATTGCCTTAATCTTATGATACTAGTACTACTCTCTTTAGCCTAGATAGTTAAAATATTCGTTACCAGTTAAATAACGGTAACTAGTCAGCCCTAACGTGTCGCGCCAATAACACAGCAGATGGCGCGGTTATCGCGTTAATTTAGAAAACATTTGTATGGTGTGCTCGATTGAACATACATGTGGCTTTTAGCGATATGGCAAGTGCCACACTTATGGGAAAATAGGACGGAGAGACTTGCCATTTGTAACTTTTTGGACAAGATTGACAATGAAATAAAACACATAACATGTGTTATAGTTAGTTGTCATCATCACTATCAGCCGTAAGACGTCCAGTGACATACGACATAGGCCCGCCCAGAATTTCCAATTAGACTGATTGAAAGGGGCTTGAATTAATTACTCGTTGGTAGAAAATAATTTACACCGTATCGAAATAATGAAGGAGTTACAATATTTATTATTTATTGCTGTACCGGAATGTTTTCGTTTGTTGCCCGTGGTATTACCAGATGTACTACTAGTAGTGCGAAGGAGCTTAATAAAAACACTGAAACAGGATATTTTATAAACGAAAATTGAGAACCTCTTCCTTTTTGTAATCGCTTAAAAATGTTCCAAAAACTAATATCTAACTAGCACAAGGGTGCGTGACATTAGATACGTGTGCCAGATATGGGACAATTAGCTTATCGCTGGTTTAGATCGTTATTGGGTCATATATGGCACAGTTTAAAATCGTTACAGTGTTCATAGTACGACAATGTTAAAATTTCAATACCTACGACTGTTCGTTTTGTTATTTTAATCTTTATCCGGCCATGAGATCACGATAATTCGGAAAAATAATTTATTGAACATTATTTAATGATCAATGGTGGATAAGTATGACATAAACATTTGAAGGTAAATTTGCATTGGCATTATTATTTATTGTTAATAAAAACAATCTTTGAAAACCCACGTAAAGATATTATGTCATTATGATGAGCGTAAATATAGTAATTAACTCGAAGTATTTAACCCTAAAAATAGACTGTTCAGTAAAATTTTAGAGCAAAACTGCAATGAGTGTTATGTGCATTGTAGTGAACTTTCCTAATTGCTATCCATCAGATTTAATCGTGCAAGATATATGAATAAAAATTTATACGATAGTTGGACTAAATTTCTCCTAACTAAACAAGAGGCCAAATTTTAAAGGTCTTGTGTATAATGTCTATCAATCCATCCATCCATCAGCCGAAGGACGTCCACTGCTGGACATAGGCCTCCTCTATGGATCTCCAATAACACCGGAACTTAAATGTCTACCAAATATGATTTTATTATTCTTTCAACAAATTCTAAATACCTGCCAAAATGGATGAATGCTTACCGAATTGTGTTTCCAAAAGTATTCGTTAAAGAAATTTATTAATTCCATTTCCAAACTTTGTGAACTCCGTCACTAATTAATATCACTAACTTAACTTAACAATATTGTATTTCATGGACTTGCTAGCTATCATTTTACTATATTACTGGGGCAATTTGGGGCAAACTGGGATTTGGTGGTTGATTGCTTGGTGAAGATACAGTTTTCTTATTACGTATTTACTGCCTATTGTTTTACCTACAATGTAGCTAATTAAAGATGTAATTTTTCTTTTACAGGTAAGTCAAAGGCGTTGAAGTAAGTAGAAAGATAAACCCAAAACACCAACCTACCGAAATGTTACAGTTTCTGTGAAACAGTATTTGGTGAGAATAAATCCATTTTGGCAAGCATTATATTTTGTTCGGTACTCATTGTTAGGGTCAGGAAACGAATTTTGGTCAGCAGAATTATCTAAATTATTCCCATTTTAAAGGCGCTATCGTAAATTTAATAGCAATTTAAAATATTGTTCTCTCTTTCAAATGCATAAGGTGAGTAAGAAACAGCTATCTAAATCTAAATTGCTATTATAATTACGATGGCGCCTCTAAAATCGGGCCTTTTGTGGTACTAAAGATACAAAATTTTGACATTGTAAATGGTGGCATTTATAACTTAGCTCTAATCGGATAATACTTATTGCTTTGTTCTATTATTTTATCCGTTTCCTAACATCCATCAGCCGTAGGACGTCTACTGCTGGACATAGGCTTTCCAATAAGGCCGGTTGGAAGCAGCCTGCATTCAGCGCGTTCCTGCGATCTTTATTATATCGTCAGTCCACCTAGTTAGTGGACGTCCTACGCTGCGCTTGCTGGTCCGTAGTTTCCATTCGAGAGCTTTATCCGTTTAGCCCTGTCAGAATCTTTCAGATAGCTTAAAAATAGATACCTGGATTTACTTTACGAATTGATAGGCACCACGACTAGCGTACAAGAATTTAAATAGCTACTTATCATAAAAGCCAGTTTCTGGAAACCTTTCACAACTACACGTGAAAGAAGTGTCACGGACACATTCCTTAACGTCTCAATGCCTAAGCCACTCATTATGCGTAATCTAAATCCATAAATCACACAGTAATCTCCTAAAAACCAACAAAAAGCCCGTTGTCAAAAGCTGCCGCCATTTTAGCGACCGACCGAGAACAGGAAACGGCGCACTTGTAGCTTCTAAGGCACATTTTTTTTAGTTTTTGGAAGTAACCTTTTGAGATGAAAGTTGTTTATGGTGTAGGTCTGTAAGGGGCTGTAAGGTTTTACAGGATTATTTTTGACGAGAAATTTATATCGAGCAACCTGTTTATAAAGTAGGATCTAAGCTCTCTTATAAGTTTGTGATTTGTGAGGTTGTAATGGTAGTTTTGTGTATGTTCATCGATATTTTCGCCAATCGTCAACTGATTTTAAAATAATCTATTTACATATTTCAATAAGGTATACTTCCTGAAGTAGCGTCATTTAAATTTTAACGAAATCGACTAAGTCGTTCAAATCAACAATAATGTACATGGGTGTCACATCGATTCGTGCGAGCTATACACGGTGGAAGTCGGTGTTGCGATTTATTGCGAAAAATTATTAAAATTGAACATCTGTTTTTTGCTATTTCCAGAATCTGTCCGTCGCCATGGGAAATACACAGTATTATCTAGTTATTGTAAACGTTAAGTTTCAAAATAAAATAAAAACAATAGGTAAATAACAACAAATATGTCGGCCGAGTGACCCCGATAACTTCATTGGATGTCCGTTACGACATCCTTGGCCTTATTACTGAATCAACTTCCAAGCGGGATGGGTGGGGTTCAATGTTGATTGAGAGACATTTGACACGATATGTCACAAGAGAATATACAGGGTTATTTCTAATCAATTAGCATCCATAACTAACAACTTTTGTTCTGCGACTTTTGTCAAAAATCAAAAAATATTTTTTGTTTTTCCATTGAATAATATTGTTCGCCCGCGACAAAATGTATGGTACAGCTGATTTTTTGTGTTTTGACGAAAGTTGTAGAACAATAGTTGTTTATTTTGATTTACAGAATAAGCCCCTAAAAGGATGCTAATTGATAAGAAATAACCCTGTATAGGTATGATGACTGGGTCAAAAATCCTTATTATAATTTTTATTACCAACGAAACGGAGAAAATACTAAATTCGACGCGTATATTTTTTTAAAATTGTAACCACGTATAACTTTTTAAATTGTAGTCCGAATTCAACAATTATTTTCTATTGGAAAGAGGTATACTTCGAAGTTGGTCCCATTTAAATGTTATCGAAATCGGCTGAGCCATTTTTGATAAATCAACAATAATGTGAAAAATGATCCGTGCCAAATATTCGCGAATTCTGTACACGGGTGAAGTCGGTCATGCTGTTTTTTGCGAACAATAATTATTAGTCCGTGAGTAAGATTATAAAAAAATATTAGACATGTATTGTTTCTTTTGTCAATCAAAAAATTAATGACAAAGATAAACCTTGTCAAAGTTCGGGAGTGGAGGGCACGTGACGTCACTACTCTGTCAAAAGTCTATACTGTTGTAATCTAGTCGTGACGTCACGCGGAACTTTTTAACGGACTATATCTTTATCGATTTTTGTTTAATTGACAAAAGAAAAAATACGTGTGTAATATTTTTTGATAGTCCATCTGATGGAATAATTATAATTTTTGACCGACGAACCACCGGAGGAGGTATACAATTCGACGCGTATATATTATATAATATGTTTATGTATAACCACGCAAAACTTTTTTCATATTAGACCGATTTCAATAATTATTTTTTTATTGGAAAGAGTATACTTCGAAATTGGTCCCATTTAAATTTTATCGAAATCAGCTGAGCCATTTTTGATAAATCAACAATAATGTGAAAAATGTTACATCGATCCGTGCAAAATATTTGCGTTCTAGCGATGCGCCCCGGCTTTGCACAGGTGTGTATTATACATATAAACATTTCTCTTGAATTACTCTATCTATTAAAAAAAACTGCATCAAAATCCGTTGCGTAGTTTTAAAGATATAAGCATACATTGGGACAGACAGCGGAAAGCGACTTTGTTTTATACTATGTAATGATTCTGTACACGGGTGAAGTCGGTCCTGCTATTTTTTGCAAAAAATAAATATTTATTAGTCGTCTATCTGGCCTATTGCCTCAAGTGATAACAGCGTTAACACCCTCTGGTATCTCTGTGCATTACAAGTATGATAAAAATGTCTCCCTCGACACCCATACACAATATTGTGATCGATATTTTTTTCAACGACTTTTGGCAACTGCAGCGCCACCATACATCCAGACCGTTACCGATCGATACTGCTGCGATAAAACTACACTAATATGAGGGAGCCACTGAATTATTTTTAACAGCTTCGCTTCGAAGCTTGGTAGTTCCTTCATTTGCACACTGCTACCAATTGAGTTGGAAAATGGGGGATATTTTTTTTGTAAAGTTTTGATTGCGATGACCATTATTTTGAATGGGGTTTGATTGCGGGGGGATGCGAGATTAGACTCATTGTTCAGGATTTGATAACAATTTGGTTAATGTACTGGAAACTTGCAGCTTTTGAATAATTTGCAAGCTTAGACGATAAGCTCCGTAGATTGGGTTTGGAAAATTACTTTACGAATTTTTGGTAGAGGAGGATTACGTTAGCTTAATATGGTTTGAAATTAAGTCTGAAATGAACTTTAACAGAGTTTAAATAGTTTTATGGCATACAATGAAAATAAAAATCATTACAATTTTCGGCCTGTAATTGCCCACTGCTGAGCATAGGCCTCTCTTCTTGTTATTATTCTCTATTAAAAAAAATAGCTTTTCTTATTTAATACTTTTGAAAACACAATTTGGTGAGCATTTTTACATTTTGGTATGGATTAAGTATTGGTTGGAAGCAAAATAAGAGTATTTCTGGTAGGCGTTTAAACACAAGCTCTTAAAAAAACCGACACCAGGGCTAGCCACTCAGCCCATACAAACTTACGTACTTATCTACAAGCACGGTAAATATATCTAAGCGAGTTGATATGTTTCGCGTTCCGACCATTTAAACGGTAAAAGAATTTAATTTTTTTTTTAAAACGGAATACTGTTGAATATCGTTACCGTAGCACATAATAATATAATTATAAAAGCCTTTATTCGTGGTTCTGTTCTGCAAAGAATAAAATCGCTCAAATGGAATAGGACTGGTCACATTAAGAGAACCAATAAAGGCAAATGGACGAAAAATGTAATGGAATGGTATCCCAGAAGTGGAAAAAGGCAAAAAGGACGCCAGATTAAGAGAGGGAAGATGATTTGCCTATAGGATGGAGAAGACTAACTCGAGACAGAGACAAGTGGAAGAAACTAGGGGACGCTTATGTCGAAGGACAACCTGACCAACTGGTTGCTGAGTAAATAATTTTAATTAGATACAATAGATTTAAGGTTAAAAATGGAATCTTTTTGGTCAGCGAATAAAAAAAACCGTTCTACAAGTAATGCTCAAATCAATTCCCTAGAGACAGCGACCGTTGAGTGCCCGGAAGTTCACAATTATTCACACAGCAAGTCATGATCTTCATTATAAGTCACAGGAAATGAGAAAAGGATCTACCTACTGCAGTCTCCGAAGAAAAAACTCAAGGACTTCGGTCCGCTCTATGGCTAGGATTTTGCATGAACAAAATCGTAAAATATCGTAATCGTTTGACCGCCAACGTCGCCTATATTTGACCAGCGGGCTTAGCATACGGACCATAAAATAATACTATCGACGTGTCAGAACGTGACAGAGTTATGATAAAGCATATATCTGTCACCTTTGCACACGTCGGTAAACTCCTGTCGTGGTCTTGTATGCTAAGCCCGCTGGGTTCCTGGTGCATGTCTACTCGTATTTTAGATCACTAAAACCGGGCTACATAATACTAGGTACTGTACTGTACTGTACTGTACCAGCCTTTTTAATAGTCCACTGCAGGACGTAGGCCTACCCACGAAGGGTGATTGGGCCATATCCACCACGCTGGCCCAGTGCGGGTTGGTGGATTCACATACGCCATCGAATTTCTTCTACGGACGTATGCAGGTTGCCTCACGATGTTTTCCTTCACCGAAAAGCCAATGATGTGAAATTCCGTACATATGTAAGTTCCAAAGAAACTCATTGGTACGGGACCGGGGATTTGAACCTACGACCTCACGATTGTAAGGTGGGTGTCACTACCTCGTGACCACCACGGCTATAACTAATAACTAATACTAGGTATCCTACTAATATTATAAACGCGAAAGTTTGTGAGGATGGATGGATGGATGGATGTATGGATGTTTGTTACTCTTTCACGCAAAAACTACTGAACGGATTGAGATGAAACTTTGCAATAATATAGCTTATATATCAGAATAACACATAGGCTATAAATTATAATGATATATTGCGTTTGCAGGCGAAGCCGCGGGTAAAAACTAGTAAATTATAATGATACTAGTTTTTAGTAGGATATTGCGTATGCGGGCGAAGCCGCGGGTAAAAGCTAGTATGAAATAAAAAAAATATCGGGCGTGGCGGTCAAAAGGTTAAAGGAATTTTATACTCTACTAGTTTTTACACGCGGCTTCGCCCGCATATTTTGATTTTTGACGCAATAATCATTATAATTTATAGCCTATGTGTTATGTGTTATTCTGATATATGAGCTATATTATTGCAAAGTTTCATCTCAATCCGTTCAGTAGTTTTTGCGTGAAGGAGTATCAAACATCCATCCTCACAAACTTTCGCGTTTATAATATTAGTAGGATTTTTTCGTGTCGTTCGCGTGATCCCACATCAAAATCCATATTTAACCTAAAACAATATACTAAGCGCCACACAAATCGGCGGGAAGTTATGCGCTGAGCGCTGCACAAAAGCCGAAATATAGGTATGCGCGAGAGGCAGAGAATCGAGATGCCGGGGCATACCCCGCCAACCTTGTGTCTCCCGTGCGCTCCCTACGCCCGTGCTCAACACTTTGCCACTTGTGGCTAACTTCTCATCGGCCCATTTGTGTGGCGCTTAGTATAAGAAGTATATGTTTAATAATAAAACATAAGTTTTCTAGCAAAAACAAACGTTTCTTATTACAAATCAAAAACGTCTCAGCCGGTTTCTAAAAAAATGAATGTCACATCTGACCTTTTGATATACTTACCAACCAAAAATGGCGAAGTAATCGCGTAAAGCCGGAAACATACTATCGGACGCGGCTGACGGACTCGACTGACAGCCGCGACTTAGCAATGTGCCAAGTCTTAAAACATCCGGTGTGCCAGATCGCTCTCGGACGTCCGAACGCTCAAGGTCGTCCGAAGGTGACGCCCGCAACTTATGTCCCATAGTGTGCACGGCTCAGTGTATTTTCATAGTCTAGATACCTATCAGTCGCGTCCGTAAGCCGCGTCCGATAGCATGTTTCCGGCTTAACATACAGTTGAATAAGATCCTCCGTTTGCGATGTCGATAAAAAATATCACTCGGGTGAAACCGCGAGCAAAAGCTGGTAATCCATTACAAAAATAATTCGTTATTTACGCATAACGGTTAAGTTTCAAAACATTACTAAAATATCAATACCTAGACCTCCGCAGTTGCCCTCCCGCATAGCAGCATATGGTCGCAGCCATATTGTTTTACTTATTATTGGTCAGTGAATATTTAATTTTGTGCCATATGGGGCACAGAGATGAGTTAAAGGTTAAAATTACACGACAACTGAAGGTTGTTTTTAACTGTACTGTACCAGCCTTTTTAATAGTCCACTGCAGGACGTAGGCCTACCCACGAAAGGTGATTGGGCCATATCCACCACGCTGGCCCAGTGGATTCACATACGCCATCGAATTTCTTCTACGGACGTATGCAGGTTGCCTCACGATGTTTTCCTTCATCGAAAAACCAGTGGTGTGAAATTCCGTACATAAATTCCACAGAACTCATAGGTACGGGTCCGGGGATTTTAACCCACGACCTCACGATTGTAAGGCGGGTGTCACTACCTCTAGACCACCACGGCTTTGCATGTAAGTACAAGTAGTGGCAAGTAGATACATTATTGTTGATTTATCAAAAACGGCGCAGCCGATTTCGATAAATTTTAAATGGGACCAACTATGAACTACACCCTATCGAACTAAAAAATATTTTTTTAAATCGGTTCACAATTGTGGAAAATATCGATGAACAATGGACATGCACAAAAAAATGCATCCAGACGAATACAGGGTTATTTCTAATCAATTAGCATCCTTCTAGGGGCTTATTCTGTACATCAAAACTAACAACTTTTGTCCGAGGGCTTTCGTCAAAACTAAAAATAAAAATTGTTGTTGTGTAGAAAAATTTAGTTCACCCGCGACAAAATGTATGGAACAGCTGAATTTTTTTTTTGAGTTTTGTCGAAAGTCGTAAAACAGAAGTTGTTAGTTTTGATGTACAGAATAAGCCCCTAGAAGGATGCTAATTGATTAGAAATAACCCTGTATACATAGTACCTCCTCTTTTTGGAGGTCGGTAAAAATATAAGGTTCCCTAGGGTTAAAACAAAAGCGTTGAAGGCACGTTAAAAGCTACTTTTACATTCTCTTCGTGTAACTTTGCGTACTAAGTAGTAATACCAACGTTTACTCGCACGTATATTGTGTATCGTTCGGTCGACCACATCCGCGGTATTATACCGCGAACAAAAGTAGCATCATATCCTTTCAGTTATTGATCAATATAAATCGAGATCCTTTCAAGAAATTTCAAATGGTCTAAGTACTTTTGCATCGTGTGATATTATTTTCAGTAACTACTAATAAACAAAAACAATTTTTGTGTTGTATAATCAATTTTGGTATTAATGTAATTTTACTTTGGTGAAAATTGTTCTTGTGCTGTGCTTAATTGCTTATGCCACGGAATCCTAAAAATTTTCCGGGATGACAACTAACTAGCCTAGGACAAACACTGCCGCCGTCTTGTACACTTTGATTATACAGGGTTATTCATAATCAATTAGCATCCTTTTAAGGGTTTATTCTGTTAAGTACTTGCGATTTGCATCGTATGATAATTTATTTTCAGTAACTACTAATAAACAAAACAATTTTTGTCTTGTATAATCAATTTTGGTATTAATGTAATTTTACTTTGGTGAAAATTGTTCTTGTGCTGTGCTTATGCCACGGAATCCTAAAAATTTTCCGGGATGACAACTAACTAGCCTAGGACAAACACTGCCGCCGTCTTGTACACTTTGATTATACAGGGTTATTCCTAATCAATTAGCATCCTTTTAAGGGCTTATTCTGTACATCAAAAGTAACAACTTCTGTTCTGCTATTTTTGTCAAAACTAAAAAAAAATGTTATTCCATAGAAAAATATCGTTCTTCCGCAACGAAATGTATGGAACAACAAAATAAGCCCCAAAAAGGGTGCTAATTAATTAGAAATAACCCTGTATAGACGTATACTTGTATAACTAAAGTTTGTTCACTGTCTCAAGTACAAGATAGCTGAGTAACCCGACCCTCAAAGGGACTGTAGCAGAGCTTGAATCCGGTGGTCACTGCCCACTCCTTCCGGCGACTACGTCGTCAATGGATGCACTCCATTCATTAAACTCATTCACAAGTATCTCTTACGTAGTAGGTACATTGTATATCTGTTATTGTGATGATAAACTGCATCGTTGCAATAGTTACTTGCAGGTTTTAAGGCTGATTGACTCGGCCAGCGCGCAAAATCTTTTTTTTTAGGTTTTTTGCCATTAGTTACAGATTATTCATGGTCGCTAAATAAGTTTTTAGGGTTCCCTACATCAAAAGGAAAAAACGGAACCCTTATAGGATCACTTTGTTGTCCGTCTGTCCGTCTGTGTGTATGTCAAGACTCTTTATCTCGGAAACGCGTAAAGATATCGAGTTGAAATTTAAACTATATGCATAAACCTATGAACTCTTGCAGTTGTGTAAAAAAAAGCATCTCAGTTACCGTATAAAAATAGTTGGAGCCGTTTATGTCGTAAAAAAACGCATATTTCAACGCTCACAATAATCAAAACCTACAGGGTACTTCCCGTTGACATAGAATTATGAAATTTGGCGAAGAGCATTGTCTCAGAGTACACATATAGGAACAAATCTGAAAACTGTACATATTTATTTAAATCACATTATAATCACATATACTCACAGAGTCTACCCGTGACCACGGTCGATGCAACTCGGCCGAAACGTCGGGATGAGGAGGTATTTATTTATCTCGTAATTTTAGTGCGCGATTAGTCCCGTAGTATATAGTAATAACTATAAAAATAATAAAAAGATAGATCAGAAAGTAATTTCGTCACCCAAACGATTAAATAAAGCCATTATTTACACCACAACGCCAAAAACAATCAATAACTACCAATCAATGAAAAAAAAAAATACCTTCGCCATTCCTAATCTATAATAGCAAAGTAACAAATCATTCTTAATCTTATCTTACCTTAACGCATCTGCTTTACACCCCCTAAGGTCAACAATCGAAAAAAAAACGTAAAATTGGCTCTGAACTAACGCTGTTGCTTTTAAGCAACAAACGTTACTTGTCTACAATTCGACAAAACGCGCGCAAAAATAACTGCATGCGGTCAGAATCGGGAACTAGTTCGATGCTGCTTTGTATGCTAACAACAAAACGTACGTGGCGCCGCTACTCGCGTAGACTTCCAAAGTTTGGTACCGACATAACCGACCTAATTACGTCCGCAGCTGCGGCAGCTGTGAAGATTGCACTTGCTACAATTTCTTATTGTTGCCAGCAGATGTTACTCCCCCGCACGCGCCGGGATTTATGTACAAAGTTGCAGTTGTCAAGAAAAAAACTTTACCTTTGACCCAAGACGGTATTGTTAACGGAACTACCGCCACCGTTTTAATATTTGTTGCAACTACGTTGTATTCTGGGATGATTTTCTTATAAGTTTTATTATTGTTTGTTAGGTAACTATTGTGTATTCTGTGGGGCAGGGATGATTTTACCCTCCGACTTGGATTTAACAGTTATCTGTCGATTTTTTTGAGATATTGTTGACTCTATTAGAATGATTTTGATTGTGATGTAATGTTGAGGTGTAACACTCAGTGGTGTAGAAGATATTCGTTACCTTAAAGCTAGGCTGAAATATTATGCTCTGTAGTTTTTTTTTTGTATGTCAGTTATTTCATAGAACTTTATGTAGAAGATATTAACATAAAATTTACTCTTTAAACAAACATATTATTATTAAACTTTCGCGATTTGAACACATTATCATTATATACTACGGGACTATTCGCGCACTAAAATTACGAGGTAAATAAATACCTCCTCATCCCGACGTTTCGGTCGAGTTGCATCGACCGTGGTCTCGGGTAGACTGGAAAGTGGAACAGCTGGTACCACCAATTCAATTTGAACTTGAAAAATTGTCACTACGAAACACACACAGACGGTATCTAACAATGTCCAGCACCAGCTGTTCCACATTCCAGTCTACCCGTGACCACGGTTGATACAACTCGGCCGAAACGTCGGGATGAGGAGGTATTTATTTATCTCGTAATTTTATTGCGCGATTAGTCCCGTAGTATATAATAATAATAAAACATATTATTTATTTAAAGGTTTTGCATATTTACGTCTAGGTTCGAAGTTAACAGTAAACTCACTAAAATAATTTACTTTTTTTACTACTACTTTTGGAATTAAGTACAATAGGTACTTACTTTTAAATTAAGTTTCCAGTTACCCTTCAAACTTAGGCAGAATCGGAACAAAGAAACACTTCTCTGTTCTATTGAATATTGATTAAAAAAAACATTTATGTATAATTTTAATTGTGTATAGTTATTAAGACTACTAAGTCAGTTCATTCGCATTCCTTCGAGAGGTAGCCTACGTCCAATAGTGGACTCGACGGTTAACCATTTATATGTGACTTTCTTATCTCACTTAAATGTTGTATAGAAAAAAATGATTTAACAATAAAACACGTTCAACGAATTGAATAATGAAAGTGAAGACATCGATCCTCCCCGCACGTGAGCTTCCTTCCGGTGGGCGTGTAGAAGCGCCTTTATTTGCGGTACTTTAAAAAAAATACTTTGAAAGCACGTTCACCTGATTGAAAGTGATGTGTCGTAAAAACTTCAACAACCGTTTGTTCACTGTAAGACACATGCGTAGTTAAGGGTTAAGTTTATGTACCATATAGCACACACTCGTAGTAGTCTTCACTTAGGTTTGGGTAGATGTGTGTGTTACTTTTTTACCGACTTCCGAAAAGGAAGAGGTACTATTTGTCCGTCTGTATGTATTTTTTTGTATGTTCATCGATATTCTTGCCAATTGTGAACCGATTGAATTTTTTTTTAGTTAGAAATAGTATACTTTCGGTGGCCGTGGTGGTCTAGAGGTAGTGACACCCGCCTTACAATCGTGAGGTTGTGGGTTCAAATCCTTGGTCCCCATACCAATGAGTTCTTTGGAATTTATGTACGGAATTTCACACCACTGGTTTTTCGGTGAAGGAAAACATCGTGAGGCAACCTGCATATGTCCGTAGAAGAAATTCGATGGCTTATGTGAATCCACCAACCCGCACTGGGCCAGCGTGGTGGATATGGCCTAATCACCCTTCGTGGGTAGGCCTACGTCCTGCAGTGGACTGTTGAAAAGGCTGATACATGATACTTCCGAGGTGGTTCCAAATTTCATCGAATTCGGCTGAGCCGTTTTTGATAAATCAACGTAAATGTACATAGAATTTCAGTACGCAGCGGAACAACACCGACTGGTGTTGCGATTTTTTGCGAAAAATTGAATTAAGTATGTATGTATGTAATATTTAAGTAAACTTACTTTTCTAAAAAAATACTTATTTTGTTTGTAAAGTAGTACTCCTACAATGTAAGTAATCTATCTCAATAGCAATCTATTTAGCTTATGGATTCTATCTGGCCCTTCGGTACTTGTCATATGAAAAAAAAACCATTTAGCAACTTAAGGTCGAAACATACTATCGGACGCGGCTTACGGACGCGACTGACAGCCGCGACCTAGACTATGAAAGTACACTGAGCCGTGCACACTATCGTCAAGGACGTCACCTACGTCCTTGAGCGTTCGGACGTCCGAGAGCGATCTGGCACACCGGATGTTTTAAGACTGTGCACATTGCTAAGCCGCGGCTGTCAGTCGCGTCCGTAAGCCGCGTCCGATAGTATGTTTCGAGCTTTAATTTCCTAGTATAAAGTTTACAAACAGATTTCAAGTGCCGTTTATGAAAAAAAAACTCAATTCCATATTCAAAGTACTATTTTCGAGTACCCCATAGAAAGGGCGCGTCACAGAATAGCCACTAGTTTCTATAACCCACGTGCACGTTACAATGAACTTTATTAGTAACCTCTAGTTCCTTTGATATAAGGTATAAAATCGTTTTTGAATTAAGCGTGTGTGGGTGTCGTTTTGTCCGTTAACAATGGTATGTCGCGTGCCATATGCAAGTGTAAATTAAAAAGTAAACTATATTTTTAATGCTGACGCTACGCGCTTGGCATACGTCGCCATCCTGTAAGAGAAACACTCTTGTCTGTCTGTGATATATATTTATAAATATTTTGGGACATCCTACACACGGCCTCTGACCCCAAACTAAGCAAAACTTGTGATATGGCTGCCAGAGACTGATATACTACATTTACTTATTTTTTGTTGGAATATGATACAAAAACTAATCTATCTCACTCTAACATGTAATGTATGTGAGTGTTTCTCTTTTCTTCACGACGTTTACATTATAGTAAAATACCCCTTTGTTCTACAGTTTTAATGCTTAGCCTACTTATTATGAATTCCTCACCACTGTTCTCATAGAGCTGTGCTAGACCGCACTCGCACCTATCCTACCAAATATCGGTAAATAAATGATTTATATTTTAAACCGATTAACTAAATATTTTATTTCTGGCATCCAAACCCTTCAAAGACCTCTTAAATAACAATAACACCCAGACACAGAGCAAACACTTATGTTCATCACATAAATATTTGCCCTGGATGGGGATCGAATCTACGCCTCTTTGATCCAGCAGTTAGGGTCACTAACCACTGAGCCACCGAGGTGCCGTGATATGTTTCATACGAGTAAGGTCCTAGGTGTCGCGATCCAAATAATTTTAGTACTCTTTAGACTTTACTCCTTACCAATGTCAGAGGCCTCCAATCGCCTTAAAACTTTGACAACAATGGCATACAAAAATACTAACACTGGCCCTCCTTATTACCAGCCAAAATCTTTGTGTATAAGCCTATGTTCAGCAGTGAACTATCGAAAATACCGGTTCAGTACAGAACAGTTCTCCTTACTGGTCTGTCCTTAACTTCTATTCGAAACGCAAAGCATTATTGATTCTGACAAGTTCTGCGTATACTGAGCGCCACACAAATTGACGGATGAGAAGTTATGCGCAGCGTTCTGCGCAAAAACCCGATTTATGGGTACGAGCGGCAGCCAGAAAGATGAAACGCCGGGGCACACCCGCCCGCCAACCTCATGCCTCCCGCGCGCTCCCTACGCCCGAACTCATTACTTCACCATTTGTATAGGCATTGTGCACACATGCGCAATAATTAGCGAATCACGGCGAAGTGTCATCTGCGGCTAACATCTCAACCATCGATTTGTGTGGCGCTTAAGTATAGATATTATAATTATGTATTTCCAGCCTATTGCCACTTCAAACTGCTATCCCACCCGAATGTTTGGGTCACTCTCTGGTGTTTAACGATTTGTTCTACTAATAAACCTCACAGGAACAACATTTCCCGTTTGAGCTGCAATAGATAAAATAGAACAAATCCCGGATGTTCTATTGATAGACATTTGTCTTATCAACAAGTCGGACTGATCTTTGCCGATGTTTGCCAAGCGTGTGAACTGCCCATAATAGTTTGAGCGAGCTGTTCGAATTTTGAATGCCCACATTCAAAGTTTGAAGAAAGATGTTAATTTGTAAAACAATCGTTAGAGTTGAAGCTTATTAAAACTACAGTTACTTCATTGTTTAAAAAGAGAATGTAATGTACTACGATAGATACGAGTAGGTTATACATATACCTATCCTATGTATTGTTTTAAAAAAAGAACCATGTAGAAAACCCAGGAGGAAAAGAAATGTCAAATTCGAATGACGTTAGGTAGTGACGTGAACTAGGTATTTTGCTGATATTAGTTTGTACGTTATTAATAACTGCTATTTATAGCGCGTAATATACGCTATAAATATATATATATATAGATAATACATATGATAAATTATTTTAATAGTAATTAATACATAAATATATCTTTATTGTACATCAAAAATTACAGAAATATACAACAGAAACTACACAAAAATATTGTATAAGGGCGGCCTTTGGCGATTTCTACCCCAGGCAATCTTTGGATGGACTGGACACGAAAAATGGGAATACGCTCGGAGGCATAGGTATGATTATAGATTAATTTTGCGTAGATACCTACGACATCATACGTCGGTATTTTTATGTTATTATTTTCAAATAAGAATAGTTTATTGATATATGATAGTTTAGGCATTTAGTTTAGGTATTTAACCATTTTACTAGATTTTAATTTTCTATAGGTAATTGACTATTCTGATTTTGGGACTGATTTTTAAAATTGGTGTCTTAATAAACAATTGAATTTGATTATATTAGCGTATTTCATAATAGGAAGAAAATTACAAAATTTAGTTAATATAAGTGTAAGTTTTAGTTAAAAATAATATACAAATATTTTATTAATAACACCACCATAGTTACATAATCATATCATAATAAATTACAAATTCCAGCAAAATACAAGGTCGGTTTAATTTTTTTACTCTAAAAACGACTAGTTATGCTAAATATCGTTACTGGCAGTTTAAATAGTCAACAAAAAAGAAAAGTGCATCGTTACTTGGACGCACTTCGTTAAATAACGGTTGCTATTAGAATAATGTTAGACGTTGCAGTGCAGTACAGTGTGACAAGACTCGTTATGAAGAATTAGAACTTAAAATAATTCTTCTCTTATAATTAAATTAAAATAATTATCTTTCGCAATTATTTATTTTGTCTTTTATGTGACGAGTTATTGTCTGATGCTCACACTGACTATTAATTTAAGAAGTGGTTGTATTAATAATTTCTTTAATTTTAATTTCATTTGCAAAAAATTGCATAATTGCTTTTATTTGTGTACAGAGTTCGAATAGTTCGCATGGGTCGATTTATCATTGACGTAGTAATTTTCACATCATTGTTGATTTTCCTAAAACAACTCAGCTGATTTCGGTAAAATTTAAATGGGACCACCTCTGAAATGTGATCCAAAAAAAGAGATTCAAAATCGGTTCATAATGTGCGGAGTACTCGCGTAACATACAAAAAACCGGACAAGTGCGAGTCAGGCTCGCACATCGAGGGTTCCGTACAAACACATTGTTGAAATAATTAAAAACCTGTTTTAGCATGTGCTAATGAAGTTCTTTTATATGACACCTTACATGATACGATTTACTCACTTTGAATTTTAAGCCCATATTTTATGAATTTCGAGGCTCTATTTTTTTTGTGATGTAAATAAAAATGTACAGTTTTCAGATTTATTCCTATATGTGTACTCTAAGACAATGCTTCTCGCCAAATTTCATAGTTCTATGTCAACGGGAAGTACCCTGTAGGTTTTGATTTTTGTGAGTGTCGAAATATGCGGTTTTTTACGACAAAAACGACTCTAACTTTTTTAAACGACAACTGAGAAGATTTTCTTTTACACAACAGTAAGTATTCGTCGATATACGTATACAGTTTAAATTTCAACTTGATATCTTTACGCGTTCTCGAGATAAAGAGTCTTGACATACACACAGACGGACAACAAAGTGATCCTATAAGGGTTCCGTTTTTTCCTTTTGAGGTACGGAACCCTTAAAAAGACAGAAGTCATTATTTACGTCAAAAGTGACATAACCAACTTCAACTGTGTACAAAATTCGAATAGTTCGCAGAGATCGATGTATCACCGACGTAGTAATTTTCACATTATTGTTGATTTTTCAAAAACTACTCAGCTGATTTCGGTAAAATTTAAATGGATCACCACTGAAATATGATCTACCAAAAAAAGAGATTCAAATGGCGGAGTAATCGCGTAACACAGGTACATAAAAAAAGTCAGACGAATTAAGAACCTCTTCTTTGAAGTCTGTTAAAAACGTTCGTTAATATTAGACGTTACAGTGCATAGCGGTGTGACAAATAAGGCTCGTTATGAAGAATTAGGTCGGTGCTCAAAAAGACAATGGCATTGGCGTAGGTAAGAGATAAGATTTGACAATAGTCTTAATTTAGATGTGAAAGTTACTAAACTAAGTCATTGTATTCCTCATTTGTCATTCTTTTATCTTCTAAGATAAAAGGATTGTGATATTTGCAATCAGATTACATAGATAACTGCAGCAAAATGCATAAAAAAGCTACTTGAACCCTCTTTCCAAGTATAATTGTAAATTATTTTTGTTACATTTTTATTATGTCTAGCTTAAATTGTGGTTAGGAGATTTTGTTGGATTAATGTGTGATAGATAATATTTACTCAAACAAAAACTTAAAAATTAGCCTTATTAAAAAGGTGGGTTTTTTTTCGACGTCATTTGTTTTTTATATCTTATCCGATAATAAAACAATATAGACATAGTTACACGGTGTGTCCAACTAAGTGTCATTTTGACCCACTTTGAATTTTAATTATTGTGTAGACAATTTTAATGTTAAGTACAGAAATTTTCAAACTTTGACATTCACACAAACAGTATTTATGCTGTTACATTGCTTAGAATTTTTTTATGCAATATTTTGCCTTTCCTCGGTCATTGTTTGCTGACAATTACAATCTGGATATCTACAAGTCACGAGTGAAAATGTATCTTCTATGTCTACAACTCTACATACTCCATCTTCGGCTACAACGTCGCTTTCCACCAGGCGAGTTGGTGGTCAAATGAAGCCCTATTATGAATAAAAAATAAATGGCCAAGACCAACAGTGGCCACAACCGGTGCATTTACTATACTTACAAAAAAAAAATTAATGAAAACTAAGGTGTCAGAGTTTTCCAGCCAGACGGCTGAAGAGTGCGCCTAATGTCACGAAAAAATCAGATTTCACCCGCGCTTCTTCAACGCCCGCTATCATCTATGCTACTTTGTTTAAAGTCGAAAATCGCATGATAAAGTATATGATGATGTTAGCTTTGAGCTCCAGCTTATATTTTTAGGTGGGATTTTATTTATTTATTCAAAATTTAAGCAATTAAAAAAAAAAGTAACTGATTACTTGACTAGAAAATTAGTATGGCTACGTAATTCGTCAAAAATAATGTGGTGTTGTCGCTGATGATTTCGAGCATTTGAAATAAAATGTATTTTTTTATGATGCGAAGTTTTTATTTATTTCTAAAGTAACCATATTATTTTCCAAAATTCTACGCTACTATGGAATTTTTCCTTTCCTATAGTATTTTTTTATATGAATATTTATGTTCGTTACCATTACACCACGTCTTTAAAAATACACTTTTCGCTTGATTTTGGTATTAGACTCCCTTGAAGGCTCTGATATGGCTGCTATGAACAACTTTAGTTCCAGTTTTGGCCGCGTTCAGTTTAAGCCGTGTCTCACTGCACTAGCATGTTATGACTAGGGTAGGGTAGGTCAGGGTAGTAACTGTTAAATAATCCGTGGTCTTGGTCGTTATTAATCGATATTAGGTTCGTTTTGATTTTGGTACAGATGTAAGATTTTTTGTGAGATTATTTTGATTTTTTTTTATTTTGGGGGAGTGAATATGAGTAATTAGGATTTAAAAGCATCTGTTTATAACGTGTTTTGTAAAGTGTACGGATTTTCGTAAATGACTTCCTTTTTTTTGGATTTTTACTGACTTCCCAAAAAGGAGGAGGTACTAATATTGGTCTGTATGATTTTTTTGTGTATGTTCATCGATATTTTGGCCAATTGTGAACCGATTTAATTTTTTTATAGTTCAAAAGAAGACCTCGAAAGTACATCTGAAATACTTCCGAGGTGGTCCCATTCAAATTTCATCGAAATTGACTGAGCTGTTTTTGATAAATCATCATTAATGTACATGGATGTCACATCGATTCGTGCAAACTATTCGAATTCTATACCTACACGGCGGAAGTCGGTGTTGCCATTTCTTGCGAAAAATAATTATAAATCACTTGCTTTTGTCCTAGTACACCTTTCCTGAATAACGTAATTTCTTGCCTATTTTCGTCGGTTAAAATAACTAAGTCGGCAGAATATTTATGTTTGTTTATTCTTGTAACTGTTATTTCCTTAGACAGGATGCCACGGTACATTGGCGCTGATATCCTGAACGACCTTCAGTTAAATATAGAGGGCGGCTGCAACGGGTACTGTTCAACCGCTATAACTATACTGCGACGGAAGTCTTAAATCTTGACGTTATAAGTAAAAATCTTGGTTGTCTGTAAAGTTGGTTTACGGACGATAATTTTACGAGATAACGTCATAAGATAATTATTTTTTGCAAAAAATAGCATGACCGACTTCATCCGTGTACAGAATCATTACATAGTATAAAACAAAGTCGCTTTCCGCTGTCTGTCCCCATGTATGCTTATATCTTTAAAACTACGCAACGGATTTTGTTGCAGTTTGTTTTAATAGATAGAGTAATTCAAGAGAAATGTTTATATGTATAATACACCTGTGCGAAGCCGGGGCGCATCGCTAGAACGCAAATATTATGCACGGATCGATGTAACATTTTTCACATTATTGTTGATTTATCAAAAATGGCTCAGCCAATTTCGATAAAATTTAAATGGGACCAATTTTGAAGTATACTCTTTCCAATAAAAAAAGAATTATTGAAATCGGACTACTATGAAAAAGTTATGAGTATATATTTTCATAAATATATTTTTCTCTTTAATTTGGTTTTTGTGTAATGAATAAACTTTTTTCATTTCATTTCTATTCATCACTATCACTACATAGTATAAAAAAGTCGCTTCCGTCTGTCTGTCCCTATGTATGCTTATATTTAAAACTATGCAACGGATTTTGATGCGTTTTTTTAATAGATATAATAATTCAAGAGGAATGTTTATATGTATGATACACCTGTGCGAAGCCGGCGCGGGTCGCTAGTAATTTATATGAGTTACCACAGGTTACTCCAAATTCTATCTACGCGGTGCACCCTAGTTAAGCGCGTGGACTGTGACGTTTTTTCTGGTCGCAATGTGGTTTTGATTGGTTATGCTTTCTGTCTTTGGTTGGAATGTGGAGAGGAAATGGATTTGTCGAAGAAATGCGCAAAAACTATGTTATACACGTACCAGGTTTTGCTTTCCATAACTATTTTACGCCAAAAAAGGAAAACCGACTTCAACCGTGTACAGAATAGGCGTGACTGGGTGAAAAAAAAATATTATAATTAATCCGTGAGTTAGATTATGAGTTTTGGCGGGAACGCGGAAAAGTCATGTCGCCTCATTGTATTATTTTGATATACTTGTGTTTTTATCAGTGATAATTAGTGAAAAGTTGTGGTATTTCGTTGATTATGAGCTGATTTACGTGCATGAGTGTAGGCAAGTGATATAATGTAAAGTATATTTGAAAGGGTATACTTTGAAATTGGTCTCATTTAAATTTTATCGAAATTGGCTGAGCCATTTTTGATAAATCAACAATTATGTGAAAAACGCTACATCGATCCGTGCATAATATTTGCGTTCTAGCGATGCGCCCCGGCTCCGCACAGGTGTATCATACATATAAACATTTCTCTTGAATTACTCTATCTATTAATACAAACTGCATCAAAATCCGTTGCGTAGTTTTAAAGATATATGCATACTTGGGGACAGACAGCGGAAAGCGACTTCGTTTTATACTATGTAATGATTCTGTACACGGGTGAAATCGGTCATGCTATTTTTTGCTAAAAATAATTATTCAAAAATGTCTCTATCGATTTCTATATAATTTTAATGGAAGTGAAGTGTGGTCTAACAAACAAACAAAAACATAATTGACGAAGTAACCGCGTAACATACATATTAAAAATTTATTTATTTTATTACAAATATGTACAACTAAAAAAAAAAAAATTTCATGACTTTGTTAAATCCAGAAGAACGGATTAGTTTCAGTTCGAATTCATATCTGCGGGACAATTCTGTTGACCAATATCGTTACTAAGGTGACACGTTCTTGAACCTCTCTCGTTTTTCTGACAGTTTTGAGCTGTCAGACTTGTCAGAAAAATGAGAAAGATTCAAGAACGTATCACTTTAGTAAAGAGATCGGTTAACAGAATTGCCCCGCTGATCTTAGTAAAATTGCCGCGCTGGGCATCTACCCATAGTCTAACAGTAATCCTCCAAAACTGTCAGTCCTTTGTACCTTTTGTAATTATACCTAAAAGTCCCGCAACGGATAAGAGCAATACACATAAAACAGGACAATATTGACAAAACGGACCTTGCCGACCGTCAGTTTTACAATTCCCAAAAGAACCAGAATTTAAAGCCCTTTATGATAAAAAAAATCGTTAATAAACGTTAAACTTGCTTACTGAACAACGCTCAATGCAGCGTCTTAACAATGCAATAATGGATGCACCATTTCAACGAAAACGCACCTTATTTTATTATCAAACATCGACCTTATTACAATGACAATAAAGACATTAAAATCACTGCTTTAAGCCTGTTACAAACATGCAAAAATCTACTCTAAAAACTTGACACGTGAGCTTAAAAATCACTGCACATTCCAAATTGAAAAAGTTCAAATCGGAACTTCGAACGCTCTTGAATAAAATAACGTAACTCAAATAGCATAAAGTTCAAATAGCGTTTAGCAGTTATCTTTTTCGCTGTTATGTAACAGGTATTAATAACTGCTATTTATTCTGTTATGGATAATGATATGACAAAGTAAAAAGCCATGAAGATTGATTGAATAACCTGTTGTAGGAAGTAGACTTTTCTATTTATTTGCTTCAATGTGTAATTTGAAATCAAATTGAAAGTAACTATTTTCTTGTGCACGATGTATTTCTACATAAAGACGGACGGATGAACTATTGTCATCAAACCGCGAAAAATAGCTGTTCTAAAGGTGACGTCCACAAGTGGTATATTATTCAGAGAAAAATCGAACCAAGATGAAATATACATTATTTGAAAGCTTGTTTTGTGAGCTTCCCAAAAATATTTAATTTAGATATTTTCACCCCTCCAATTTTTTTTAAATGCGAAAAATAAATTGTATGAAAAATAACAATACAGCTTATTATTTTTTCTAGTATAGCAATAATAAAGTGCTTCTATCGTTATTTTACTTGCGTTCGAAGCTGATTCTTACCAGTGTGACCAGTTAGTAGGTACAATGTGACAAAAAACACTTAAAAAATGCGTCTAATTGGTAAAAATGCTTTTATTTAACAATCTGGAGGTTACTTAATCAGGGTTGATAGAGATACAACTACCTATTGAGCCAAATATATTAATTTATCTTATATTTTTCTTTGTTGTTCTTATATATTTTTAACTGATGTAATAAACTCAGAAAAATATGTAGTTTCTCGAAATGTAACGAATGTTGTGATTAGAATTTTTGATTATTATTATACCAGCCTTCATACATTTTGTGGACATGTCCTTTCGAGCGACTTCCTCTTAACTATTTATTTTATTTTGTTTTTAGTATATGTAGTTATAGCGGCAACAGAAATACAGCATCTGTGAAAATTTCAACTGCCTAGTTATCACGGTTCATGAGATACAGCCTGGTGACCGACAGACAGACAGACGGATAGCGGAGGTTTAGTAATAGGGTTCCGTTTTTACCCTTTGGGTACGAAACATTAAAAATAAAGAAATAGTAGATTGTATCATATGGGAGCAAAATAATATTTTTACGGCGAGGGCGCTTTTTTGAATCCAGAGCAAAGTGAGGGATTCTAGAGTAGAATCCCGAGCGTAGCAAGGGAATCGAGGAAATTTAAGCGTAGTAAAATCCTGAACGTAGCGAGGGATTCAAAGGGTCGCCCGAGCCAAAAATACATTTTGCGCCCGAGTGGTACACTCTACTTTTCATCACCTCTATGAGAAAACAAAAGGCGCCTCATATTTTACAATAATATTATTATTTAATAAAACGTAGAGTAACAACTAAATTGAAATTAAATGGTATCTAATAATAAAACAAATGAAAACTTTTATTTACATTCTTTTCATTCATTTTCTTGGCGCTGAACACTAACATTACAAATACTTCTAAATTCAAAAAGTGCGCGGCAAAGATCATTCCGTCGCACTTATAAAGTTCCTTATAGAAAACACCACCTTTGGGCGCACTTAAAGGCGAACCAAGTAGTCCTTTTCGAATAGATGTGATGAAAACTTAATTGATAAACGTATCAAACCCCTTTTTGTGCTATTTTGTTTGAGTTTGGTTAAAGTTGGTAATAATCGTAATGAGTTGATTAATGCTTTGGACATGTCCTTTGTCTGAAGATACAGCCAATTTTATTAATTCTAAAACACATTTTATTAAGAAATTAGTTTGCTAAAATAAAATCATTGATGCTTCTAAATTAATTAAATTCCATGTGTCAATGCTTCATGTAATTTATTTTGCTATTCAAATTAGACGCAGCACCCGATTTGTTTGTAAAGATATGACTCAATCTTAGAATTAGTATTTAAAATAAGCCAAAAAAAATGTATAAAACTAAAGCGTTTAGGAACAAAAAACTTGGCTAAAACTGGCTACGGCATCCGGTCAAAGATGATATTCTAAATTCTAAAATAATGATCTAATAGTTCCCAATTAGTGAATGAAAATATTTAATAATATTTTTCAATGAATATAGGTACCTAAGCAGCAGTTTATTAATAAGGATAGACATAGACATTCTAGGATCAAAGATGCATTTTGCTAGCAAAATCTTGCCAAAGTAACAGAAAAACCTTCCCCGGCAAAGTTCCTTCCCCAAACAATATGGTCTGGACGTGTGTAGCTCTATGGTGTAATCTGTAAGCGCCGTTGGGACGCCCTTTCCCTTGCTCCATGAAATCAACTCATATTGTCAGTGCAGTGCATTGTGCAAGGGTAGGTAATACCGTATTATAACGGTTATTGCAAGAAACAGGGAAGTCTGAAAAAATATGTAAAAATATTTAAAGTTCGTCGTTGAAAAAATTTAAAGCTTGTTTCAATGCAATTAAAAATCTGAAGCTTTTAAATTCTACTATAGGTGCGTTCGGATAGCCTACTGGTGGCTAAATTATCAGTTAAAAACGATAACAACGATCACATTCAGCGTTCGGTTTGCGAATGTGTGAGCAAAAGTTGCATTTTTAACTGTTTTCGTTTACCGTTCGGATAGCTCAAAAACAGTTAAAAATGCTATCGTGAACTGCTACTTTTGACCCATCTGCGGAGGTGGGTTCTTTGTGATCGTTTGAGTTAGACGTTTCAGCGTTCGTTTTGGGAAGTGAGCAAAAGTAGCATTATTGGCGAAATGGGTGAATTTCCTAAACCGAATGGTTTACATTAACGATAATTTTGCAAATACCAAAAACGCCATCGAGCCCAAACCGACCTTATATAAAAACTAACGAATTAATATGACGGTTATCGAAAGAAACAAGGACGTCTGAAAAAAATCCTTGTAGTTGAAGTTAAAATTGGAACACGGAAAACGACGTTTAAAAAACTACATGCTTGTAACAATGCATTTTAAAAAATCTGATACTTAGAAGCTGCTACCAAAATACTAATTAAGCCACGAAAACCATAGTGAACTGCCAAATCTTTTATTTATACAACAGCTGGTGTTTTCTCATTTTCGGTATGGATTGTAAATGATATTCAAATAGGTTTAGATTTAGATTTATTTTAGGATGTTGTTCAAAAACCAATTCAATATGTTGATTGCTCAGAGCAAATAAAAAACTCCAGAGAGAACGTCGTTGAACAGTCAAGTGAAGCCGGTTTTTTATACATGTGTGAGTACGTTGCTGTTTGACCGCCATAGTTTGACTGACAAGCCAAGGCGTAGTTTCATAGTTACCTGGATGTGTGTGTAATTGTCTGTACACGGCGAGGCGTAGTTTTGGTTGGCTTCACTTGTTTGTTCACAACATTCTCTCTTGATTTTTTTATTTGCTCTGAGGTTGATTGTTGGTGTTAAGAAAATTAACCACGTTGTCTTAGTAGGTACCAATACTTTAAGATTTTTTTTTGTGTGTCTTGATTTTGAGTTTTGTAAATCCGGGGTTATTTTCGTTGTAGGTATATTCAGGCTATTTTCGCCAATTCCCTGTAATTCTGTACAAACATACGCAACAACTAATTACTTTGGAAATATCTAGGTTCGTTAGGTTAATTACGCAATTTTCACGCTGCCTTGTCTACACTTACTATAATCAACGACCCGTAACATTCTGTTTTTACATCAATTAACAATCGTAACGTAAGTAATACAGATTACAAATGCTAATGTAAACAATACGTTACTTTTACGTTACAAATCACAACCGTTAAATAATTAGCATTCATGATAATCGCGTTTTAAGGGACGCCCCATCTCTAAATATTTGAATTATTGATCGTAGGGAGGAGATCATTATTAGCATACGATTATAGAAATCTTTACAATAAAGAGGTTGTATAATCCTATTGTTGGAAATACAAACTCCTTGCTAGTCTTATAATCTATTATTGAAACTTTCTAGAATTTAGGTATGTAAGTTTCTAAAAATGATCGTTTCCTTGTTTCTCGCTAAACGCACCGATGATTTTGTACCTACTCATCCCCAAGACGACCATTTTTTTCTCGTGTTTTTTGGTCAAATTCCATAGAACTTAAGGGCGGTCCGACGTTTCCGACGTTTCCGACGAGTGATTTACCTATCTCGATTTCCCTCCAAAACTCGCATTTTGGTCAAGCCGGTGTTGCCAAATCTCCCAATTTCGTGAGATCTCCATAAATTCCATAGGTATTCAAAAGTGTTGTTTATTTTATTTTCTCCAAAGACGTCAATCGCCTTTCAGTTGATAAAGGTGACGTCCACAAGTGGTATATTATTCAGAGAAAAATTGAACCAAGATGATATATACATCATTTGAAAGCTGGTTTTATGGGCTTCCCAAAAATATTTAATTTTGATTTTTTCACCCCTCCAATATTTTTTAAATGCAAAAAATAAATTGTATGAAAAATGACAATACAGCTTATTATTTTTTCTAGTTTAGCATTAATAAAGTGCTTCTATCGTTTCTTTACTTGCATTCATAGCTGATCCTTCCACATTCATCTCTTAATTTGCTAAAATTAAAAAGTATTACCTACCAGTGTGACCAGTTACTATGTACAATGAGACAAAAAAACACTTAAAAAGTGTGTCTAATTGGCAAAAATGCTTCTATTTAACAATTTGGAGGTTATTTAATCAGGGTTGCTAGAGATAATCTACCTATTGAGCCAAATATATTTATTTACCCTTATAAATTCAAAATTAATTTTAAAAAAATCGGAGGGCTATTTTTTGTTTTTAACTGTTGTAATAGACTCAGAAAAATATGAACATTCTCGAAATGTAACGAGTGTTGTGGTTTGAATTTTTGATTATTATTATACCAGCCTCCATACATTTTGTGGACATGTCTTTTTAATATTACTTTCCATTACATCTACATCACACGCAAATACACATAAGTACTTAGTTTTAAGTTAATTTATTTTTGATAAACTAGCTAATTAGCTACGGAAGTGTTCACTTTAAGTAAAGGCAAAGAAGATATAATAATACTACGGTAAAGGTACTCCTCAGTACCACATTTATTTATTATTATTATTTATTTATTTATTATTTACAGTAAAATATAGTAAAATATTTGAAATACGTTGAACAATAATTATTTCTAGCGAACACTGTGGCTTTTGTTACGAGGTTGCCCCCGCATTTGCTAATTAACAGCTTCAATTCTTATATTCCTTAATCAGTCATTATTTAATGATATTAAGATAACCATTAAAGTTTTCTAGTTTTATTAAATGAGGCGACAACAACATCTATAGTGGTGTTAGTTAGTTGTGAACTGTCGCTTCGAGTAGACGTTTTAACCGTCTAGCCATGTCAGAGGTCTTCAGGCGGCTTTAAAACTCTGACACCAGTTCTAGCTAGTCAGTCATGAAGTTATTTACTTTATTATAATTCAATGTAAGTGCTTTCTATTTTTGACCGACGATGCGGAGGAGGTACTCAATTCGGCGCATAAATATATATATTTTTTATGTATAACAACGCATAACTTTTACGTAGTGGTCCGAAATCGAAAATTGGTCGCATTAAATTTTATCGGAATCGGACGAGCCATTTTTGATAAATCAACAATAATGTGTAAAGTGCGAAATATTCGGAAATTCTGTACACGGTTGATGCCATTTTATGCAAAAAATAATTATAAGTTTAATAATTTTCCAATTTTTAGTAGGTAAAATATTTCTCGAACTTGGCAACCCCTATCAGCTGACGGCCAGTCGGACTTTGGCAGACGCTTTGTTATTGACAGGCCTCTCCCGCGAAAACTTGACTTGACAGCTGATTTCTCTAACCTCATTCGAGCGTCGTCCTCCTTGCGAACCGAATGTGGTTTTATACCGCGTTTCATAAAAAAATACAACGAAAACCAGTGCAAAACAACCAAAAAACGTGTTACGACAACTTAATAAGTGAATCAAAAGTGAATTCTACCGCTCGCATGAGAAAATACCGTGTTCAAAATCGGAAAGTTTCGCCGTCTTCCCACAGTTTGTGTCTTTGTTATTTTTTTATTTGGAAAAGGTCAAAATGTATACCAAGGGATCCTTCGAAGGGCACAGAGGTAGGTAAAACCAGTTACTTCGATATATTTACGGGACTGATAGGTTATATCGGTTTTCTGAAGGGTTATGATAAAAAATATCTATTGTCCCGATTACCCCTTTGTAAAGGGGTGCCGTATTGTCACGTTATCAAAAAGACGATTTAGAAGTACATACTTACTTCTACTTCTATTTTCGCTATCTTAAGGTTGAAATTACTAAATAGGTACTATTTATAAGTGTGTGAAATAAAAATATGTTTCAAAAAATTGCATGGGTGTAAGAGAAATAAAACAAAACATTTTTGGAATAATAGAACACTTATTAAACCTTTTCCTAATCCAGGAATTTATTAAGAATCAGTTTAAATATGTGCTGAAATTTATTTTAAACTGTGTAGGTGATATTTGGCTACAAATAGTCTGGTAAATAAGTCTAATTTCTAGAAATAAAGTATGGTAATTAAAATCTTTAATTTGTAAACTATCAATTTTCACATGCCCCTGTTATACTTGATCCTGTTTTAGTAATAGTGCTTAATGTAGTCTTCAATGTCTGGCTGTTTCCACACCTATTGTGGAATTGATAGCTTAGTAATAATTAACTAATGTATATAGGTATTATATTAATTAGAAAAATTACTGATGAATTATTTAATGATGAGAGATTAATACAAGACCCCTGATAATCTCTCTCAATTGTTATTTGTTTTTTATCAATGAAATAAAGAAAATAGTTGTGTCTAGTCTCAAACAAATTAACATTTAAAAATGGACTGTTATTTTAATTTAATTCCATTCATGTGCACATAAAATGTTTTAAAAAATCATATAATTCCATCAGGCGAGTTTGTGGGTAAATGTAGCCCAATTCTACATAAAAGAAAAAAAATATAATTAGCCAACCTTCTCACTTAGTGTCAAATTTTTTTGATAATTTTTAGAGCTGACAAAGTATTTTGATCTGTACAAAATCTTAGGTATTTTTGCCTAAAAATATGCATTGGATCGAAACATTGTGGTGGAAGGATTAGTCAGCAAGGCAATTAGCCAGTGCAAGGGTCAGTAGGCACTGGCTGTCCAGGGTGCACCGGACGTTATAGCGATTTAGGTACTAAAGCCTCCAGCGTTTACCAAAGCCTATGCCTAACTTGTATGAATCTAGTAGTTTTAATGTCTCATCAACAAAATCACTAATCTTTACCCTCTTTTGTTCCAGATTAATAACCGAAAACTTCAAAATCAACTCCGGTAACAGCGCCACGAAAAGAAAGCAAGAAACGGCACTTGCCAACAACTACAAGGCACAAATGAACCCCCACATATTAGACTTCACCTCTCCCATCCATTCACCAATCCAAACCAAGAGACGTATACTCGGAGAGCTTCAGAACTTCAAACCAAGCTCCCCGATCATTGAAAGACTGAAAAACTCTCCTCTGGAACTGAAATCTCACTCATCCCCTCTAAAACTCACAATCAACAACGTAAAATCCCCCACACACTTCAAATCCCCTCTAAATTCCCAATCCATAAAATCTCCCTATAATTTAAACTTAAAATCCCCATTAAACAATGTGACGGGTAACCTAAAATCTCCCCTATTAGTGCAATCAGCGTTAAACCAAGTGCAATCTCCGAATAGCTTAAAATCTCCTCGAAACAGCTTGAGCTCTCCTATTATAGCGAGTCATTCGCCTCTGACAAGTAGACTAAAGCAACGGACCAAGATTTCCAGGATTTTCGAAGACCGTACACGGTTTAAGATGTCTAACTCGAATAAGGAGAATGATGGTGGCTTGGGAAACCTTTCTCTTGAAAGTGAGACATATATGAAGTTGGATTTGGAAGAGGAAGCAAGGGATTGCAGTTTTGGGGGCAGATTTCAAGCTGATAGGGAATGTGCAGAAGAATGGTCCAATGCAAAGGTTAGTCTAATTTTATTGAATTAAAATGTAAATAACTTTTGGTCCTCCTAACAGATATTCACATATTCCTTATCTTAAATTCTTACTAAAATTATAGATCCGAATCTGTTTGTTGGTTTGTTACTCTTTGACACAGCAACGGTATAGATATAGTTCACCAATTGGAAAGTAACATTGGCATTATTTTTTATCCCCCAAAAATAAAGGGATCGGATATACATATATTATGATATCATGAAAATCAAAATACCATACGTCCGTAGGCAAAAGCCAGTAGTTAGTAATAAGATTATGTTTTTCCTGGAGACAGGTCTTCTCAAGTGTGGTTCCCTGTCTCTGGCTTTTCACCCCAGGACAGTGTATTGAATTACTGATAAGGAAATTGACCTTAAATTGAGATAGACTTCAAAGTAAATAATGTTAAACCACTTTTCTCTCCCATTCCAGCTGGATTTCACCAACGCGCTACCCTCAAAATCCTTCGACGACAACCAAGACGTCCTAGTCCCAGAAAAAGAACAAGACATGGACGATCTCGAATCCCTCCAGGACCTAGAAGCCGAATTCGAAAACGAAAACTTCGAGCAGTGCAATTACGAAATAATCTCCACAGACAGCCCAGACATCATATCTCAAGGCAGAGCTTCTACATCTAGAAAAATAAGCGCCCGAAACTTTGACTTTGGAGCTCCCATCTCAGCAAACGAACAGTCAACATCCTTTAACCGTCCCGCTACCCGTATGCTCAATTTCGATGACGATGACTTCGAATTCACATCCCCTGCAGTCAAAAAGACTCTATCTGTAAAAAAGTCTTTAAAATTCGACGCTACACCTCCCAAGAATTCCTTAAGACATGAACGTAGCGACTCGAGCATTGGTTCCATGTCTCTATCACCATCTTCAACCCGTTTAAACCGAGTATTTACATCTGAATCCACAACGTCAATGGAAAGCGGTTTCATATCAGAACTAGAAGAACCATTCTTAGAAATTGAAGAATCAAACTCTCCTAAAATAGCAAATTTCAACGAGCTTCTCTCTGGACAGATAAAGGAAAACCCAATCACGAATCGAGGGTTTTTAAAACGGCCAACATTAGTACGTAGTCTAAGTATGAGACCGGAGTCAAGTAAAGCAAGAGTTTCATTACTATCTGTGTTGGAAAGTCCTGAAAAGAGAAGTCAGAAGAGGACAGAGAGATTAGAAGAAGAAGAAAGCAGTACAAAAAGGAGACGGTCAAACTGTGAAAGTCCGTTTGAAAAGTTTGAAAGGCCGGTGTTGCAGCGAGCGTTCTCTGAGAATAATGCATCGATCATGTCTGCTTTAGCTAGATGTAAGTATTTTTACTCTAGCTATTAGCAAGGTTTTGTGTAAGCATTGTTTTTCTTTTTGTGTGTCACTGTCTTAGTTTTTCATCTAAATTCATCATTATCTTAGCTACAAAACATCCATCCATCAAAAAAATTAATGATATAGTTAATTCATTAACACATGATAAATTAATGTATAATTAACTGCTGGTCATAGTCCCAATCACATTTTGTTAAAAATATCAATGTAGTATTTAAACGCGAAATATCAATGTAGTATTTAAACGCGCTCGTTTCTTTCTGAAAAATTCTAGATGACGAATTTAATTTATCACCTCCGGCCCGTAACAGTTCACAATTGTTGTTTTTAAACTTTCGCGTTTTGAACACATTATTATTATAAACTAGTATTATAATAGTCCGTAGTATATAGTCCCGTAGTATATAATTATAATGTGTTCAAATCGCGAAAGTTTAAAAACACCATGCTGGTCATAGGTTTCCCTAATTTACCCATTCATTAGTTAAGCTTACTATACCAGCTTGTACAGGTCTACTGCCAAAAATAGGCCTTTCTAAAGAATTAAAAAGTTTTTACTATGTGGCGAACCCGGAATTTGAGAAAAAGAAAACAAGCTGTTTCATACATTTTTTGATTTCGAGTTGCACTTTGGTATTGAACATTATTTTTCTTGAATTTCGTGTTAGTCTCATAGTAAAAGTAATTGTTATTTATGATGGTATGAATCACATCCTTTTGGATTAGAATTGACGTAGTTCTAGAAAACTGAAAAAGCTCAACCAATTTTTATGAAATACAGGGGGTACATTACGAGTATTATTATACACTACGGGACTAATCGCGCACTAAAATTACGAGATAAATAAATACCTCCTCATCTCGATTTTAGTGCGCGATTAGTCCCGTAGTATATAGTAATAATGTGTTCAAATCGCGAAAGTTTAAAAACAACATACAGGGGGAATTTCATCAAAATTGGTTCACCAATTTCAGTTATCAGCTTTTTGTTAGCTGCGATTGGAATCTTATTGCATTAGGGGTTCTTTAAAATTTTAATTACACTTGTATTCTTCTCTACAATGTTTCTCACAAAATTATTCATCATTTCCAGCATCCATAGAGCCAGATCTGATAGGCGACTTCAGCCAGCCGTTCTCGCTGCCCCTCACCAGCGGCGACCACTCCGACCTCAAGAGCATCTCCTGCGACACCCTCGCGGGCCTGATCAGGGGAGAGTTCCAAGATACCGTGGCGGATTTCCAGGTAATATAGCCTTTAAATACTAGGATCAGAGATTCTAGCTTCATGTTAAGGTTGCCTGGAAGAGATCGCTCTTGATAAGGCTGTTTGTTGGACAAGAAGAGCATATCTTGCTGGCTGTATATATATTTTTTATGTATAACCAAGCATAACTTTTTACATAGTCCGATTTCGATAATAATTTTTTTATTGCATTCGAAATTGGTCCCAATTAATGGTTATTGAAATCGGCCGAGCCATTATTGATAAATCAGCAATAATGTGAAAAATGCTACTTCGATTCGTGGGAGCTATTCGTGAATTCTGTACACGGTTGAAGTCGGTCATGCCACATTTTTCAAAAAATAATGATTTGTGTTTAATATAGGTTTTCTATTATTTCCAGGTGATAGATTGCCGCTACCCGTACGAGTTCGAAGGCGGGCACATCTCGGGCGCCGTCAACATCTACACCGGCAGCCAGATCGCGGACGAGCTGGGGCGCGCCAACCGGCGGGTCCTGGTGTTCCACTGCGAGTTCTCGCTGCAACGAGGACCTAAATTGTAAGTTATAACTCAACTTGATATAGGTACCAAAATGTCAAAAATATCTATGTTGTATAGATGCACGCTCGTGTTTCGTTTATTTTTACCCTTTATTAGACACTAGCTTTTACCCGCGGCTTCGCCCGTGTAGTATTTTAATTTTTATACTATCCCATTTTTATGAGATAAAAATCTATGTCCATGTTCAAAAACAAATCAAGTCAATCCGTTATTCCGTTGCAGCGTGAGAGAGGAACAAACCAACAGACACATTCGGATTTATAATATTATTAGTAAGGAAAAGTATAATATTAGTTCTAAAAGTTTAATATTAGTTCAAAAAGTATTCGCGCTCGCTATGCTCGTGCGATATTAATATACAATATTATACATTGGACAAACTTCTATCATCATCATATCAGCGATTGGACAATCTCTAGTTAAAAATAATAATATTTGATTTCATGTAGTAGGTATAGATTTTATACTATATAAAACGGGACTAAACTCACGTGTGGGGATAGTCGTTACGACTATCCTCACACGTGAGTCTAGTCCCGTTATATATAGTATAAAATGTGTGAAAACTTAATTTCCATAGTAAAAAAGGTATAGATTTATTTGTTTGTTTCTTTATTATTTTGTGAGATATTGAAGTTTAGTTTAAAAAGATATTTATGACATTATTCTGAAATATTACACCCAAATTGTTATCAGACCACTCCAAACATGTTTTTCCAAGAATAAAAAAGTGTTGATATTATCTTGGACCACAGTTGGAACATATTTTTTTTTCTATCTTTCAAGATCCCGCTTCCTACGATCAGCAGACCGCGAAAAGAACAAAGAAAACTACCCTTTTCTGGACTACCCCGAAATATACCTCCTCCACGAAGGGTACAGAGCTTTCTACCAACGCTACCCCGAACTTTGCACCCCTATGGGGTATACTGCTATGTTGGACCCCAAACACAGGCATTTGCTGAGAAAACACCGAAGTATCTCGGAACCTGGTAAGAGTGTAAGAAGGAATAGATTACTTTTATAATAAGTACTGTTTTTAGCCCTTAAAATCTGACACCAGGGCTAGCCATCCGGCCTGTACCAACTTACTGTCATAAATAAAAATATAAGTACGCTTGTAACTTGATGAAATAAACAAACTATTAAAAATGTAGTTGAAATCGTTTGGAGTGAGGTTTTTCGATTTTAGAGTAGGCTGTCTAGATTTGGAGTGGACTGGTTGAATTTGGAGTGAAGTGGTTGGATTTGGAGTGGAGTGGTTGTATTATGGAGTGGAATATTTCAGTTTGGAGCAGAGCGTTTGAATTGAGATAGAATTATGAAGTGCATTAAAAATTTAATTGGATAATAGTCTTAAATAGTATGAACTCGTGTGTTTTTATGGACTTAAAACTAACTACTCTCAAAGTCAAAGTTATCTATTTGCCAGAACATAGGTATGCACATAGTACAGGTCTTAAAATCTCAAATGTTTCACTATATTCTCTCGATTCTAATAACAACTTACAACTTTTAACTATAACTTACTGTTATAATTAAAAATATACACTTGTGATTTGATAAAATATACAACTTTCTGTACAAAATGTAGTTTATAGTTTTTGGAGTGGAGTGTGCAGATTTGGAGTGAACTGTTTTATAAAAAAAAGAAGAAAATATATTTGTAGCGATTAGAGTGAGGTATTTCGACTTTGGTTTGGAGTGTGTTAGTTTAAAAACGTGTTAGGATAATGAAGTGTACATTCGAATTGAAAAGTCAAAGTGTTCATTAATTAAGGATTTTACTGAAGAATAGTGTCTTACATAATGTGTAATGTTTGAAGTAGGTAGGCATAAGGTTTGTATTGATATTTTTTTAGTAAAACTATATTAGACTTGATACTAATATTAAATTACAAAAAAAAACTTATTACTATAATATCCTAGAGTAAATATGTATTTTTTTTCAACCAGTCAATCTGTATACTACAACTGCCTATACGATTTTTTGTAATCACTAGGTAGTTTGTAAAATAATTATTTAAAAAATGGCATAACTTCAACCGTGTACAGAATTCAAATAGTTCGCTCGTATTGATGTAGTAATTTTTACATTGACTTTTCAAAAACGATTCAGCCGATTTCGATAAAAATGAAATTGGACCACCTCTGATGTTTGATCTACCAAAGGACAAATTATAAAAATATAACATTTTAAATACAAGCTTTTGAGATCCTAGATATCAGAGTGCTAGACAAGACAAGTAAAACGAGCCCAAACACGACGGGTTTACCTTGTTTAATACATGAGTTCCTTGGCCACCTTCCGGCTCTATCATCAGATTAGCTCCATGGTACCATTGCATTGTCACGCGATATACATACGCGTGCAAAATTTCAGTTCAATCGGAAACCGGGAAGTTGGTCAAATTTAACTTGCAAGATTACACCCGAACTTACATACATACATCCATTAAAAGTTAAACAAAAGCTTGTAAAATAAGAATCTATAAAATCGGTTTACAATTGGCGTAACATACATACAACGTACAATTAAAAATCTCATGATTTAAAGTCTGTAAAAAAAACAGTTGGTTCATATATAAAAGTTGACTTGACGACTTGCCTAACACAAAATATATTATGAGATGTAAATTCCTTTTTTGTAGTCGTTTAAAAAAGAAAAGTATATTATGTAGCGTTTGGAGTGAGTTGTTTCAATTTCGGTTTTGGAGTGGAGTGTGTCAATTTAATTGTGTTAGGATAATGAGTGTACATACATTTGAAAAAGGGATCAGCATAGTGTTCATAATTAAGGAATTCAATGACGGATAGTGTCTTATACAGGGTGGAGAATTGACGCTGACATTAATTTGACCCACAAGTACCAGTAGTCATAAACAAGATAATTTTTTGCAAAAATTAGCATGACCGACTTCACTCGTGTACAGAATTCGCGAATATTTCGCACGGATCGATGTAGCATTTTTCACATTATTGTTGATTTATCAAAAATGGCTCAGCCGATTTCGATAGAATTTGAATGGGATCAATTTCGAAGTGTACTCTTTCCAATAAAAAAAGAATTATTGAAATTGGACTACTACGAAAAAAGTTACGTGTGGTTACATCGTCGAATTGTATACCTCTTCCGGTGGTTGTCGGTCAAAAAGAAAAAAATCTCAAATTGAAAAATTATTATATTACTTATTTTTCGCAAAAAATCGCAACACCGACTTTCACCGTGTAATGAATTCGAATAATTTGCACGAATCGATGTGACATCCATGTACTGATGATCCGATTTAGATGAAATTTCAATGGCAATGGTGGTGAAAATATCAACCACCTTGGAAGAATACCCTATTGAACTAATAAACTTGTTTTTAAATATGTTCACAATTGCAGAAAATATCGATGAACATTCACAAAAAAAATCATACAGACGAACATAGTACCTCCTCCTTCTTGGAAGTTGGTAAAAATAGATAAAGATAATTAGGCATCACACTTTATAAGGAACTCATCCATGCTATTTTAGACCACTCAAAATAGCTCGAATGGCTGTTGATATAGGTTGCTCCAAAATGTTTTTAAAAATAAGTAAATAGCTTTATTGAATAAATTCAAATATATCGAAGGCTTTAAATCAGAAGGTCAATTCAATTCAATTCTTGTTAGTGGCTTCTGTGAGGGTGTTTCACAATTTCTCCAATGTTTTGTGTAGTACTGCCATCAAACGTAGAAAATTTGTATGGTGTCTAATGAAATACTGTATTTAATTAGTCCAGTTTTTAGGATTTTATACCTTTCACCTCTGAAACAAACACAGTATAATCTATATAAACTAATAGGACGAACACAAACACATAAAATATACTAAACTACAATATAATTAGTGGTTAATACTATTTACAACAATCAGAAGGTCAAATATGTAATTACATTGAATGTCGGTGTCAGCTGTCCATCCTGTATAATGGGGATAGATGTATTTTGATTGGCTTAGGTAGGTATAAGGTTTGTATTGAAATTTTTAGTTAAAACTATACTAGCTTCGATTCTTTATTAAATTACTATTATTTTTCGCCAATTATAGCATAACCGACTTCTACCTTGTACAGAATTCGAATACTTCTCACGAATCCGATGTCTATGCATGTAGTGATTTTTATATTATTGTTGATTTTCAAAAAAACAGCTCAGCCGATTTCGATTAAATATAAATTAACACCTCAAGAGTATACACTTTTGAAATAAAAAATAATGTAATATCTTAGAGTAAATAGTTTTTTTTTTCAATCAGTTAATCTGTACACTACAGTGACCAATACGAATTTGTTTAATAATCTGATTATTATCTGATATCTGATCTGATTATCCAAAACTTTACTTATTTTTCGCCAAAATTGGCATAACCGGCTTCAAGTCTGTGCAGAATTCCAATAGTTCGCAATCATCAAGGTAGTAATTTTCTCATTGTTGTTGATTTTTCTAAAATGACAACCGATTTCGTTAAAAAATAAATTAAATTAAAATTACCATGTTTGATCTACCAAACAAAAAATCATTTCTCAATTGGCGTAGTAATCGCGAGACAAACAAACAAAATAAAAATACAGTAGAACTGAGAATCTCCTTTTTAAAAAATATAATAATTAAGAGTATTTTGTAGGGTTTGGAGTAAGTTGTTTCGATTTTAGATTTGGAGTAGACTGTTCTATAAAAATATGTATTTTGTAGCGTTTGGAGTGAGGTATTTTGATTTTGGAGTGGAGTGTGTAAATTTAATGTTTTTGGATAATGAGTGTACATTAGAAACGGGATTAGCAAAGTGTTCATAATTAAGGATTTCAATGACGGATAGTGTCTTATACAGGGTGGAGAGTTGTCGCTGACATTAATTTGACCCACAAGTAGTACCTACTAATATCCAGTAATCATAAAAAAAAAATATTCCATAAATTAAAAAAACAAAATTTTCAAACTAAATAAAATAGATAAAGGGAGTAATTAGGCACCACACTTTATAAAGAAGCTTAGTATATTGTCAAAATAGCTTGATTCATTCATGCTATTTAGATAATATACTAATCTCTCCTCTATTTTTTTTTATTAGACACATTATACTAAGCAAATTAGCTAAACAGCGAACATTATTATTATTAGTTCCAAAATGATGATTTAGAAAATTGTGCATGTCTAAATACAGTATAATCTCACCAATCCGGACTTCAATAGACCGATACGTCCATTAATCCGGCACTCTGCGCCCGGGCTTCCCTCGCACTTCTACGCCTATACGCTCCTTTACCGCGTCATCATCTATGAGTCTAACCTCAAAAATATAATATGCACGTACTTACATGCGTGCATTCAAAATATGTTGAAGGGTTTAATACAGAAGGTCAAATAAGTAACTTCATTTTATGTCGGCATCAGGTCTCCACCCTGTATAATGGGATAGATGTATTTTGATTGAATTAGGTAGGTATAAGGTAAATTGAGATTTTTAGTTAACATTACGCTAGCCTCATTATTAGATTCTAATATTAAATTAAAATTTATTTTTCGCAAAAAATAGCAAGCACCTTGGAATAATACCCGTCTAAAAATATTTCTTAATCAGTTTACTTACAATTGACGAAAATATCGATGTACTGTACTGTAACAGCCTTTTTAATAGTCCACTGCAGGACGTAGGCTTACCCACGAAGGGTGATTGGGCCATATCCACCACGCTGGCCCAGTGCGGGTTGGTGGATTCACATACGCCATCGAATTTCTTCTACGGACGCATGCAGGTTGCCTCACGATATTTTCCTTCACCGAAAAGCCAGTGGTCTGAAATTCCGTACATAAATTCCAAGGACGGGACCGGGATTTGAACCCACGACCTCACGATTGCAAGGCGGGTGTCGTTACCACTAGTCCACCACGGCTTTAAATATCGATGAACAGACATAAAAAAAGTATCTACATACAGACGAACATAGTATCTCCTACTTTTCGGAAGCCGGTAAAAAAACGAATACTAATAATAAATCTTAGGTGATGTTTGTGTAAAAAGGCGCCATGTGCCCTGCCCACTGCCATTTCAACTACTATAGACTAGTATAGATATAGTTCGAAGGTCAGAGAATGACATAGGCTACCTTGGACTTTGACTTTAGATAAGAATGTCTGGATTGGACTTTAATTTATCCCTGTCATACTGAAAATGTTAATAAAATTGTGTTTTGTCAGTTATGAGGTGTATCTTGAACATTTGGGTTGAATCGAGTGATCTGGTTGGTTGGACTTTGACTTTTAGATTTGAGTGTTTGGATTGGACTTTGATTTATCCATGTCAAACTGAAGATATTAACAAAATTGTGCATTTTGTCAGTTATGAGTGTATAAGTGAAGTGTTTGGGTTGAATTGAGTGATCAGGTTGGTTGAACTTTGACTTTTAGATTTGAGGTTTAAAATTGGACTTTGATTTATTCCTGTCATACTTAAAATATTATTAAAATTATCCCAAGCCTTTATATGATGAAATTGTTATATTTTCGGCAAAATTATTACACAAAAAAAAAGATTTTTATTATAATTTTAGATTAAGTGTAAATACGAAAATGCCATATTATTCTAAAATTAAGTAAGTATATTTTAAATTAAGTTATTAAGTACAAAGTTATACTGAGTATGTCCCACCTTTAGTTTAAGATTGCCATTTTATTTTTTTTAATTATTTCGACTTGCAATAATTGTTTAAGTTTTTTTTATCATAGAATTGGTTGTTCCATTGGCTAAACTTATACAGGGCTCTTCAGAAAAGGTGTACTAAGCTGTAATCAACTTTTACTATGGGTGCAACACGGAAAATAGCGGCAACAGAAATACATCATCTGTGAAAGTTTCAGCTGTCTAGCTGTCACGGTTCTTGAGATACAGCCTGGTGACAGACAGACGGACAGACGGACGGACAGCGAAGTCTTAGTAATGGGGTCCCGTTTTAATCCTTTGTGTTTGAGAAAAAGCAGCTGTTTTTAGGGTTCCGTACCTCAAACGGAAAAAACGGAACCCTTTTAGGATCACTTTGTTGTCCGCCTGTCTGTCTGTGTGTATGTCAAGACTCTTTATCTCGGGAACGCGTAAAGATATCGAGTTGAAATTTAAACTGTATACGTATATCTATGATCTCTTGCAGTTGTGTAAAAGAAAAAATTCTCAGTTAACGTTTAAAAAAGTTAGAGCCGTTTATGTCGTAAAAAAACGCATATTTTGCACTCACAAAAATCAAAACCTACAGGGTACTTCCCGTTGACATAGAACTATCAAATTTGGCGAGAATCATTGTCTTAGAGTACACATATAGGAATAAATCTGATATCTGTACATTTTTATTTAAATCACAAAAAAATAGGGCCTCAAAATTCACAAAATATGGGTTCAAAATACAAAGTGAGTAAATCATATAAAAGTACTTCATGAGCACATGCTAAAACAGGTTTTTAATTATTTTAACAACGTGTTTGTACGGAACCCTCGATGTGCGAGCCTGACTCGCACTTGTCCGGTTTTATACATTTATACATTTTGTCAATACCGAGTTGATTTTTTCCATAGCTCAGTTGATTTTTTTTCTCAAATTCCGGGTTCAATTCAATTCAATTCAATTCAATCATGTTTATTTCAATTAGGTACAAATATACACTTTTGAAACGTCATTAGCTAAAAATCATGTAACGTCAATTACATACCTAATATCACAAAAACAACAACAATAAGAATTCGAAACAAATAAAAAATATAGAATTAAAGAGACAAACAAATCAATCACAAAACAGTCACCAGTGAAAATTAAATAATTTGACAATATTCACAACACAATGTTGCCAGAATGAGTTTTGGAGATCTGTTGGTTGACCCCATAGTAAACGTTTTCATAATGTAGGTCTAAACACCCCCTCGACTTAGTACATAATGATTGTCTAAATCAGCTCTTTTTTGGCTTAGTACATACCCTTTCCTTATAACCCTGAGAAATAGGTTAGTCCAGTGAAATTGTATGGAAGCGAGATTTTTGGTTCCTTTGATGTCTAAAAGTGTCAGCTATGTATGTGAAAACGTGAAATCCTTTAAGCTAAACGCGCAAACGTCCGCGTCGCAGTCATCATACTTTGTATGAAAATTCACGCATCTGCCGCGCTTCGTCAAATATCCCGCTTCGTAAAATATTCAGTTACGTCAGATTTAGGCGTTTCTGCCGCTTGTGGCTCCTGTGGCGCGGATAAGTGCGCGTTCAGCCTCAACCCCTTTGAGGTGAAACAGCTTTAAATATAGACTAAGTGCCGTAAATATCCCAAAAATACATTTAAACTTAGATTAAATGCACATATTAGAACTAAAAGGTATACTAATCTTACTGAACAAATAAAAGTACGCTAAAATATAGCCGTCTCTTTTGTTTCAGTGTATTAGACAAGGATAGCAATAGTTTTAAACAACATGTATAAATAAGTGTACATAGTAGCTTAAGTTTTTATGAAATAAGTCGGATAATGAAATAATTTACTAAAAAAAACTATATCACAATATCCTAAAGTAAGCATTTTCTAATTTTAAATTATGTGCATTTTGTAAAATATGAAATTTTGACACCTATATTTGTCTCATTTTAGTTCTTTGTATAAGAAAGAGATGACGCCATGTTTGAAACTTCTAATTCAAAGCTTCATGTTATGAGAAAAGTCGTGAATTTTTTGATATGATATGTACTGTTTTACTTTTTATTTAAATATCTAGCGAATTTTTAAGGGTTAATGTACTTCTCGTTATGAACAACCCTTACTACGGGACCAACATTAGAAAAAAATCGATT
Organism: Hypomecis punctinalis; assembly: GCA_949316475.1. NCBI lineage: Eukaryota > Metazoa > Arthropoda > Insecta > Lepidoptera > Geometridae > Hypomecis > Hypomecis punctinalis. The sequence goes on along the minus strand of OX438821.1, from coordinate 8,596,302 downwards.
TTAATACCAGTCTTAAAATCGCAGAAAATCATTTCAACATTTGTTCCATACATTTGTCGAAGACTAATGAATTTTGTATGGATCAGTGATTATATTTGGTCTGCAATAATAAAAAAAAACTTTTCTCATAATTTTGAAACTTCTATGGAGCAATATTTAATACGCTTTTATTGTAAGAGATTTTTTAAAATAATTACGTATAGTGTTGTTTTTTCAAAAAATACTAAACTTTTACTACCGTTGTTTACAGTCATAAAAACGAAGAAAAAAATGTTTATTGAAGGTTTTACATAGAAATTTCTAATTTATAAACCAATTTTGATGATAATATGACTGGCAGTAGAATGTATGCAAGTCCCGCACTTTTCAAAGACACATTTTGAAAATCAATTGAGAAAATTAAAATAAAAACAACAAGCTACTGATGAACTCTTTAATTTAAAATTGTAATTTTAAACTAATTATAGTAATTTAAGATAATTATGGTTATATTTTAAGGTATTGAGTCGATTCTGTGCCATTGTCGTAACTAACTTGACTGCTCTATAATTCGTTGCGTCTCATTTCTTTTTCTTATATGAGAAAGAGACGGCAACAATTTTATGGCTATCAAAAGGAGTTCTGATATTTTATTATATTATTAATGTGTTATTAAAACAGACATGGGCGATTAAATCTCAGCAGTCGGGTAAAAAGTGTTTTTTTTTTTTAAAACTGCGTATAGTCTTTTGACTTCATAAAGAATATAAAAATACCACAATGTTATGTACAATGGTTGCGTTACTAAATGCATGGACATTTAACTTGGCAAACAAATTTAGTTAAATAAAATTTTAGAAATAGCAATTTTTGAAAAAGATTTTTTAAATTAAAAAAAAAAATATTTTTCTAATTTTCAATTTTAGAAACATACATTTTTGTTTTTATATATTTAAAAAAAATATAATTTTTTTATTTCTTTTATTTTCATTTTGCATTGCCTATGATCGATTTTGTAGATATGTCAAAAATGTCAGAACTCCTTTAGCTTAAGAAATGGTACAATTGATAGACAACTAGAGTTTATACTCTTTCATACGCTTACTAGCATTTGATAAGTTTTTTAATATTTAAAATTTTACTTTTAAGACTTGCATTTTTAGATTTATGAGATTTTTTATTATAATTTTTTTACTAACATTTTGTGAAAAGTCAAGATTGGCAACTAAAGGTGGCTCCCGCTAAACTTGTCATACCAAGACCATAGAAGTTTAAGGCTATTCTGATATGGCATCTGTTGAAAGGAGTTATTGCATTTTTTATTATGAACAACTTTTTCTTTAGAATCAGTTTAAAAAAATGTATATAGGCCAAATCAAACTTAATGGCATTTGTGATCATGAGGCCAGTCATTGCGCAGTAGCGAATTCGTGATTTCAGATGCGCGGGGAGTGGGGATTGGCCCAGCTTGTAGCTAACTTCTCAGACGCTATTAAGTTTGATTAGGCTCATACATACAGTGTATTTTTAAAATATTTCTGTTCTTTGAATTATCGTATAGATTTTGTATTCGAGTCCAGCACGGCTAGCATACCTTCTACGACATAATTTTTATCGAATTAAACTAGAGTATTGTGAGTGACTAAAGAGTCACCCTGTATCGATAAAATTATGTCGTAGTGTGTATGAATAGAAAAATATTTTAGTTTTTGAATATGTTTATACTAACCCTAAGTAAAAGTTGTTCATAATATAATGTTAGCTCCTTTCGAGTTAGGATATCCTTTCTGAAGATCTCAACCATTTTAAGACCGCTACCAACTTTAAAAGGTGGTTAAATATTGGAACTAAAATATTTTTAACGATTGACTGCCAGTTTTTCTGGAATTACGATTGTGGCGCCTCTCCTAACTATAATCGGTTAGTTGGTACCGCATTTTTGTTGCCATATTTTAGACTAATCACTAAAAAAAATTCAAAATTTTTAGTAATAGTTGGACTAATAAAAATATATTTTAAGATTATCGACTCGCGAATTTCTATTTGTTTGGATAAGTTTTTCGGAAATAACTAATATATTATGTATAGTAATAGAGTATAAATTTAGAGTTCTAAGAAATAAATTATGGAAAAATATATATCTGGTATTATTTTCAAACCTTAGGATTATATTAAAACCGAATCATCATCATCATTTCAGCCATAGGACGTCCACTGCTGGACATAGGACTCCCCTAATGATTTCCAATAAGACCGGTTGATAGCGGTTTGCATCCAGCGCGATCCTGCGGTCCTAATAAAGTCATCCGTCCATCTTGTGGGTGGACGTCCTACGCTGCGCTTGCCGGTACGTGGTCTCCACTCGAGAACTTTTCGACCCCATCGGTCATCAGTTCTCCGCGCTATGTGCCCTGCCCATTGCCACTTCAACTTGCCAATCCGTTGGGCTATGTCGGTAACCTTGGTTCTTCTACGGATCTCCTCATTCCCGATTCGATCTCGCAGAGAAACTCCGAGCATAGCCATCTCCATGGCTCGTTGGGCTACTTGGAGCTTACTAATAAGGCCCATAGTGAGGGGCCACCGAACTGAAAACCGAATAGATATGGCGAATAAAACTTAATGGCGTCTGTCAGTCAACATAAGACGAATCCTTGCGCAGTAAAAAAAGAGGGGATTTGCGCAGCTTGCAGCTAACTTCATAAGGCGCCGTTAGTTTTTTTTTTATCGCGAATAAGTCCGCGCTTGACCACCGACTCGCCTGATGATAAGCGACGTTGTGGTCGAAGATGAAGCACGCTGACCCAGAAGATATCTAATCACTTTAACCTTGAAAAGCTTCAGATTATATCTCTTAGGAAACAGGAAAGCAGGAAGACTTCCATTCCCTGGCAGGAAGTTTGATTCGACTGTATTATTTTTGCAAAAACTTAGATTAAATTAAATAAAAGTCAACGATAAAGTATTTTTTATTTATAGATTTAAATAGAGACATTTTAAACGTACAATACATATAAAGAGAATAGCAACACTGGTTACAAGGAATAAAAAAAACTATCCGAGTATATTCCGAATTTCACCACTAGAGCGCCAATGTTGCCACTCACATAGACTATTTAATTAGGTACGAAAATACTATTGAAATATTTCTCAGTCAAAATCGAGTGTATCGGGCCATGACCACGGCACACCGTATGAATCTATGATGAGTTGACAAAATTTAACCATTGAACCTAGATATAATAATTATTTTTCACAAAAAATAGCAACTCCGACATCCGTGTACAGAATAATAATTGGAATAGATTGCTTGAATCAATGTGACATCCATGTATAGTATTGTTGATTTATCAAAAACGGCTCAACCGATATGATAAAATTTAAATGAGACCATTTCAGGAGCATACCCTTTTGAAATAAAAATTAAATTAAAAATTAAATCGGTTCACAATTGGCGAAAATATCGATGAACAAACCCAAAAAAATACATAGGTAGGAACCATGGATTTATCATATAAACAGGATTGAGTACTGGCAAAGAAAAACGTGCCGACAAGGATACCACATCAGATGATTGTGTCTCTTTTCCAAGTAGGATGACCAAAACATCTCGATCATCTTGGGATATAATTTTTCTTTGGAATGTCACTGCACGCAGGAATCGCAATTATCTTACCCCTAACTCGTCGTCCTTCGTCATCGTCGTCGCTTTAGCAATAAGACGCCTACTGCTGGGCATAAGCCTTCCTTGAAGATCTCTATAAAACCAATCCCCATAAAAACAATGGTCTAGAATTAATATATACGGAGACAATTCAGTTTCAAGTTTGACAGCTGGTATCGGAAATGTAGATCTCGATGAGTTCCTGCACTTTTGTGACGGCAGTAATGGTCTGGAATCCATATTTACGGTGTTGAACAACGTTTAAATTTTATAGATGCAATCACAAAAACTTGTCCACGAATAGACTTCCGTAGTTAACAGAATTTTAAGGCTTCCGTAGTAAACAAGGCATCCATTTTGAAATAAAAAATAGCGGTCTCACTTTTTTGAAAAAGTCGTCATAGTTTTCGAGGTTTTTGGGGGTGTATATTTCAAAATTGGCATCCATTTTGAAGTAATGTTTGCCATCTTCAATTCCTAAATGAATGCCAATTTTGAAATATAAACCCCCGAATTCTCAAAAAATAACACATATGACGACTTTTTCAAAAAAGCAACATCTGCTATCTCTAATTCCAAAATAGATGTCATTTTTGAAATCTACACCCCCAAAAACCTCGAAAACTACACCCATGACGATTTTTCAAAAAAGTGACGTCCACCATCTTTAATTCAAAAATGGACGCTAGTTTTGAAATCTACACCCCCAAAAACCTATTAAACGACACCCATGACGACTTTTTCAAAATAGTGACGTCCGCCATCTTTAATTTCAAAATGGATGCCATTTTTGAAATCTACACCCCCAAAAACCTATTAAACGACACCCATGACGACTTTTTCAAAATAGTGACGTCCGCCATCTTTAATTTCAAAATGGATGCCATTTTTGAAATCTACACCCCCAAAAACCTCAAAAGCGACACCCATCGCGACTATTAGCAAAAAGTGACGTCTGTCGTTTTTAATTCCAAAATGGATGCCAATTTTGAAATCTACACCCCAAAAAACCTCGAAAACTACACCCATGATTTTTACAAAAAAGTGACGTCTGCCGTTTTTAATTCCAATATGGATGCCAATTTTGAAATCTACTACCCAAAAAAATTAAAAATGACAACCACGACTATACACCAATTGTACACCCAGCATGTTTAAGAAATATGTCCAGCATAGTCACCCTACTACACTTCATTGTATACACCATAGTACGTCATTTGCAATCGACGGTGATACTCTAGTCAAAAATAAAAAATAACCGTTAATCGTAAAGACGTAGGTATATTCATACAAAATAAATATCAAACTCTGTTTATTGGCATCTATTCGCAATTTTAACTAAAATCTTAACAAACTACATTGTTAAAAAAACTAAGAAATGGTTAAGACAGTCGCGGCTTTACAGGTAATAATTCTACCATATATAAGTGTCGTTTCAAAATGGCAATAGTGCGAGCGGGACAACTTCATCACTTTGGGAAGTCTCACTCGGCACAGCGTCTCTCTTATGCCATTTCAAAGGAATATATGTTTTGTTGCAACGCATTAAGGTTGAATTTTCCTAAACTAACTTTGAGCCAAATTTCGTCTGTGCGCAGTCCAGATATTTTGGTCAAAGTCCTTGGTAGGAACAGATGAATATTGTAACCTCTTTTTTGACCGACGAACTACCGGAGGAGGTATATAATTCGCATAACTTTTTTCATAGTGGTCTGATTTCAATAATAATTTTTTTATTGGAACGAGTATACTTCGAAATTGGTCCCATTTAAATTTTATCGAAATCGGCTCAGCCATTTTTGATAAATCAACAATAATGCTACATCGATCCGTGCGAATTCTGTACACGGGTGAAGTCGGTCATGCAAATTTTTGCAAAAAATAATCTTGTTGGAAGTCACTAAAAATACAACGATGTTAAAAACAAAATCGTTGAAAAAACACTTAAAAACCAATCGAAACTAAGATTCACTGCAGATTAGCGCTCAATCATAGCACCAAAAAATATGCCATCACCGAAATTTTTGTATGAAATTGAAAAAATATTATTAAAATTCTTGATTGTTTATAACAGATAGGTAAGGTACATAAAATTGCGATTTCGCATTTTATAACTATATCGGGACAATAGCTTTAAGTTTATTTTTAAATAGTGCCACTTAGTATAATTTCGAAGGACTAGGAATGGTAGTGGCAACATTCCTGGGGTAACGCTTGTGACGAACGCTGCTTATTGGTTCCAAGGAGGTTTCAAGTGCATCGCACTCTATAATCTAAGGCATCGCATGATTGGCCGATGGGCGGGAAATGCGATAATGACTTGACAGATGTCACTTGTGAGTTGGAAAGGAGAGCTGGTTCGGAGAGGTTATGGCGAACTGTGATTAGAACGGCTCAAGGACTTTGTATCGACTCGAGTGGTGATTCTTGATAAAATGGTGGCAGCGTGCGTTACGCTGCGGAACGCCATGTCCTTTGCTTAAAGTTTTCTCTATAATTGTAGTCATACGTAATCTTCTGTGAAATAAACTGATTGTTCGTGACGTCGCAATTTATCTCCTTGCCCGCTTAACCCACGCCACGCCACACTGAAGTATTGTTGGGTCAGATGGTATAAAATCATTACCACATAGAACCACCATAACTGAATGCGGATCATTTTTATGGATTCGACAACTACATATTCGCTTCCTACAACCCTCTAAGGATTTCCTTTAAAGAGGGATACCACAGAACATACAAAATACAATTATTTTTTCTCTTTAACATCAAAAACATCATCATCCTCATCCGCCTCATCGATCGAACTTTTCGAAAGCTGTTTCAAAATTCGTTCAAATATTATCGGCGCGCTTTTCGTATTCGGCAACGAAATGTCAGTCTGAACTGTCACCGTCTCGCTTCTCTTTTCCTCCTTCACTTCCACGGGTAGCACTGTCTCTTTCAGATCTAACGTCAAGTTTTTCTTTTTTAAATCGACTTCTGTTACTTTTTCAGTGTTGCCACTGCTAGTGATGATTTCTTCGACTTTGGTGTTTTCGTTTTCCAGGGTTCTTCGTTCTATTGCTTTTGATAGGACGTTGCCTAGGATGTGAGCGCATTTTATTATGTTTTGGGTCTCTCTAGGGGTCAGTTGTAACCCTTCGTTACGTATGATGTTGTGTAGGTTTTTTATATTGTCTGGAGATCGTTTTCTGGAACCGTCGACGGAAAGATCTGAAACAAGTATTATATTAAAAACAAAACCTTTTTTCTAAAAAAAACTAGCTTTTACTGAACAAGTACTGGTTACCATTGCAAACTACTTGCCAAAACCATTTAAATAAACCCAAACTCGATGAGGTTGTGTAGATTCATTGCTAAGTTCCTTTGGCCACCGTCCAGCTAGCTCCATCATCAGATCAGCACAATGTCATCATAATATTGCATTGTCACGCGATTTACACATGTATGCATAATTTCAGCTCAATCGGAAACCAATTTAACTTGCAAGATTTGATTACATACAACGGGACAGGTGAAACTAAATCAAAGCTTGTAAAATATTTTTTCATCACATCGATTCGAAAAGGACTACTTGGTTCGCCTTTAAGTGCGCCCAAAGGAGGTGTTTTCTATAAGGAACTTTATAAGTGCGACGGAATTATCTTTGCCGCGCACTTTTTGAATTTGGAACAAATAAGTGCGACGGAATGATCTTTGCCGCGCACTTTTTGAATTTGGAAGTATTTGTAATGTTAGTGTTCAGCGCCAAGAAAATGAATGAAAAGAATGTAAATATAAGTTTTCATTTGTTTTATTATTTATTATATACCATTTAATTTCAATTTAGTTGTTACTCTACGTCTTATTAAATAATGATATTTCAATAAAATATGAGGCGCCTTTTATTTTCACATAGAGGTGATGAAAAGTAGAGTACCACTCGGGCGCAAAATATATTTTTGGCTCGGGCGACTTACTTTGAATCCCTCGCTACGTTCAGGATTCTACTAAAGAATTCCTCGCTACGCTCGGGATTCTAATCTAGAATCCCTCACTTCGCTCTGGCAAAAAAAGCGCCCTCGCCGTAAAAATATTATTTTGCTCCCATATGATACAATCTACTATTAAGTATTACTTGTTCTTTAATAGCGCCTGACAGAAAGATGACAGCATTTCAAGTTGTTACTCAGCAGAAAGGAAAACCAAAGATTGGCAAGTTGGCAGTAGGCAGGGTATAACACAGAGGAACACAAATCGACAAGCGCAGCGTAGGACATATGATAAGATATGATCCCAAGACTACAGGATCACTTTAGATACAAGCCACTTCTAACCGATCTTATTGGTGACCCATATAGAAGGCCTATGTCCAGCAGTGTACGTACTGTGGCTGATGGATAGATGGAGAACAGAAAATAATTGTAATTTGAGTAATGGACAATTCATAGCGTTGTTATTTGTAGAACTATATGTAGAAATATATTGTGCTCTCATAGCAAATGCAGGCGGCCTAAAAACTCTGACACCAGGGCTAGCCACCCGGCCTATACGAACTTACTTACTTACTTATAACAAATACGGCATTAATGTCACGCCAAATTGTGACAGCTGTGATAGATGATTGGCAACACTGTTACTTCCTTTTTTCCTGCCGACATCTTATCACAGTACTCTTCAGATTCTTCGTTTATCTCGTGCCGACTAAATTTTCTACAGCGTCCAGTCTCTGTGTGGCTGATTTATTGTGTTAGATTACAGCCCTTGTCGTTCTTTAATGCTGATCTCATTAAACAACACCAAGCGGATTCATTGTGTTTAATTTACACGTGTGTGAGGTGAGGTATCCCGGCGTGCCAAACCTTCCGCCTTCCTCAGACTTTCGGCCCGCTGCCTGCTCTGCAGTGACGACATTTCAACACTATATCTATTGTATGTTCGAGAATCATTAAAAATAATATAAAGTTTAGTTTCTTACCAAAATCGTTCAAGTCAATGTTTTCAGTGCGGTATGGCGTCGGACATTGATCGTAGTAACTCTTCATCGGAACCTGACAAAGAAAAAAATAACCAATTATGAAAATGCCAACGATTGTCTGTTTAATATGGGACCAACATGAAAAGTTGTGTAGGTGTAGGTACAATGACGAAGAACGCGCAAACTCTGCGCGAGCACACCGAGCATGAAATAAAGTTTTTGATCAAGATCAAAAGTAAAGTAAGTATCATAAAAGTTGAGCACAGCCAGCTTTTATAATAATTTTTGATTGATTTCGCAAAGTGAGTTAGTAAGTAGATATATCTAACATTTGAGGGGGTAGAACTCCATAAACCCTTCCCCCCTTGCAATAGGAGTACTTAGTTGTATTGTGCCAGGGGTCCATAGCCACACACCATATGCGGGTTGTCTCGGGTAGACTTCAGAGGAAGAAATACACAAAACATCCCGTACGGGACGTCAATGCAGGGCTTATCGCCCCCACACCAAGGAGCATATTAACCAGTGGAGAAAGTGCGCGGGGCGGCCTCGCTCACCATCGATAGGCGCTTTAGATGACTACCGACTAGGGATGCTCGATCCAGGTGTTTGTATCGATACTTTGGATTGCAATGGATCGCATCGCAGTGTATCGATCCGCTTGTTTCGATACGATATTTTGGATCCATCCGGTATCGTATTTTAAAAAATAGAATCTTTTATACCAACCAAGTTTATTGTTTTATTCGTAGGTACATAAACAATACTTATTTACGTCGGCCAACCTGTAAGTGGCAAAGTACACAGAAATAATATTTTCTAAAGCCGCACTTTGTTGAGACGTTTGATTGTGTGGTTTCCATACGATATTTGATCCAGTATTGTATCAATAGTTAAAAAGATGTGTTGTTGCAATAAGATATTTTAATCAAAGTAGAACCAAGTCAAAAATATCGATATCGATATTTTGCTAGTAACATTTTTCGCACCACTACAAGAAATTTTGTCATTGCGTCATTTTGGCGTCAGCCAATTACAGCCAGCGGAGCTTACCTCTCCCCCCGCTTAAAATCGGTCACCTATTGCTTCAACAAAAACGGGGCCCATGCGCTCTCCAGTCTCCTCCATGCCCCACACCGAATGAAACTTCTTGGCAGCTGTGAAGTTAGCTATAGGCCGCGTCACACAAGTTGGCGGATGTGAAGTTAGCTACAAGCTGCGCAATATCCAATTCTGACTGAAGCTCACATAAAGTCCCACGTTGATTGGCTATTGCGCAGCTTGTAGCTAACTTCACATTCGCCAACTTGTGTGGCGCGGCTTATACAAAGTGCACAAAACCCAGTCCTCGCTGAAGCTCACTTAATAGCGGCGCGAAGATTGGGTTGCGCGCAGGTTCTAGCTAACATCACAGCCCAAGACGTTTGATCGGCCTATATTGTAGGTATCCCTAGCAGATAAGCCTCTCTACGTTCGGCCCTTGCTTGCTCTTTTTATTTGAAATAACTCCTTGGAATACCTTTGAAAGAGAATTGTTGTAGTTGGCCTCTGGGCCCAGAGGCCAACTACAACAATTCTTCTGAGTCACTCTACTCTACGGGCGTCCCGCTGCTTTCCATATAAGGTACCTGTTGACAAGTATCGTACCTAAGAAAGTGAGTTATTGTACTTGGCCCAGAAGTCGCTCCACTCTCCGGGCGTCCCGCTGCCTTCCGTATAAGGTACGTGTTGGAGAGTATCATACCTTAGAGAGAGAGAGTTATTGTAGTTGGCCCAGAAGTTGCTCCATTCTCCCGCCGTTTCGCTTCCTTCCATATAAGATACCTGTTGGAAAGTATCGTACCTTAGAGAGAGAATTATTGTAGTTGGCCCAGAAGCCGCTCCACTCCCCTGGCGCCTCGGGGCGCGTGCGCTCCGCTTCGATACCGTCCTCCCAGGAGCAACCAAACCTAGGGACAAAATAGGTAAGTACCTGTTGAAAATATCGTACCTTGGAGAGAGAGTTGTTGTAGTTGGCCCAATAATTGCTCCACAATCCGGTCATCTCGCTGTCTTCATGCCATGAACAGAGTAGGGGTTATAAAAGGTTGGTATCTAACTGTTAAAATTGTAACTTGGAGAGTTATTATAGTTGGCCGAAGTCGCTCCGGTCTTTGGACGCGTCGCACCGTTCCATATAAGGTATCTGTTGGAAAGTATCATACCTTAGAAAGAGAGTTATTGTAGTTGGTCCAGAAGTCGCTCCACTCTCCGGGCGTCTCGCTGCCTTCCATATTATTATAAGGTACCTGTTGGAAAGTATCGTACCTTAGAAAGAGAGTTATTGTAGTTGGCCTAGAAGTCGCTCCACTCTCCGGGCGTCTAGCTGCCTTCCATATTATTATAAGGTAGGTACCTGTTGAAAAGTATCGTACCTTAGAGAGAGAGTTGTTATAGTTGGCCCAGAAGTCGCTCCACTCGCCGGGCGCCTCACGCCGCGTGCGCTCGGCCTCGGTGCCGTCCTGCCACGAGCTCACGCAGCAACTGGAACCATTCACATTTATCCTTATTAATAAGTAGGACGTAGGTATTATAAACCCAAAGGTGTGTTGTGATAACTTACGGGACAGAAACGTGGTGTCTCATAATGAGCCGCGTCACACAAGTTGTCGGAAATGAAGTTATCTATACAAGCTGCGCCGAGCCGTGAGCGGTGAGCCGTGGTGGTCTAGTGGTAATGACACCGGCCTAACCATCGTGAGGTCGTGGGTTTAAATCCCGGCACCAATGAGTTCTTCGGAATTTACGTACGGAATTTCACACCAGAGGCTTTTTGGTGAAGAAAAACATCGTGAGGCAACCTGCATACGTCCGTAGGAAAAAATTGATGGCTTATGTATGTGAATCCACCAACCCGCACTGGGCAAGCTTGGTGGATATTGTCCAATCACCCTTCGTGGGTAGGCCTGCGTCCCGCAGTGGACAGTTAAAAAGGCTGGTACAGGTTACAAGCTGTGTAATATCCGATCAACACGCGGCATTGTATGAGCTTCAGTCAAGATTGGATATTGGGCAGCTTAGATATAGCTAACTTTATTTTCGCCAACTTGTGTGACGCGGCATATAGCTCAAGCTATTAGAAGGTAATATTATGAAGAATTCTCATACATTCAAAAAATAGAGTCCAACCGCTGCGTCAAGCACACGAAAAATAACACCAAGCATGGGACAGGAACGCTTAACTTGCAAATGAAGCATCAAGCCAACATTGTTACATTGTAGACAATATGCTTCCATCCACCAGCCGTAGGACGTCCACTGCTGGACATAGGCCTCCCCTATGGATTTCCAATAAGGCCGGTTGGAAGCGGCCTGCATCCAGCGCTTTATTATTTAGACAATATACTTGGCTCATGCAAAATTTTATTCTTCGCCACCAGTTCGCTTGTCTCGGATTGCTTTACCTTGAGATATTATGGCTTCGTGGCGACACAGCCAGGTCAGTAGTAGGAGCCCTAGGAGACAGATCCACTGAAGACTGCCCCGAGTACTCCGGAGATACTGACGAGTAGTCCAGCTCTGTTCCGTACCTAGGAAAAAATATGAATAGTTAGGTAGGTATTCCAATAACGAGAAACGGCAGAATGGCAGATGCGTCGATCGCGCGGTGCCAAAAGGTTCTTATTCTATTTTTAAAGGAGAAACATTCTGATATTTCAATTCTGCCTTGTGTAATCTGTGATTTCAATTAAAATTATTTTTCGGAATAAACAGCAAAAACGACTTCTTAGGCCAGGGTCGATAATTTATACAACCAAAAAAAATAATAGTAGGATGAAACCCATTAGAAAAGGAGGGGAATATTATAAAAATATAAGGAAAAATAATTTAGGAAGGGGATGGGGGGGATTGCATTTTCTGAGAAGATTTACTACAGTAACATATATATTTTTTTTCACCATCGGAAAGTAGAGATTTCAACAAACAGAAAACATACCAACTTTTTGAAAAAAGCTGATATTTTGACGGTTGAATTTTCGATTGAAAATTAGGGTGTCTTTTCGATATTAATTCGAAATAAGGTGAAAAAAATTAATATTTTTAATCAAATAAATTACAGCGTATTTGGGACATAAAAAGGTAAATTTTCACCAAATTTCGTTAAAAAAAAATATTTTTGTAAAAGATAAAAATAAAAAAGCAAAACCTTGGTTTTTTGGATTTTTCACATAAATTTTGAGGTTATGTGAAAAAAGTGTCAAGACAAAAGTTTTAGATCTTTTTATTACCTACAACTTTGCCATTTGACTTTTTTCGATAGGACTTTTAGTTTAGCCTGAAATCGAGAAAAACCGTTTTTTACCCTTAAACCCCCCCTCCATCCCCTTCCCGACCTCAGATCGCCCGTAAATTATTTTTCCTTTTATTTTTATAATATTCCCCTCCTTTTCTAATGGGTTTCATCCTACTATTATTTTTTTTCACTTTTCATTATTTTTCAAGGCTTCTACTCTGGCCTATCTACCGTAGCAATCTACAAAAAAATACAAAATAATTTACTACCACAACATTAGTTACAATTGCCAGGGGACCTCAAACTCGGTTAAGCCTGTATCTTGAGAAATCTAGGAACAGAATTGGCATAGTTCCCCCGACCTTCCGGTTTCCCTCGGAAAATTCGGTGGTATTTTCCACAAAAAGGAAAGAAAATAGCTCTATTTATCAGCAGATTTTAATAGTAAATATTTGGCAAGATCTTCTTTTAGCAAGATTTGCGAGTATGAATCCAATTGCTCAATAATCACGATCATAATCACTATCATATTCAGAAACATAATTGCAACCATAAGCACAATAATAATCATAATCATGATCACAATCATGATTTATATTTGCCTGTTCAACTCACCTATAAGGACTAGCAGACGACGACGTAGTTTTATACAAACTGTCTCGACTGCAAGAAAACGTGCTATCCCTGCTTTTGCCGCCATCTAGATCTATCTTGGGGCCGCCATCTAGATCCATCTAGCTTGGGGGTAGATGTTGCTAGTGGTACCGGTTTTTCACTATCATAATCACAATATTTACCAAAACAACAATAATCATCATAAACACAATCATAATCACAATAATAATCACAACCATAATCACAGTAATCTCAATCACTACCATAATCACAATCATAATCATATCCACGATCTTAATTATAATCACGATCATTTTCTCAATCATAATCATGATTTACATTTGGTTTTTTCAACTCACCTATAAGGGCTAGCTGATGACGACGTAGTTTTGTACAAACTGTCTCGACTGCAAGAAAACGTGCTATCCCTGCTTTTGCCGCCATCTAAGCTCATTTGCGTTCGTTTTTCTATTTTCTGCATATGGCTGATGTGGCTCTGGAGAGACGCGCTGCGAGGCTTGGGGCCGGGCCGCGGTTTTGGCGTAGATGTCGCAAGTGGAACTGGTTTCTGCTTGATGCCGTATTTTGAGTTTGTGTCTTCGAAATCTGAAACCTGAAATAACAACCCGAATAAAGCTGGAAACATACTATCGGACGCGGCTGATGGACGCGACTGACAGCCGCGACTTAGCAGTGTGCACAGTCTTATAACATCCGGTGTGCCAGATCGCTCTCGGACGTCCGAACGCTCAAGGTCGTCCGAAGGTGACGTCCGCGACTTATGTCCGATAGTGTGCACGGCTTAGTGTACTTTCATAGTCTAGGTCGCGGCTGTCAGTCGCGTCCGTAAGCCGCGTCCGATAGTATGTTTCGAGCTTAAGAATAGCTATTTTTAGGGTTCCGTAATTCAAACGGAAAAAACGGAACCCTTATAGGATCACTTTGTTGTCCGTCTGTCCGTCTGTGTAGGTATTTCAAGACTCTTTATCTCGGGAACGCGTAAAGATATCGAGTTGAAATTTAAACTGTATATCTATGGTCTCTTGCAGTTGTGTAAAAGAAAAACTTTTCAGTTATCGTTTAAAAAAGTTAGAGCCACCATGCCACAGTTGTCGTAAAAATCCGCATATTTCGACACTCACAAAAATCAAAACCTACAGGGTTCTTCCCGTTGACATGGAACTATGAAATTTGGCGAGAAGCATTGTCTCAGAGTACACATATAGGATTAAATCTGAAAACTGTACATTTTTACTTAAATCACAAAAAATAGGCCTCAAAACTAAAAAATATGGGTTCAAAATTCAAAGTGAGTAAATCGTATCATGTAAGGTATCATATAAAAGAACTTCATTAGCACATGCTAACACAGGTTTTTAATTATTTTAAAAATCTGTCATTTTCGATGTATAACGAGAAAAGTAAAAAAAAAACTTTTTTGTCGATGGTTATTGGTTATAGTATAGAGATTTTAACATCTTAGGTACTTCTCAATTTTGTGTAATTATCTGGATTTGTACGGAACCCTCGATGTGCGAGCCTGACACGCAGTTGTCCGGTTTTTTTAAATGACACCAAAAAATAAATGTTTTGCAATGTTTGATTGTCGAATAGAGACCACGTACTGCCAAGCGCAGCGTAGGACATCCACAAAGTAGACGGATGATCTCATTAAGATCGCAGGATTGCGCTGGATGCAAGCCGTTACCAATTAGTCTTATTGGAGATCCATAGGGGAGCCCTATGTCCAGCAGTGGACTTTTTATGGCTGATGGATGGATGAAAACTAGTAGGTGGTTCTCCAAACAGTAGACCTCCCAGCACATCTTTAACTGAATCTTTATAAGCATAGGTATATCTAGAGAGGCCTATTAGTGAGGCCTATGTCTAGCAGTGGACGTAACATGGAATATGTATTGATGGACAGATTAATGAAACAGCTGTTTTTTCGGGGATTTTAGGGTTAATCCCTTAGTGAAAGTTGCTGATAATAATTTATTTTATTTTCAAAAAATAATAATATCAAATCGCAGGGGCGGCTTTGTGGCGAGCCGTCGGTGAGTGGCGACACCGCGAACCCTGATTCCCTGGGGCTAAATGAGACCCCTGACTCCTCTCTTGCCTTAATTGGCCGGCTTGGAGTGGAAACCGCAAGAGCTAAGAACCTAAGCTCCAGGGTGGAAGTGTTAAAGGGCATAACGCCGCGAGTAGCGTCTAGTGAAAGCGCAGCACACCTCTCGACACCCGACAGCCGTCCACACCAATGTTGCCGCTCCGGCGCCAAATTACGGTTGCCTTTATGGGGGGCCCATTTAGTGGATGGCAAGTCACCACCCGCCTAAATATTTTGAAATGAGGCATCACTTGGCGGGTGCCGCACCTCATTCCATAGACCAGCCTATAATCATGTAATAATTCATTATAATAGCCTAAGAAGTACCTATTCCCCGTCTTTACAATAGTTTCCCTCTTCCTATCACCCAAAAACTGTATTTGTTTTATTTAATGATTGTAAAAGGGCCTCTTGGTGTTGGTTTCGGCCCCATCAATGCCCTTCAAAGATCCGGGGCAACCCGTGTGTTGTAAAACAAATAAAAGTATATATATATCAAATAAAGTATAATAATAATAAAACTTTATTTCAGACAACTTGGTCCATATTAAAATTACACAGAATTGCACAAAAGATCTTAAATCATTATCTACAAACTAATATTATACTATACATAATTATACGAGTACATGAGATTGACACAAAAACATAGACTCGTCATACACAAATAAAATATAACAGTTGACATGCAAAAACAACTTATTACCGTAAATATAGGAAATTATTACTCATAAATATGTGTACTATCATAAATATGTGTACTATCATAAATATGTGTACTATCATAAATATGTGTACTATCATAAATATGTGTACTATCATAAATATGTGTACTTGCCCGGAAACTTTTAATATAAGACCAACTCGAAATCGCGAAAAATCTGCTGTTCCACATTTAATCGAGAGTTAATGAACTCGTTGAATGGAACAACTGATTCTTTTTCGCTATTTCAGACTTGTTCCCATAGTAAGAGTTTCGAGACAAGTTCACTGATTTGAAAAACCTAACTCCAAGGCTACTAATACTCATCATTATGACCAACTTTAATTACCCTCAAATCGTGAAAAAGCAGCGGTTTCATACATTTTGTCAAAAGATGTACTAGGACTTCATAGCATAAATTACAGATGCTACAGTAAGTACCATGTTCAAAGACTTACAAAGGTCTACATTAAATACTCATTATGAGCAACTTTTACTATGGGACCAACCCTCAAATCGTGAAAAACAGCGGTCCCTATACATTTTGTGTATACTGATGTACTAGGGTTTTATAAAACATAGAGAGTCATCGTCTAGCTCTAGATACACTCTGTAAAAGTTCTAGAGCTTGGTATAAGTACATGTGATAAGTCCAGAGATATAATGTCATCTTCCAGGGAGGTTTCCTGGCTCCGCGAGGAGAGGGTGGTGACCCGTTTGGTGTCGATCTTCCTGGCGCGAGGGTTGGATATGTCGGTGGCGGTAGACTGACGCCAGCGGTAGCCACCCGAGAGCAAAACTAGCTTTATGGTGGAGAAAAACATCGTGAGGAAACTTGGATATGACTGGAGAAGACTTTTAATGGCGTATGTGAATCTACCTTAAAAGGTGCTACGTAGTTGTGCCCAAGATCTACGAGTACTTGTCTAAAATCTTTTAAAGTTCTAAATAATACATTAGGATGAATTTTATCAAGGGACCAACCTTGATATTCCAAAAAACAGCGTTTCCATACACTTTGTAGAAATATAATAGGTACTAGGGTTGCATACTGTACCAGCCTTTTAATAGTCCACTGCAGGACGTAGGCCTACCCACGAAGGGTGATTGGGCCATATCCACCACGCTGGCCCAGTGCGGGTTGGTGGATTCACATATGGCATCGGATTTCTTCTACGGACGCATGCAGGTTGCCTCACGATGTTTTCCTTCACCAAAAAGCCCGTGGTGTGAAATTCCGCATACAAATTCCAAAGAACTCATTGGTACGGGACCGGGGATTCGAACCCACGACCTCACGATTGTAAGGCGGGGTTCACAACCTCTAGACCACCACGGCTACTTCACGGCGGGTTGCATAACACTGCAAGTATAGGTAAATGCTACAGTTCTTATAGAATGTACCTGTGATAAGTCCAGAGACATGTCATCCTCCAGGGAGGTCTCCTGGCTCCGTGAGGAGAGGGTGGTGACCCGTTTGGAGTCGATCTTCCTGGCGCGAGGGTTGGATATGTCGGTGGCGGTGGACGGACGCCGGTGGTAGCCACCGGGCAGAGAGTTCGCGCGGTCACATCTGGAAAAAACAATGTATCACCATAAGTCTACCCTTAATTATTTCACTTGTCATCAATTGAGCTTTTGACCGAAGCGTACGAAGTTAGAGAGGTCTCCTCTAATTCTGTGTTCCTGTGTATCAGCTTAATTCTCCTAAACTACGCGTTAGATTTTGAAGGGATGGTTACTACTTTACCTACCGGCAATCGAAGTTTAGGGCATCCACCATTCGGTAGACAGACAATTTAGGTAATTAAGACCGCAGGAACGCGTTGGATGCAAGCCGCTATAAACTGGACTTGTTAATGGTAATAGCGGAGGCCTACGTCCAGCAGTGGCCAACCTGCAGCTGATAGATGGACGGATGATCACTATTTTAGGAATTTAATCAATCAATGGTGGTGAATAAGCCAAGGGTAGGTATGCTATGAGCCCGCCCCCCCAGTGGGCTCCCGCCTTGTCGTGGCGGGGGGGCTTAGTAGCCAGGTCTGCCTCAACCTGGTGAACGAAGAGGAACCCGAGTTGGGGCCGCCTCTCCGGGTTTTTTCCCCAAACCCTTGTAGAGGCTGGCCAGTAGGTCAGCTTGCCGACTGAGGTGGACGGCGGTGGGGCTGCAGGGGAAGAGGAGTGTCGGTATCGCGATGGCCGCTCTCCCTATCCTCCGCAGCCGTAGTGGCAGGCGCAGGTTACATCGGGACCAGGGCTGTCGGACACGGGTACTGTCTGACTCCCAGTGCTGGTTGGTCCCAGGTGGGGGATGACGATGTGTCTGGTGTTCGGCACATCGTCATTCTGGAGGGAGCCTACGCTCCGAGGTGGGGCCCGGTTCAGGCCAGCGCTGTCGGGTGCCGCGGAGGAGTGTGAAAGCGTGCCCGTAGCCCCGACACCAAGCGCAGTGGCGGAACACCCAGGGGTTTTAGTGGGTATACCGTCCAGCAATGGGCGGGGACTCCCACATAACCACCCGCCTGTCCCGAAGTGCGGAGGTATCTTTAATAGATTTGCCCTGGTAAAAAAAAAAGGTATGCTATGAGCAGGATGTTCCTGCGCTGCTGCGGTGGACTCTCTCAGACTATTAGACAAAAGCCAACATCTAGACAGACAAAGGCAAAATCGCCGTGTTATAAACGAGGTCTTCGCTGTCGCTCGGTCAACTATAGCAACACTGTATACAGGCTTGTTCATAAAAAGTGGTAGGTCGAAAGGGGGTGATCCGAAGCAACTTTACTACGGCACTAAACCTACAAATATGAGACCTTTTATTTACATATATACAAGGCTTAGATAGTAAAGTTTGTTATATAAATAACAACAATAACAGAAAAATAAAATATATATATCTACTTAGAAAATTAATCAAATAACCCGCCCCTTATCGTTCCTGGTGCAAAGGTGCCCATAACGCTTGCTGCATTGCCGCGTTGGAGAGAAATGGACATTCTTTGACATGGACCTTCAAATTAGTATAGTACAGGTATCGGCAAACATCTTGAACATCGTGACGTACATCCGCAGAACTCAGGTTTTGGTTCTCTCGAGTATGAAGCGGGCGCGGGAGACGGCTGCGCGCGATCCTAGACAGGGATTGGCCAACCGAGTCGGCCGCCACCTGTTGCCTAGTGCATACGTCCTTAGCTCCTGACTACAGTTGCGTGCATTGTTAATAGCCAATTTGTTGTTCATGTTCATTGTTAATCCAATTTATCATAACTATAGATGAATATAGTGATGACTTAGAAGATGATTCTGCCTCAGAAGATGATGAAGACAGTGACGAATTCCACGGACCCACACCAAGCACAAGTTCAGAAAGTTTCGAAATAATGGAAGGAGTGAGATTCCTTCCTCAGGATTAAGGATCAGGATCTACTTATGTCAGTTGTATAAATAAAAAGTATGCATGTAAGTTATGTACCTATAAATAAAAGCTTGCTTATTATTTCAATTTTTGTTTCATTTTTAAAGGCTGTAGATTATTAATCATTATTGAATTACAGTCAAATAACGATTTTTCGCATTTATTTATTTGAATAAGTAGGTACCAAATATTGCAGTTGAAGTTGGTCATTATTTTGTCTGGAAGTGTACATTGCGCAAACTGGCCCCCACTATGACGCCTCGTGTTAAAGATGTTTGTCGATACCTGTACCTAGGTATGTTGCCAACCTTTTAGTAATTTGCTTGCCAGTGACTATAAAATCCACACTAGTGCCTGGTTTCTGGGTCCGTTTTGGGCTCGAGACAGCGGACACCGTGGCTCTTTCCTCGAGGGATGCTTCTTTCTTGAGGCTGTTTCGGCGGCTGCTGCGACGGGAGGCAGGCCGGCTGCGGACTTCTTCTGGAGACGACATGTCTGGAACGATATTTTTGTAGTATTGTACAGTCCGCTCTTTCTTAGTATTGGTTTGATTGGTCACTTGAAATGAATGGGAGAGGATTGCGCCGTAAAAAGGGATTACTTGGGACTGCCAACTAACCTGCCTCAAATTCCAGCCCAATAATTCAGTCCTTCGCTCATCACTCTAAGGTTACATTTTTTAGATTTTCGAATTTAATATAGAAACCGTAAGTCATTATGGATAATTTCCACTATGAGATCCATCCAGAAATCGTGAAAAATAGCGGCAACAGAAATACACCATCTGTGAAAACTTTCTAGCTGTCACGGTTCATGAGATACAGTCTGGTGAGTGGTAACAGACAGACGGACAGACGGATAGACAGCGGAGTCTTAGTCTTACCCTAAAAATCAGCTGTTTCGTACAAAAGTTCATCAAAAGGTGATGTCCACAAGTGGTATATTATTCAGAGAAAAATCGAACCAAGATGATAATGCATCATTTGAAAGCTTGTTTTATGGGCTTCCCAAAAATGTTTAATATAGATTTTTTCACCCCTCCAATTTTTTTTTAATGCGAAAAATAAATTGTATGAAAAATAACAATACAGCTTATTACTTTTTCTAGTTTAGCAATGATAAAGTGCTTCTATCGTTATTTTATTGCATTCTTAGCTGATTCTTCCACATTCATTGCTTAATTTGCTAAAATTAAAAATTATAACCTACCAGTGTGACCAGTTAGTAGGTACAATGTGCCAAAAACACTTTAAAAGTGTGTCTAATTGGTAAAAATGCTTTTAATTAACAATTTGAAGGTTACTTAATCAGGGTTGATAGAGATAAACTACTTATTAAGCCAAATATGTTTATTTATCCTAATAAATTCAAAATTAATTTTTAACAAATCGGAGGGCTCTTTTTTGTTTTTAACTATTGTAATAGACTCAGAAAAATATGAAATTTCTCGAAATGTAACGAGTGTTGTGGTTTGAATTTTTGATTATTATTATACCAGCCTCCATACATTTTGTGGACATGTCCTTTTGCGAACCTGTAGCTCGCTTCGTCAATTAAGTATCGAAGGTAAAATACACACGATGATGTAGGGAAGCTATTTTGTTTAATTTCCCAATTTCCAATAACCTATTTCAGTATCGATAGGTTGTCGGTCCTTGGTCTAAAATTATACCTTTGATCGGTCGGCCGGAGCACTGAGGCGGAAACTTTAAGAGCTGTACTCTTTTCGCGAAAAAAAATATGTGGATGTCATTTTTTTCTGTGGAAACTTACTGTACTGTACCAGCCTTTTTAGTCCACTGCAGGACGTAAACCTACACACGAAGGGTGATTGGGCCATATTCACCAGGCTAGCCCAACGGGTTGGTGGAGTTACGTTCGCCATCGAATTTCTTCGGAATTACGGACATAAATATGTATGCAGATTGCCTCACGACTCGATGTTTTCTTTCACCGGAAAGCCAGCCTATCCAAATTAAATTGTCTTGGCATTTTAATTCATTCCATATTGATGTTCACTTTCATTGAACTACAGCCTTGGTCAAAAGTATTAGGCACCCTGTATTTTCACTATCTTTTAAACTAATTTCACTCCTTTTTGGCATTTTTAACAAAATTAGGTGTCAATTTACTCACATCAACAGAAATGAAAGCTTGTTTACTTGTTAGAGTTCAGAACACAAGTGACCAAACATTGACTGATAACACCGAAAGAAAACCGAATCCTTTGGTTTCGGTCACCAGGTATTTCATGACCTTAACAAAGAGCCGCTTGATATTGTAAGAAGTTATTTATGACCCCGGTAAGTCATTTACGTCAGTTATTGGTTAAGTAGTAAACACCTTTCATGCATTTTGAATTTTTAAAGTTGCCTAATACTTTTGGCCAAGGCTATATATTTATTACTATTACTACATAGGTACTACTGTACATACAAGGAACCAAGTTCTTCTACTGGATAATAACATTTCATTTTTCTCCAATTTTCACAAAGAAGTTACCTACAATGTTGATGTAGGTACATAATTGCATGATAGTTCTTAGCGCTTGTTGAACTTCCCGTACTTTACTTTAATCCAGTAAAAACTACTTAAATAAATTGAGCTGGATATAGTACATTGTTCACCGAGAGGAGAAAGTGATCGATTACCGTCGAGGGTGTCGTTTGAAGCCTCGCCGTAGGCGAGGGCTTTAAAACATCCGAAATCGGGAATCGCACTTTCTCTCGAGTGATACATAGTGCTTACATCACTATCACTACTTATCATTTTGATAGTTTTATTTTACTTTTCTACGAAAACTGAATCCTCAAACAACGCACAAATTGAAAATGGCGCCAATGGCGTCTGCAATTTTCACATGTTCTTTTTTCAAATTGTTTGACACCATCCAACACACAGCTAGTGGCCAGTGTCATTTTGCGAACTTGGAGATAAAAACTCACCGTAAAAACTTTTTGGCTTTTGATATTTAGGTTACCAGCGCATAGTCTTACCCAAAATTAAAAAAGAAAAACCACGTAAGAAATGGATTTTCATACACTTTTCTCTCCCGCTCAGATGCGTTTTCTCGCCGCATATTTGTTCGATATGCAATGACGTACTTTCTACCGTAAATTTGAAAAAGTATCAAGGTACTTTCAGAGCAGGTGTAGTATAAATATTATAATCTTTGCTTGGAGTAAATCTTGAGTGTATTTCCTACTCTGTATTCTAGTAATCTGTGTATTTATGCAAAGTAACGCCTTATTCAATAAACTATCTGTGCAATATTAGCAGGAGCTTTCCCGATATTGTTATGCGATTTGAACAGGCCTTATTTTTTTACAAGCTTTTTTTTACTTAGTTTCATCTAGTTCAGCGGTTCTCAAACTTTTTTGGTGACGGAACCCTTTTGAAAAGCAAAATGTTCGACGGAGACCTAAAATTAAAAAAAAGAAAGTTTGTACTCGTTTCTTCGGTAAAATGTCTCAAAAGAAGCCCCCATTAAGTGCATCCCAGTAATATTGGCCAAATTCTTCAAATGTCATCTTGAAACATTTCTGAGTCGCTGAAATTTATTTTTGTTTTTATTTTTTCTCATTAATTCAGTATTCTCGTGGAACCCCTACAGAGGCTTTGCGGAACCCTAGGGGTCCGCGGAACACACTTTGAGAATGGCTGACCTAGTTAATTGAATCAGCCGTTACTTTGAAGAAATTCATCTTCAAATCTATGTTTTGAATAAATATCTAGTGTATTTCCGCTATCCTGTTGTAGGCAACTAAGTTTAAGGGCATTAAGGACATTAATAAAAAAAAAAATACACAATTACTAATATTACAATAATTATAGATTTAAAAACTTAATTTTACAAAATAGATAAAAAATATAATAATAAATATCACTTATTTTCACTACACTCTATTATATGTTTTTAATACTTACTATATTGTTCTTTGTTATTATTATCGCCGGTTGTCGCACTATTTTAATTCTATTGTATTCTTTTATTGTTAAATTGTAAATTGTGTGAACAATAAAGCGTTTTCTATTCTATTCTATTCTATTCTATATTAATAATCCGTTAACAACAAATAAATATTATAAAAAATTCTTTAAAAATAATATGACAAAATATTGAAAACACTTCACTAATAAATAACACTTATATTCTCACTGCACTACACTCTGTTCGACACGTGTTTCGCCTCTTGCGAGCGACTTCGAAGAGTCAACACGTCCTGAAGATGCCTCGTTGTTGTGTGTCTTCAATATTTTGTCATATTATTTTATAATATTTATTTGTTGTTAACGGATTATTAATATAGTATTAAAATATTTAATAGAGTGTAGTGAAAATAAGTAATGTTTATTATGTCGAAATCACAGGCTTGGCCTAAAGGACCAGTCCTTTATTAGGCATCAATGGAGCCGAAGCCAACATTGAGAGGCCCTTTTTACAATTGAAATATAAAAAACGGCAGTACGTATAAAAAGGATAGCGTTGTAGACAAACTATGGCAGATAAAAGACTTGAAATATTGAAACTGGGCTATTGAGGTGAAATATTAAATGTTCTGTAAAATTGGACTATAGAATGAGGTTCGGCACCCGCTATATATGCCCCATTTCAAAATTTCATAGCAGGTGGTGACTTGCCGTCCACTAAATGGGCCCCCCATAAAGGCTACCTAAGTTGGCGCCGGAGGGGCAACATTGGTGTGGACGGCTTAGGGTTTCGAGAGGTGTGCTGCGCGTTCACAAAGAGCTACTAGCGGCGTTATGCCCTGTAACACTTCCACCCTGGAGCTTTGGTTCTTAGCTCTTGCGGTTTCCACTCCTAGCCGGCCGGTTAAGGCAAGAAAGGAGTGAGGGGTCTCATTTCTCTCTTCATATTTATTATTTTTTTGTAAATGTCCTTAATGCCCTTAAACTTATTTGCCTACAACAAGATAGCGGAAATACACTATCGTCTTGACGAGTAGTTTGTCCTTCAATGGTAACCATGGTCTGATGATGGAGCTGGAAGGTGTTTCTAGGAACTCTGTAATGAAACGACGCAACCTCATAGAGTTTCGGATCGTTTGAATCGTCTTCGCGAGTACTTACTTGTTCAAAAAAAGCTTGATTTAAATAAAGATTTTTTTATTGTAATTCTTGTTTATTACAAGGAATATGCTTGAAAATTGATTCGTTATTAATATTATTGACATTGGTTGGTAAAATAATAATTGGTCGTTGAAAAATCAACTATAGTCTAAAAAATGGCATAGCCAGGGGCATCAATTCGAGAGAACTGTACGAATTTTGTACGGAGATTGCAGTGGTTGAAGTCAATTGTGTAATTTTTGTCGAATAATAATTAAAATCATTCATACGACTTACCGAGATAGTTGTTATGTTGTAAAAAATGCAACTTACTTTTATACAACTAACCGAACTAGCAGAATATCCATGACACCCACAATTTCACTAAACTTTTTGTATATTTTGATTAATTTTCGGGTCGGCGTACGGTGGTGAACTGAGCATATCGCACGGTACCGGGACACGCATGGATAGATCGGGCAGCGGGCTGGGTTATAAGCGGAGCGATTCGAATCATGAGCGAAGCGGGAAGCGGTTGGAAAAGGCGTTTAGAGAGAATCGTTGATTCTTACTCTACATAGTTATCCAGAACTGATGTACTAAGGTGAAAGGACATGATTCAGAGTATCATTACGAACATTGAACAACTATGGGGCCAACCCAAAATTCGAGAAAAAATCATCTGTTACGTAGGTTTTTCTCGATCCCGAGATGCATTTTTGTATGGAACTGCTGATTTTTTTTATCTAAAATTTCGAATTTGTAAAAGTTGTTTATAAATATGGTTAATTACCCACATTCGGTCTAATACAGGCTAGATCGAGCAAATAACCCTATATTTTATCCAACTTTCAGAATCATCATATCAGCCGTAGAACGTTTACCGTTGGAAATGTTCTACTATTTTGAAAATATACTAGAAAGATTCGTGTGAAGACCTATTATTTGCAATAGAGACAGTTTCATGTTGATTGCGATTAGCGTTATCTTGCAACTATTATTACGAAATTGCAACTATTAAATAAGTGAAATTTATTATTATTTTATCTATTTTGTAAAATTAAGTTTTTAAATGTATAATTATATTGTAATATTAATAATTGTGTATTTTTTAACAAATCTTAACCTCAAACTTATTTGCCTACAGCAAGATAGCGGAAATACACTAAATATTTATTCAAATCGAAGATTTGAAGATGAATTTCCGCAAAGTAACGCCTGATTCAATCAACTATTATTAGTTTGTGTTTACAAATAAAAGAGTACAGTGGGTAAAATTAGCTTGCCTTAATCTGCCTTTCGGCATACAGAATTTATTCACAAAAACATAGAAACGTTGCCGGCTTATTCATTTACAGTGACGGAAATATCCGTGATTCGAGAACGTAACATCAAGAAAACAATCACCTGTTTGAATAGTCGCTCCGCTCGTGAACAGATCGCGGCATTAATTAAGGGTGGTCGGGGGTGGGAACTCGCGCATGCAACAAGTCGCTCGGGAAACCATGGAGTCGACTTAATTTAAATTTTTAGCAAAAGTAATGAGAAATCGGCTTCAATACACCATAATACACAATCTTTACCTTTACCTTGAGTAGGTTTGTCTATGCCTTTACTAATAAAGCAGATAACCTGTTTGGACCAAAATATAGAGGTAATTCTGAAGAATTAGAAATGACTAAACGTGTCCAATCCCTACAGCTTCCTTTTTTTCTACTCACTTATTACACAACTCCGAAAGTGTACCTATTTGTTGGTTTCTTAAACTTTTACATTAACAGGAACACAGCAACGGATAAACTTTAGTTTTGACTTATAACCTACTTTACCAAAATATACTTTAACCAAATATACGTTTTTTATATTTTACCAAAGCCTACTTTTAATCCCGGAAAACTAAAAGGTTTCTGTAGGAGAATACAAAATCAGAATACTACCACGCGGGCGAAGCCGCGCATACCTATTATAAGTTTATAATAAAAATCTGAAAGCAACATTGCTAGAGCATCTTCTTATTCTTGCAGGCGTTATTGAAATTTTAACCAATTTAATGGAATTAATGTAATCTGTACTGTTTTTTAGGGTTCCGTACCTCAAAAGGAAAAAAGGAACCCTTATAGGATCACTTTGTTGTCCGTCTGTCCGTCTGTGTGTATGTCAAGACTCTTTATCTCGGCAAAAATATCGAGTAAAGATATCGAGTTTAAATTTAAGCTATATACGTAAACCTATGAACTCTTGCAGTTGTATAAAAGAAAAGCTTCTTAGTTACCGTATAAAAAAGTTAGAGCCGTTTATGTCGTAAAAAACGCATATTTCAACGCTCACAAAAATCAAAACCTACAGGGTACTTCCCGTTGACATAGAACTATGAAATTTGGCGAAGAGCATTGTCTTAGAGTACACATATAGGAATAAATCTGAAAACTGTAACTTTTTAATTTAAATCACATAAAAATAGGGCCTCAAAATTCACAAAATATGGGTTCAAAATTCAAAGTGAGTAAATCATATCATGTAAGGTATCATATAAAATAACTTCATAAGCACATGCTTAAACAGGTTTTTAATTATTTTAACAATATGTTTCAACGGAACCCTCGATGTGCGAGCCTGACTCGCACTTGTCCGGTTTTTTTACTTACATAAGCTTACCATTATCATAGCTATTTTTGGTAAATCAACAAAAATGTACATGTGTGTCACATCGATTCGTACAAATTAGACGAATTCTGTACACGGCGCAAGTCGCTGTTACGATTTATTACGAAAAATCATTATCAAAAGGTAAAGGGTTAAAATACGGCATCATATTGTGGGGCAATAGTACAGATGCCAATGATCTGTTCATCATGCAAAAAAAATGCATTCGCATTCTACTAAACATCCGACGACGTGAAAGCTGCATCATAGATACCACATTTTATTAAACAAAAAATACTTCCACTACCCTGCATTTATATTTTAGAAGCAGCTATGTTCGCCAAAAAACACTCCAATTTATTCACTTTCAACACAAACGCCAGAAGACACAACCAACTTGTAGCTCCCGAACCAAAACTTGAAATAATAAAAAAAGGTCCGGAATTTATGACCATCAAAATATATAATTGCTTACCCAATTATTTAAAAAACGAAACCAGTGCAAAAATATTTTAAAATAAACTCAAACAATTCCTGCTCCACAAATGCTATTACAGTTTGAAAGACTACTTTGACGACAAAAACAAAACAATTAAAACCTAGTAATGATATGGACAATACACGTGATTATGTGGTTAGCTGACTAATTGTGTAAGGTTATGTGGTATTTTTAAGTTTAATCTAAGGATACATTCTTAGATATAAGTCCTTTAAGTACCTATGTTTGCAACGCCCTAACAGGGTATGTACCTAGCCATTAAGATTAATGTACATAATGCAAGAAATAAATAAATATATAAAGGGAAAAGGTTTAGGAAAGCTTCTCCCAGCGATATTGTCCTACATCACCACACTCGATTGCCCCGACCTGCTTCCAAGGACATTTACCTACGGCCTGACATTTAGAATACTACACTTTTCTTCTATTTTTAGTTTAGAATATGGGACAGATTAGCTACCTATACTCATATATTGACAATAACGATTCAACAAGTGTACAAAGGGGCCAATGGGTTCGCGCAGTGTAAGTCGTCCACCCACAAGGTGGACTATTTGCGAGGGTTCTTAAATTGTAACAAAATGTTTTTTTTTTTGGGTGCGTCTAATTTATTGACCGACGAACCACCGGAAGAGGTATACAATTCGACGCGTATATTTTTTTTTATGTATAACCACGCATAACTTTTTTCATAGTAGTCCGATTACAATAATTATTTTTTTATTTAAAAGAGTATACTTCGAAATTGGTCTCATTTAAATTTTATCGGAATCGGCTGAGCCATTTTTGATAAATCAACAATAATGTGAAAAATGCTACATCGTTCCGTGCGTAATATTTGCGATCTAGCGATGCGCCCCGGCTTCGCACAAGTGTATTATGTGTATATATATATTAACATTTCTCTTGAATTACTCTATCCATTAAAAAAAAACTGCAACCCAAAATTAAAATCCTTTGCGTAGTTTTAAAGATATAAGCATACATGGGGACAGACAGCGGGAAGCGACTTTGTTTTATACTATGTAATGATTCTGTACACGGGTGATGTCGGTCATGCTATTTTTTATTTCAGAAAAGTTTTTAGTTTAAGTATACTTTTCGGGCAAAGTTTTGCGTAAAATTTGACTTTAATACTTTAACTTTAAGGTCATTTAAAAAACTGTAAAAACTAAGATGTTAAAACCTAGCGATTGAAGTGCTGATTACATAGAAAAAAATCACTCAAATCGGATGATATTTAGAGGTAGATGCTTTAGATTAGATTCGATTGAACATCGTGCCGTGCGGATAATAGGAGATAGTAAGCATGTAGAAAAGCCTGGAACACAGGCGTAAAGTAGCGTGTTTGGCAATCTTCCATAGGCACCATTTCGGCGAGTGTGCGCGCTCGAACTCCACAACCTGATTCCTTCATCTCCTTTTCACAACAGAACAAGCCGGAAGTCGCATAAATACCATCCCTACATAGTCGACGTACCACCTGCTCGTACTAAGCGATTCGCTTCTTCCTTCATAAAGGCTCCATCAAACACAGGCGGTACGAGCGGTAGAGCGGTACGAGCGGTAAAGGGCGGTACGGCAGTACCGCGACCGGACCTGTGTGAGCCCTTCTTATATAACCAGTACAATACAGATGCCCGCCCGTCTGCTATACCGCTCGTACCGCCTGTGTGTAAAGGAGCCTTAATACGGACCGCCAGGGATTGGAATGCCCTGCCTCCGTCATTGTTTCCTGACAATTACAATCTGGATATCTTCAAGACAAGAGTCAATAGGTATCTTTTATGTCTACATACTCCATCTTCATCATTCTTAATCAGGTGAGTTGGTGACCAAATGTAGCCCTCATCATCATCATCATTATCAGCCGTAGCACGTCCACTGCTGAACATAATCCTCCCCCTCTAATTGTTTTGAAGCGGCCTGCATCCAGCGCATTCCTTCCTTAATAATATCGTCGGCCCAACTGGTCGATGGACGTCCTACGCTGCGCTTGCCGGTACGTGGTCTCCATTCGAGAACTTTACTGCCCCATCGGCCATCAGTTCCCCGAGCTATGTGCCCTGCCCATTGCCATTTCAACTTACTAATCCGTTGGGCTATGTCGGTAACTTTGGTTCGTCTGCGAATCTCTTCATTCCTGATTCGATCTCGCAGCGAGACTCCGAGCATAGCCCTCTCGTCGGGCTTGAGCTTATTCATAAGGCCCACAGTAAACGACAACGTTTCAGTTCCATATGTAATGTAGCGCTACTGTAGGTACATAAATAATTATTTTTTTGCAAAAAATAGCATGACCGACTTCACCTGTGTACAGAATCATTACAAAGTATAAAACAAAGTCGCTTTCCGCTGTATGTCCCCATGTATGCTTATATCTTTAAAACTACGCAACGGATTTTGATGCAGTTTGTTTTAATAGATAGAGTAATTCAAGAGAAATGTTTATATGTATAATACACCTGTGCGAAGCCGGGGCGCATCGCTAGAACGCAAATATTATGCACGGATCGATGTAACATTTTTCACATTATTGTTGATTTATCAAAAATGACTCAGCCAATTTCGATAAAATTTAAATGGGACCAATTTCGAAGTATACTCTTTCCAATACAAAAATAATTATTAAAATCGGACTAATATGAAAAAAAAGTTATGCGTGGTTATACATAAAAAAATATATATATACGCGTCGAATTGTATACCTCCTCCAGTGATTCGTCGGTCAAAAAAACTAAGCGATTTTCCAGCTGAGATTTTAATAATGATGATGATCTATAGATAATTTGGATCTCATTAACATAGATCCAGTATCAGATGTCACTTTCGGCGCGTTTCCCATATTGTCGACTTTCTTAGAAAGTAGACTCGTTTGGTTTGTTTGATCTAAAAATAAGCAAGAAAGTCGACGAGTAATTTGTTAATCTACTAATTTCCCTGCATTATTGGAGAAGTTATTATTTTACTAGTTTTTAGCCGCGGCTTCGCCCGCATGATATTTTGATTTTTGACGCAATATTATTATAATTTATAGCCTATGTGTTATTCTGATATATAAGCTACTAGCGGCCCGTCCCGGCTTCGCACGGGTCAACATAAATAGGTACTATGGTAATCTAGTACTAAATATAGCCTATGTTACTCAGTGATAATGTAGCTTTCTAATGAAAAAAGAATTATTAAAATCGGTCCAGTACTTTTTGAGTTTATTCGTTACATACAAAAATACAAATCTTTCCTCTTTATAATATTAGTGTAGATAGATATTATTGCAAAGTTTCATCTCAATCCGTTCATAGTTCGTAGTTTTTTCGTGAAAGAGTAACAAACATCCATCCTCACAAACTTTCGCGTTTATAATATAAGTAGGATAGGGTAACAGTTAATTATAGATTATTTCTAGAGTTCCGTACCCAAAGGGTAAAAACGCGACCCTATTATTATACTGAGCGCCACACAAATTGGCGGATGAGAAGTTAGCCACAGATGACACTTCGCCGTGATTGGCTAATTATTGCGCATGTGTGCACAATTCCGACGCTGACTGTCGTAGTGGGTAGGGAGCGCGCGGGAGGCATGAGGTTGGCGGGCAGGTATGCCCCGGCGTCTCGTCTCTCTGGCTCCCGCGAATGCCTATATTTCGGCTTTTGCGCAGTTCTCTGCGCATAACTCCCATCAGTATACTAAGACTCCGCTGTTTGTCCGTTTGTCCATCTATCTGTCTGTCTGTCAACAAGCAGGCTATATCTTATGAACCGTGTAGCTAAAATGTAATTTTTTTACAGATGATATATTTTTGTTGCCGCTATAACTAAAATATAAAAAACACTGTAACATGACCTTAAGCTCAGACCATAATTAAACTTAACAATAACAGATATTATTTTTAGTTAAGAAGTTAAGAATTTATAGTTACCAATAGGTAAATATAAAATTGTACAATTCATAATAATGTAAGTAATTATTACAAAGCAATCCATCAAAATACAGGTGTTCTCACACCTAGTTTGATGGCCATGGCTACATATTTCATGTATTGTACTGAAATAAATAAATTAACTTTCATTTTCATATTAAAATAAATATTTAAGGACATACGACAAACCTGAATTTTTAATCGTTTTTCGTTCAATATTATTAACAAATAGACGCTTCAAATTTTCACAGAATATTTAGTTATATATTTTGCCTGGGTCTGTCTTCCCGTTAAAGTACAATGTGAGTGTCTTCAAATCCCGAGTAAATAGGTATCTTCTAGGTAAGCGTGCTACACCATAGACCCATCAGGCAGTGTGTAGTCAAACACAAACCTATTCGAAATAAAAAAAAAAATCAATTTAAATAATTATATAATACCTATACTAGTTTTTACCCGCGGCTTCGCCCTCATGATATTTTGATTTCCGGGATAAAACGTAGACTATGTCAATTTCAGTCTTTCAAACCCAAGGCCCTACCTTACCACATTAAAGAAGGTGGAAAATAAAAAAATAAAACGACAGTTGTTTTTTTTGACATTTCTAGAATAGCTCGCAGATAGCAGAATTTTTCCTACTTACTTAACACTTATCGTTATATCATGGAACATTTACACAATATCATTATAATTTATAGCCTATGTGTTATTCTGATATATAAGCTATATTACTGCAAAGTTTCATCTCAATCCGTTCAGTAGTTTTTGCGTGAAAGAGTAACAAACATCCATCCATCCATCCTCACAAAATCACAAATTTTCGTGTTTATAATATTAGTAGGATTCAATTTAATATAAAATAACAATTTTACTATCTAGGCTCCCTATAAAATGTTTTGTACGTTTCTCTCATTAAAATGTTTTGCTCTATATTAATTACAGCAACCGGTAGATGCTGCTATTCACTTCAAAAACAAATCATTAGTATACAAGATTATTTTTTGCAAAAATTAGCATGGCCGACTTCACCCGTGTACAGAATTCGCGAATATTTCTCACGGTTCGATGTTCATTTTTCACATTATTGTTGATTTATCAAAAATGGCTCAGCCGATTTCGATAAAATTTAAATGGGACCAATTTCGAAGTATATTCTTTCCAATAAAAAAAGAATGATTGAAATCGGACTACTATGAAAAAAGTTATGCGTGGTTATACATAAAAAAAAATATATACGCGTCGAATTGAATAACCTCCTCCGGTGGTTCGTCAGTCAAAAATAAAATGTATTAAAAGTGGCTCCCATACGGCACGGAACCCTTCGTACGCGACTCCAACTCGCACTTGGCCGATTATTAATATTCCTCTGCTGAACAATGACCTGAAAGAGCCGTTGTGCCATCCTATATTAAAAATCAGATAGTGTGGTTGTTGGTTTGTCTGCTACTAAATATTTTACGCAGAAACATCAAAGGATCGACTTGATTTTTTGACCGGCGAACCGGTACTCAACTCGACGCGTATATCCTATCCTACTAATATTATAAACGCGAAAGTTTGTGAGGATGGATGGATGGATGGATGGATGGATGTATGGATGTTTGTTACTCTTTCGCGCAAAAACTACTGAACGGATTGAGATGAAACTTTGCAATAATATAGCTTATATATCAGAATAACACATAGGCTATAAATTATAATGATATATTGCGTATGCGGGCGGAGCCGCGGGTAAAAACTAGTTTTTTTATGTATACACATAACTTTTTACGTAGTAGTCCAATTTCGATAATTCTTTTTATATTAGAAAGAGTATATTTCTAAATTAGTCCCATTTAATTTGCTTTTAAATCGGCTGAGCCATTTTCGATAAATAAACAATAATGTGATCAATGTTACATCAATCCGTGCGAAATATTCGCGAATTCGGTTGAAGTATGTCATGCTATTTTTTGAAAAAATAACTAGTAGTCCGCCCCGGATTGGACCTCGTGCTATTACTATTTTATGTCATAAACACCTACTGGGATTTAAAAAAAATGTAACAATATAAATATGTATGAAAGTTTGCGATTTATTTTAAACAAATGTTGAAAGACATAGATAACATTCGGTGAAATGTTTAAAATAGTCATCCACAACTCCCGCAGAAAGTGGCGCTGTTTTGCCTCTTTTTACCACGGCCCTTGTATCTTCGCAACCATTGAACAGAAGATGCTCATATTCGAACTTCAAAATTCTATAAATATAAACTATCGTTCATGTTCACTATCGTAAATTTCACGGAGATCGGTTGAGCGGTACTTGAGTTATCGTCGAACAAATATACATACAAACATACACCCAAGTGCCGGCTCGACCCAGTACACTCTGAGACCTCACTTACGCTCCGTCAATTATTTATATGAAAGATCTTTCATAGGCCACTTTAGTAATTTTTCATTGACCAAAGTGTGATTTGGGTCATTTTGATAAACTACGTCCAATTTTACGTTTCGTGAGGTCGTGGGTTCAAATCCCCGGTCCCGTACCAATGAGTTCTTTGGAATTTATGTACGGAATTTCACACCACTGGCTTTTCGGTGAAGGAAAACATCGTGAGGCAACCTGCATACGTCCGTAGAAGAAATTCGATGGCGTATGTGAACACACCACCGCGCCAACCCGCACTGGGCCAGCGTGGTGGATATGGCCCAAACACCCTTCCTGGGTAGACCTACGTCCTGCAGTGGACTATTAAAAAGGCTGGTACAGTACAGTACGTCCAATTTAGACTTTACTCCTACTAATTACGAGTGCAAATAATAAGTATCGGTATTTGGAGAGCGCTACCTTATGTCGGGCGCGGCTGCAGGTGTAGGCGTCGTGCAGGATCCGACGACACCGGCTCTGGTGACCATGCTCGGTTACGTAACGCAGATATTTGTGGTGGCAACCACGCGTTCTTAACTTTTGGGACATTCTGGAATATTCATTATAAAAATTTTTGACGTGATAATAGTAGATTGTATCATATGGGAGCAAAATAATATTTTTACGGCGAGGGCGCTTTTTAGAATCCCGAGCATAGCGAGGGATTCTTTAGTAGAATCCTGAACGTAGCGAGGGATTCAAAGTACGTCGCCCGAGCCAAAAATATATTTTGCGCCCGAGTGGTACACATACTCTACTTTTCATCACCTCTATGAGAAAATAAAAAGCGCCTCATATTTATTGTAGGTAATATTATTATTAATTCCGTCGCACTTATAAAGTTCCTTATAGAAAACACCTCCTTTAGGCGCGCTTAAAGGCGAACCAAGTAGTTCTTTTCGAATAGATGTGATGAAAAAGTCTTATTTAACGTCTTAATTTATATAAGCCGATTGTAACAACGAAAAAGTGTCACCTTTCACCCGGGCCGAGTGCGCGGAACACGTGATAGAGAGGCACGATCGGCCTGAGCGTTTGGTTTCAGTTGTTGATTCAAAAATGTTTTCTTATGACGTTGTAACGTAAAATTATCGTCCGTAAACTAACTATACCTACAGACAACCAATTATATAGAATTACAGAGTTGTTCGATTTTGCACAAATCCCCTTACATGATCCCCTGCGCAGGGGATAAGTAGAATTTTTGTCCATAAATCCCCTGCCGCAATTCCGCAGGGGATTTTTGGACTAAAGGTCTACAAATCCTCTTAGTCAATATTTATACATTTTTTAATTTAAATGACGTTATCACGACAAACAATATACAGGGTTATTTCTAATCAATTAGCATCCTTCTAGGGGCTTATTCTGTTCATCAAAACTAACAACTTTTGTTTTACGACTTTCGTCAAAACTAAAAATTTATTTTTCCACCGTGTAGAAAATTCGAATAGTTTGTGCAAATCTATATGACATACATGTACATTATTGAGGATTTATCAAAAGCAGCTCAGCCAACTTTTAAAAAATATAAATGGGACGACATCATTGAATTAAAAAATATTTTTTTAAATCGGTTCACAATTGGCGGAATGATCAATGAACATACACAAAAAAATACATACACCTCAGAACCTCCTCCTTTTTGACTGACGAAATTGAGGAGGTACTCAATTCGACGCGTATAATTTTTTTTAATGTGTAACAACGTATAACTTTTTAAGTAGTGGTCCGATTTCGATAATTCTTCTTTTGTTGGAAAGGGTTTTTTCTTACAAAGTAGTCTTATTAAAATTTTATCGAAATCGGCTGAACCACTTTTTTGAAAACCAACAGAAATGTGGAAATTGCTACATCGATCCGAGCGAACTCTCGCGAATTCTGTACATGGCTGAAGTCGGTCATGCCATTTTTTGCGAGAAAGAATTATTGGAAGTTTTTTTTTTATAGTTCAAATAGGTTTGCGTTTGACTACACACTGCCTGATGTTATGCAGATTTGCAGTCTAGGATGTAGCACGCTTACCTAGAAGATACCTATTTACTCGAGATTTGAAGACACCTACATTATACTTTAACGGAAAGACAGACTCAGGCAAAGCGTTCCACATTCTGGCAGTTCGTATGAGGAATGTGGACTCAAAACGCTTGGTTCTAACGCTTGGGATGTCCACTATAAAAGGGTGGCGCTTTGGTCGCGTCTGTCTAGCCGTACGATAGAAGAAAGGGGCAGGTGGGACCAGATTGTGCAACTCCTGGGCGCACTCACCAAAGTGTATCCGATAGTAGGCAGACAGACACGTCGGTGCTCGAGACTTTGCATCTTCGACTCAGTCAAGGTTTCGTTGCCTATCAGCTTCCTGGCGCGCCTTTCAATGGATGAAGTCGGTTAAAAATAAAGAGACTGTCCCACAGCCTCCGTACTCGTGGACACCCTACAAGTTTCTCGCATACACTAAGTGAAAGCCGACCTGCCGCGCCCTGCGGCCTTCAGAGAAAGTCGCTTATGTGACTACATACATACATATTTATCGATCAAATGCTTATTATGGATGGCTTTTGATTTATTTCCTACCGTGTGGAGTAATAGCGTAATATGATACGACATTATTACATGTATATTCATCTATCTAGTAAATATCCTTCCTACTAATATTATAAACGCGAAAGTTTGTGAGTTTGTGAGGATGGATGGATGGATTGATTGCGTGAAAGAGTAACAAACATCCGGATGGATGTTTGTTACTCTTTCACGCAAAAACTACTGAACGGATGAAGATGAAACTTTGCAATAATATAGCTTAAATATCAGATTTTTTTTTTGTTGAAGAAAAAGTATAATATAATTTTCAAGAAAAAATATAAACGTCTGTCAGAGAGGACTCGAACGAAGTATGCTAAATATAAGAAAGCTGGATAAAATACGACACACTAAAATAAGAAATATAACTAAAGCAACAAACGCTTTGAGTTACGCACAAAAATTGAAATGGAAGTGGGCAGGACACATTGCACGGCTAACAGATCATAGATGGACCAAAAAAGTAACATTCTGGAACGGGCCACTAGGCAAAAGAATGAGAGGTAGACCTAATACAAGATGGGAAGATGACATTAAAGCAATAGCTGGTCTAAACTGGAAACAAGTAGCGAAAGACAGAATTAAATGGGCATCACTGGAGGAGGCATTTCCCCATTCTGGGGTTCCGGTAGATTAAATAAAAACTAAGTAACTATAAAATTAAATACTATTATTAAAATACATAAGATAGGTAAAAAATTAAACTAAATAAGATAATAAATAACATAGAAATAAACAAATTAAAACTAACACATACATAGACTTTAAGAAATGTAAAAATTTACTGGAAATAAAAAGGCTTTTTATTTTTTATTTATTTTATTTATATCAGAATAACACATACGCTATAAATTATAATGATATTGCGTAAATGTTCCATAATAAAACGATAAGTGTTAAGTAAGTAGGAAAAATTCTGCTATCTGCGAGCTATTCTAGAGTGCGCTTTAAGAAATGTCAAAAAAACAACTGTCGAATCGAACAACCGTCAAATCGTTTTTTTGATTTTTTTTGATTTTCCACCTCCTTTATTATGGGCGGTAAGGTAGGGCCTCGGGTTTGAAAGACGGAAAGTGACATAGTCTACTTTTTATCAAAATGTTATGCGGATGAAGCCGCGGGTAAAAACTAGTAGGTACATATATTTACTTGGTTCATAATCTGATATAACGAGATTACGCTACCTAGGATTGTTGACTATATAGACTACAAGCCACCCGCCCCGGCTTTTCACAGGTGTATTATACATATAAACATTCCTCTTGAATTACTCTATCTATTAAAAAACCGCATTAAAATCCGTTGAGTAGTTTTAAAGATATAAGCATACATGGGGACAGACAGCAGGAAGCGACTTTGTTTTATACTATGTAGTGATGTGTTATTCTGATGTATGAGCTATATATAATAACTAGCTTTTGCCCGCGGCTTCGCCCGCGTGATATTTTGATTTTAGTGCTACCCATAAGAACCGTTTATTTATTCTTCAATAGCTGCCCGCCCCGGCTTTGCCCGGGTACGATTGGCTAAAGAAGACATTTAGGATC
Source organism: Hypomecis punctinalis (assembly GCA_949316475.1). Taxonomy (NCBI): domain Eukaryota; kingdom Metazoa; phylum Arthropoda; class Insecta; order Lepidoptera; family Geometridae; genus Hypomecis; species Hypomecis punctinalis. The sequence continues at coordinate 8,557,913 of OX438821.1, read as the reverse complement.
CCTAATTTTTTTGAAAATATAGCCTATGTTCACCGGGATAGCGTTGCTTTCCAACAGTGAAAGAATCATACTTCATACTAATATTATAAACGCGAAAGTTTGTGAGGATGGATAGATGGATGTATGGATGTTTGTTACTCTTTCACGCAAAAACTACTGAACGGATTGAGATGAAACTTTGCAATAATATAGCTTATATATCAGAATAACACATAGGCCATAAATTATAATGATATTGCGTCAAAACTCAATATATCATGCGGGCGAAGCCGCGGGTAAAAACTAGTTTCTAATATAACTAAGGATACTATTTATTGCTAAAGGTGATGTATATTATTCAGAGAAAAATCTGACCAAGATGATATATACATCATTTGAAAGCTTGTTTTATGGGCTTCTGAAAAATATTTAATTTAGATTTTTTCATCCCTGCATTTTTTTAAAAGTGAAAAATAAATTGTTTGAAAAATAATAATACAGCTTTTTATTTTTTCTAGTTTAACGATAATAAATTGCTTCTATCGTTATTTTACTTGCATTCATAGCTGATTCTTCCACATTCATCTCTTAATTTGCTACAATTAAAAATTATAACCTACCAGTGTGACCAGTTAGTAGGTACAATGTGACAAAAAATCTTGAGCCAAATATATTTATTGATCCTAATAAAATCAAAATTAATTTTAAAAAAATTGCAGTTTTTTTTGTTTTAACTGATGTAATAGACTCAGAAAAATATGAACTTTTTCAAAATGTTACGAGTGTTGTGGTTAATTTTTTTTATTGTTATTATACAATAGCCTCCACACATTTTGTGGACATGTCCTTTCATCTCAATCCGTTAGTAGTTTTTGCTTGAAAGAGTAACAAACATCCATACATACACACTTTGGCGTTTGTAATATTAGTAGGATATTCACGTACCTAACTATATTTATTTCGTTCAATAAAAATTGTCTAGGTTTGTAAATATAGCATAGTAGTTGTAATATATACCTATCTAGTATAGTTTATTTATATATATAAATATAAGACGAGATTACGCTACCCAAGACTATACTTATATTACACGATGGGTCTCTCTGCGAGATCGAATCAGAAATAGAAGAACCAAAGTTACCAACCCAGCTCAGCAGATTGGCAAGTTGAAATGGTAGTGGGCAGGGCATTTAACATGGAGGATTGATAATCGATGCGGTTGAAAAGTTTTCGAATGAAGACCGCGCAAGTGCAGCGTAGGACGTCCTTCTACGAGGTGGACAGATGATCTCAATAAGACAGCATCACGCTGGGTGCAAGCCACTTCCAACCGGGCTTATTGGAGATCCACAGAGGAGACCTATGTCCAGCGGTGGACGTTCAATGGCTGAATAAATCACAAACTATAATCACTATACTAATCACACACTAATCATTACATACCTAGTATAAAACAAAGTCGCTTCTCTGTCTGTCCCTATATATGATATAATAGTTTTTACCCGCGGCTTCGCTCGCATACGCAATATATCAATATAATTTATAGCCTATGTGTTATTCTGATATATAAGCTATATTACTGCAAAGTTTCATCTCAATCCGTTCAGTAGTTTTAGCGTGAAAGAGTAACAAACATCCATGCATCCATCCATCCATCCATCCATCCTCACAAACTTTCGCGTTTATAATATTAGTAGGATATTACTGCAAAGTTTCATCTCAATCCGTTCAGTAGTTTTAGCGTGAAAGAGTAACAAACATCCATACATCCATCCATCCATCCATCCATCCTCACAAACTTTCGCGTTTATAATATTAGTAGGATAGTCTATGTGTTATTCTGATATATTAGCTATATTACTGCAAAGTTTCATCTCAATTCGTTCAGTAATTTTAGCGTGAAAGAGTAACAAACATCCATACATCCATCCATCCATCCTCACAAACTTTCGCGTTTATAATATTAGTAGGATCTCTAAAACTACGCAACGGATTATGATGCGGTGTTTTAAATAGATAGAGTAATTCAAGAGGAATCTATGTATATTTATAACTAGCGACCCGCCCGGCTTCGTACAAGTATATTATGGGACAGACAGACAGCGGGAAACGACTTTGTTTTATACTATGTTGTGATACATCTGTGCGAATCCGGGCGGCTCGCTAGTGATATTAATAAATCACTTAACAAATAAAATATCTGTTACACAAAAATTAAACTTCAAAATCTGCTCTACTCATCTAAGTCACGGAAGCGCTCAGTTGTAAATAGTAGCTTAACTTCCATGATTGCTAAGACATAACATCTCAATATGTTATGAGCGCTACTAATGTCGCGACTCGCGAATATTTCACACGGATCGATGTAACATTTTTCACATTATTGTTGATTTATCAAAAATGGCTCAGCCGATTTCGATAAAATTTAAATGAAACCAACGTCGAAGTATACTCTTTCTAATAAACAAAGAGTTATTGAAATCGGACCACTGTGTAAAAAGTTGTGCGGTTACACATAAAAAAAAACAAATATACGCGTCGAATTGTATACCTCCTCCGGTGGTTCGTCGGTAAAAAAAAGTAAGTTCGTATAGGCCGGGTGGCTACCCCTGGTGTCAGAGTTTTAGGCCGCATGAAGGCCTCTGACATGGCTAAACGATTAACACAACCGGGACCTACAATTTAACGTGTCATCCGAGCCACGGTAGCGCTCAGTTGGAAAACTCTACCCGCGGTCACCCATCCAAATAGGTACTGACCGTGCGGAACGTTGCTTAATTTCGGTGTTACTAAGAAATACCTAGTCAACCCTATGAGCTACAATGTCCGAAGTAAACTTGCCAATCCACTTCGGATACGGATAGATAAAATGAAAGGATCCTATTACACTTTTAGATATTAAATGCGCTTTTCGAGAACATTAACATTCCTCAAAAAGAGCGCGGTTACGCAACCACGCTCGGAACAAGATTCAGGACGCAGAGGTCTAGAGAGAGGACTTTACCAGAAACGAGATAGGAAACACGTATACTATACTAGCGACCCGCCCCGGCTTCGCACAGGTGTATTATACATATAAACCTTCCTCTTGAATTATTCTATCCATTCAAAAAATTGCATTAAAATCCGTTGCGTAGTTTTAAAGATCCTACTAATATTATAAACGCGAAAGTTTGTGAGGATGGATGGATGGATGTATGGATGTTTGTTACTCTTTCACGCAAAAACTACCGAACGGATTGAGATGAAACTTTGCAATAATATAGGTTATATATCAGAATAACACATAGGTTATAAATTATATTGATATATTAAAAACTAGTATATCATATATAGGTTGATAGAGAAGCGACTTTGTTTTATACTAGGTATGTAGTGATTAGTGTGTGATTGTAATTTGTGACTTATTCAGCCATTGAACGTCCACCACAGACTGCGGAAAGCGACGTTTGTTTTAATAGATAGAGTAATTCAAGAGAAATGTTTATATGTATAATACACGTATGCGAAGCCGGGGCGCATCGTTAGAACGCAAATATTATGCACGGATCTATGTAACATTGTTGTTGATTTATCAAAAATGGCTCAGCCGATTTCGATAAAAATTAAATAAAACCAATTTCAAAGTATATTCTTTCCAATAAAAAAAAAATATTGAAATCGGACTACTACGTAAAAAGTTATGCGTGGCTATACATTAAAAAATATTTAAATATACGCGTTTCGACGCGTATATTTAAATATTTATACCGACGAACCACCGGAGGAGGTATACAATTCGTTGTATACCTCCTCCGGTGGTTCGTCGGTCAAAAAGGAAGTCATGGTCCATTTTCAGATCTGATTTTCATAACCATCTACGAAAAAAGAAAATCTATTCACTGTTTAATAATTGGTTATCAAATAGTACCTACCTACTGTTGTGCTCTTTAAGTAAAATCACGTAATTGTCGACATTATGCGTAGTTGTGTTTAAGCAGGGAGTTTCCTGCGAAATCAGGTCACCCCCAAATCGAAACGACATGTCCTATCTCGCGATATCTATGCTCAGCCGAATTTCTTAACCGGTTACCTTCGACGAAAGTTGTTATAAGCAAAATAACCTTTATGCGAAAACAACTATGTAAAAGCGATTTAAAGAGCAAATAAAATTATGTATGGAGTTTTGGTTACACCATGAAGTGACATCATCATCTGAGTCTTAGAACGACCACTGATGAACATATGCCTCCATAGATCTACAAAAAGACTCGTAACAATCGGCTTACATTTTTTGCTATTATTATTTTTTTTTTAAATTAATTTCATTTCATAATAATTATTTTTAATCACCAGTGACCAGTGTGTGTTGCCAGTGATGACTTATGGCACAGAAACGTGGTCTCTCACTATGGGCCTTCCAAGCTCCAAGTAGCTCAACGAGCCATGGAGAGGGCTATGCTCGGAGTTTCTCTGCGAGATCGAATCAGGAATGAGGAGATCCGTAGAAGAACCAAGGTTACCGACATAGCCCAGCGTATTGGCAGGATCGCGCTGGATGCAAGCCGCTATCAACCGGTCTTATTGGAAATCATTAGGGGAGGCCTATGTCAGTGGACGTCCTATGGCTGAAATGATGATGATGATGATTTTTAATCAAAATTGCAATACCCGACTTCAACATAGCATTCGTACAAAATTCAAATAGTTCGATAGAATCGATTTATGCCTTATTTACAGACTTCCAAAGAGGTTCGATTGGCCCCTAGTAAATGTTGTCCATAATGATGGTGTTAACACCTCCTCACCTACTTGTGGCCTAGTACTCCAGTTATGGATAATCCTGTATCTTTCAACTTGAAATATGATAATGGTAACTAGATAATTTCGTTTATCAATTATTTTTTGCAAAAAATAGCATGACCGACTTCACCCGTGTACAGAATACGCGAATATTTCTCACGGATCGATGTAACATTTTTCACAATATTGCTGATTTATCGAAAATGGCTCAGCCGATTTCGATAAATTAAATAGAACCAATTTCGAAGTATACTCTTTTCAATAAAAAAGAATGATTGAAATCGGACTACTATGAAAAAAGTTAAGTTATTAATACATAAAAAGTTATGCGTTACTATATAAAGGTTATAAATAAAAAAAAACCGGACAAGTGCGAGTCAGGCTCGCACATCGAGGGTTCCGTACAAATCCAGAAAATTTCACAAAATTGGGAAGTAAGTTGTTAAAATGTCTATACGATTTACTCACTTTGAATTTTGTACTCAGATTTTGTGAATTTTGAGGCCCTATTTTTTTGTAATTTAAATAAAAATGTACAGTTTTCAGATTTATTCCTATATGTGTACTCTGAGACAATGCTTCTCGCCAAATTTCATAGTTTTATGTTAACGGGAAGTACCCTGTAGGTTTTGATTTTTGTAAGTGTCAAAATATGCGGTTTTTTTACGATATAAACGGCTCTAAATTTTCAATCTTTTACACAATTGCAAGATACTATAGATATACGTATACAGTTTAAATTTCAACTCGATATCTTTACGCGTTCCGGAGACAAAGAGTCTTGACATACACACAGACGGACAGACGGACAGACGGACAACAAAGTGATCCTATAAGGGTTCCGTATTTTTCATTTGAGGTACGGAACCCTATAAATATACGCGTCGAATTGTACCTATACCACCTCCGGTGGTTCGTCGGTCAAAAATAGCTTCATAACTAAAATATCCGTTACACAGGAAGTATATTATGCATGCATACATGCAGTGAGCTCAAATTATAATTATTTTATTACGAAATGATATAAAACGTTTAAATACTATTAAAGATGGAGCAACTTTCTATATCGATAATCGAATGATGATTTATGGAGTTATTCGATAATTGTAGCTTGCATCGATTGCTTAAAATCGAGTTTTATATCGATTATTTTTTTGTTCCGATGCTATTTTACATTTTGACTCGGTTGTTTAAATCATGCGATTCGATGGCATAATTATATCGAATACGTTACAGGTGTTCAGCAGAAAAAAATAATTTTCACATTATTGTTGGTTTATCAACAAGATCATTTTTTGCAAAAATTAGCATGACCGACTTCACCCGTGTACAGAATCATTACATAGTATAAAACAAAGTCGCTTTCCGCTGTCTGTCCCCATGTATGCTTATATCTTTAAAACTACGCAACGGATTTTGATGCAGTTTGTTTTAATACATAGAGTAATTCACGAGAAATGTTTATATGTATAAAACACCTGTGCGAAGCCCGGGCGCATCGCCTGTACGCAAATATTATGCACGGATCGATTTAACATATTTCACATTATTGTTGATTTATCAAAAATGGCTCAGTCAATTTCAATAAAATTTAAATGGGACCAATTTCGAAGTATACCCTTTTCAATAAAAAAAGAATTATTGAAATCGGACTACTATGAAAAAAGTTATGCGTGGTTATACATAAAAATATATATATATACATATATATATATATATATATATATATATATATATATATATATATATATATATATATATATATACGCGTCGAATTGTATACCTAATCCGGTACTTCGTCGGTCAAAAATGGCTTAATCGATTTTGAAAGAAATAAACAGAACCACTTCAGAAGTATGGTCTACCAAACAAATAAAGATTTATTGAAATCGAACTACTCTGTAAAAAAAAAATGCGTGGACATACATTAAAAAATTATACACGAGATGACCTGTAAACCTCCTCCGTCTCGGCGGTTAAAAAGACTGATTAATTTAGAGGGGGAGCTATGGAAGAAAGTTTTCGAGAGTTTCGAGCGTGTGTTGCCAGTGATGACTTAGGGCACAGAAACGTGGTCTCTCACTATGGGCCTTATTAGTAAGCTCCAAGCAGCCCAACGAGCTATGGAGAGGGCTATGCTCGGAGTCTCTCTGCGAGATCGAATCAGGGATGAGGAGATCTGTTGAAGAACCAAAGTTACCGACATAGCCCAACGGATTAGCAAGTTGAAATGGCAATGGGCAAGGCAGATAGCGCGGAGGACTGGTGACTGGTGGAGTCGAAAAGTTCTCGAGTGGAGATCACGTACCGGCAAGCGCAGCGTAGGACGTCCACCCACAAGGTGGACGGATGACCTCTTTAAGACCGCAGGTTCGCGCTGAATGCAAGCCGCTTCAAACCGGTCTTATTGGAGATCCATAGGGGAGGCCTATGTCCAGCAGTGGACGTCCTTTGGCTAATGGATGGATGGATAGGGAACAGGGTGAGGTGGTAAGGGGTGCTTAATCCATTTTATATCCTCTCCCCCTTCTTTAGTATGCTTACGACTACTACTTCCATTGCTCTTATCAGACAGAAGGAGAAAAAAGAAATCTTATCAAGCTTAATTTTTCGCAAAACATGTCAAAATCTCCTTCCATCATGTATGAAATTCGAATATTTCATTCGAATTGTTTACACTATTGTTTTTAGGATTCCGTACCTCAAACGGAAAAAACGGAACCCTTATAGGATCACTTTGTTGTCCGTCTGTCCGTCTGTGTGTATGTCAAGACTCTTTATCTCTGGAACGCGTAAAGATTTCGAGTTGAAATTTAAACTGTATGCGTATCTCTTGCAGTTTTGTAAAAGAAAAACTTCTCAGTTATCGTTTGAAAAAGTTAGAGCCGTTTATGTCGTAAAAAACCGCATATTTCGCACTCACAAAAATCAAAACCTACAGGGTACTTCCCGTTGACATAGAACTATGAAATTTGGCGAGAAACATTGTCTCAGAGTACACATATTGGAATAAATCTGAAAACTGTACATTTTTATTTAAATCACAAAAAGGGCCTCAAAATTCACAAAATATGGGTTCAAAATTCAAAGTGAGTAAATCGTATCATGTAAGGTATCATGTAAAAGAACTTCATTAGCACATGCTAAAACAGGTTTTTAATTATATCAACGACGTGTTTGTACGGAACCCTCGATGTGCGAGCCTGAATCGCACTTGTCCGGTTTTTATTTTTTTTAGTCAGTCTCTTGTGTCCCATTGTTGGGCAATGGCCTCCCCCATCTCCTTCCACGCATCCCGGTCCCCCGCCAAGTTGGTCCAGTCGGACTGAAAAGAGCGAAGTTCATCACTCCATCTTATTCGGGATCGATCCGGAGGCCGTCGGCCATCTCGGCTCCCATTGAGTGACGATCTTCGCCCATGTCTCGGGGTGCATCCGAATCACGTGGCAATCAGCAAATGCTCGAAGATCTGAGTACAGTGAGCCTTCAGGTTGGGCTCACAATGAATAGCACAAAGACATGACAAAAATGGCTCTGCCGATTTCTGTTAAACTTAATTGGGACCACTTCGGGAGTACACCCTTTCGAACTAGATAATATTTTTTCTATTCGGTTCATTATCGATGAACAACATACTCAAAAAAAATACATACAGACGAACATAGAACCTCCTCCTCCTTTTTGGAAGTCGGTTAAAAAGATTATTAGTTCCTATTGCCGTTATTCGAGCAAAAAACGGTAAAAAATGATAGGAAATACCCCCTCCCTTCCCCACCTATTTTGATACGCTCACGACTACTACATTCATTGTTCTTACTCAGACAGACGGAGAATAAAAAGACCCTGTAAGTGAAACAAAGAAGAGCTTCTTTTTACCTATTGAGATAGGTACGAAACCCTAAAAAAGCCACGGAAGTATAATTTCTATACGTTCTAATTGCAATTTGACCCTACACAATTTCCATTTAGCCCAAAAGGTTGTGCAATGTTGCCATAACATGACATGTGACCTGTGTTCCGGACTACCGAATACCAACATTACGTGCACCATTTTGTAGGTCAAGCTATCATCCAATCATCTCCTTTATTACTTACCAATTTACCTTCTTAAACAGACGAGGGCGTCACGATAGCATCTCCCAACAGATGACCATTGGATATTTTAGTTCCGAAAAAGTACAAACTGCAGTAATAAGATGGCTGCCCTGTAGAAAGTAATGACAATGACGTAACACTGACATAACTTAAAATTCCTCACATCTGTCAAACTTATGTCAAACAAACATGGCGCGGAGAAATCTGCTGGGTTTCTATTGTTTTTTGTTACGTGCATGTGTAAATAACCTGAATTTGTCACGGCATTATTTTGTACAGAGGATGTTCGTTGGTGTAGGAATGTTGTTTTCCAACTTTATCATCAACATTATCAGCCGTAGGACGTCCAGTGCTGAACATAAGCCTCCCCTATGGATTTCTAATAAGCCCGGTTGGAAGCAGCCCGCATCCAGCGCGTTCCTGCGGTCTTAACAATATCGTCGGTCCACCTGAGCCGTGGTGGTCAAGAGGTAGTGACACCCGCCTTACCATCGTGAGGTCGTGGGTTCAAATCTCCGGTCCCGTACCACAATAAGTTCTTTCGAATTTATGTACGGAATTTCACACCACTATGGGTTTTCGGTGAAGGAAAACATCGTGAGGCAACCTGCATACGTCCGTAAAAGAAATTCGATGGCGTATGTGAATCCACCACCACAGGGCCAGCGTGGTGGATATGGACCAATCACCCTTCGTGGGTAGGCCTACGTCCTACAGTAGACTATTAAAAAGGCTGGCACAGTACAGTACAGTACCTGATCGGTGGATGTCCTACGCTGTACTTTACAGCCCCATCGGCCATCAGTTCTCCGAGCTATGTGCCCTACCCATTGCCATTTCAACTTACTAATCCGCTGGGCTATGTCGGTAACTTTGGTTCGTCTGCGAATCTTCTCATTCCTGAATGATTTCCAACTTACAGATGTGGAATATAGACAGAATCACACAAGTCGGCGGATGTGAACTTAGCTACAAGCCGCAATATCCAATCAACGCGTAGCTTTACGTGGTTTACGTGAGCTTCAGTCGGTATTGGATATTGTGCAGCTTGAAGATAACTTCACGTGCACTAACTTGTATGATTCCGCCTATACGTTACAATATATTAGCACAAGGACCTCACATTAAACTCATCTAAAAGTCATACAATCTTTCTTTTTTTTTTAATTTTGGCGTACACTATTTATACATTCGCCTTTGTTAATTAAGTAAAGTATATTTGACCGAGCGTGATGTCTCAGAGTCTACTGGGACGAGCCGGCACTTGGTTGAATGTTTGTATGTATATTTGTTCGACGATAACTCAAGTACCGCTCAACCGATCTCCATGAAATTTATCATGAACGTAGTTTATATTTATAGAATTTTTAAGTTTGAATATGAGCATCTTCTGTTCAGTGGTTGCGAAGATACGAGGGCCGTGGTAAAAAGAGGCAAAACGGCGCCACTTTCTGCGGGAGTCGCGGATGACTATTTTAAACATTTCACTGAATGTTATCTATGTCTTTCAACATTTGTTTAAAATAAATCGCTAACTTTCATACAAATATTGTGACATTTTTTTTTAAATCCCAGTAGGTATTTATGATATAAAATAGGAATAGCGCGAGGTCCAAGTCCGGGGCGGACTGCTAGTTAATAAACTTTAAACATATTAAAATACGTAATATAATCGGTGTATATAAGTGTAATGTGGCGACATGTTTTTCTAGCGTTCCCGCCAATACTCCTACGTACGAGATGTATGACGTATCATACATCTTTACGTAACACTATTTAGCACAAGGACGTCACACTTACTCATACAACTTCATACAAATCATACAATCCATTCATCCGATACCTCAAAATGAGGTTAAACGATATTCGTTGGAAAGTGACGTCCGGATGTCGCCGTCCGAGCTTTCTATAGTATTATAAATATTTGGATGTATGACATCACCGCTTTTGTTTATTTGAATAATTATTTTTCGACAAAATTGGCACAACTGACTTCAATCTATGCACTTATTGGTTAATAAATATTTTTGCAATAAATAGTAAGACCGACTTCACAGTACAGATTTTGCGAATAGTACGCACGGGTTGAAGCCGTGGTGGCCTAGAGGTATTGACACTCGCCTTGCAATCGTGAGGTCGTGGGTTCAAATCCTGGTCCCGTACCTACGAGTTCTTTGGAATTTATGTACGGAATTTAACACCACTGGCTTTTCGGTGAAGGAAAACATCGTGAGGCAACCTGCATGCGTCCGTAGAAGAAATTCGATGGCGTAATGTGAATCCACCAACCCGCACTGGGCCAGCGTGGTGGATATGGCCCAATCACCCCTTCGTGGGTAGGCCTACGTCCTGCAGTGGACTATTAAAAAAGGCTGGTACAGTACAGTACGCACGTATCGATGTAGCAATTTTAAATTATTGTTGATTTATCAAAAATGGCTGTCTTTTTCGATAAAATTTAAATGGGACCAACTTCAAAGTATAATTATAATTTGAAATTGGTCCCATAAGCCATTTTTGAGATATTGTTACATCGATCCGTGCGTACTATTCGCATACTATGCATACGCCTACTCTTGGCTAAAATATGGTATTGTCATATGGGGAAATAGTACAGATGCAAAAGAACTATTTATATTGCAAGAAAAATGTATCCGAATACTGATGAATATCCGACAAAAAGATAGCTGTAGACCCCACTTCATTCAACAAAACATACTAACACTCCCAAGCCTTTATATACTAGAAGCGGCAACATTTGTCAAAAAAAATCCAGAACTATTTACATATAACACAAACTCTCGCAGAAAAAACCAACTAATAGCCCCGGAGCCAATATTAGAAATAGTTAGACGAGGACCGGAGTATATGATAATAAGAACATACAACCACCTACCTAAAGACCTACAAAAAGAAACTAACCCCAAAAAATTCCAAAATAAACTCAAAAAACTGTTAACAAAAAAATGCTATTATACCATTGAAGAATACCTGAACGAAAAATTTTCAAGCTCACAAAACATTACAAAATAACGCTAAATTTTGACATGTACGTTATACCTACTCTGTTTATTATACCATTTGCGACACCCTAACGACAGGGTATAATGTGTACTGTGTTACTATTATATAAGTGTAATTGTAACTAGACATATTATAAGGCAAGTGTATACCGAAATAAATAAATAAAAAAAAAATCAGTACACGGGTGAAGTCGGTCTTGCTATTTATTGCAAAAATATTTATTAACCAATAAGTGCATAGATTGAAGTCAGTTGTGCCAATTTTGGCGAAAAATAATTATTACAAACCTAGATCATAACATTTTTAACACGCTTTTATTAGCTTCACCTCTAGTTTGCTAGCGTGCTTGTAACCAACTCCCTTGAGCTCGATTTTGCCCTACTTTGAGCGATCAGATTTTCTTTAAACTTTGCACACCTATCAAAGACCGATGACAATGCATTTATTCCATTTCTAAAAAGTGAAACATAAATATAGTTTAAAAATAACTAAAAAACACGATTTCATAGCATATCAAACTAAACAAATGTTAAATAATTTTCAATATAGGCAGAAAATAATAAAGAACGAAAAATATAAATACTTCTGTAAAAAAAAAGCGTGGGTGCTCGATTTACGAAAAAAGATGGCGTCCAATGCGTCCATAATTTAAGGCACAAAGCCATAAATATAGTTCAAAAAAGAACTATATTTATTTTAGTAATAGTTAAGTCACGTTTACCAGATCAGCTAGGTATATAGGTATAAGTACATTTATATATCTTTATAAATGTACCTATAATAATTTACTGTCGCTTTCATTTCTCCGCGACAAAGAACGACCTTTTGTTTCCGTGTATCGTTACGAAATATGACATCCTTTTGGCGCCAGATGACGCCATCTTGGAAAATGGTGTTGGTACATCAACGAGGAAATTACCGATATGAGACTTTCTTTTTAAATATCAGCCGAAAATTACGGTTTATACAGGGTTACCCAGGGAGTTTAGGCGTAAACGCGGAAAAATCATGTCGCCGAATTGTATTATTTTGTTAAACTTGTGTTTTTATCAGTAATAATTAGTGAAAAATTGTGGTATTTCGTTGATTATGAGCTGATTTACGTGCACGAGTGTAGGCAAGTGATATAATGTGACGTATCATGTTGTTCCGTGTTCTTACCAAAACTCCATAGACGCCTCTAGAAAACTCTCCACTGCTTTACTGAGGTATGACTTGGACTATGCTTGGACTTGACTGGACTATAACGGTGACTATTTTGATAAAATATAATCAAAAATGATTAAAACTTAATACTTGACACTGGCAAATGCAATACAATGCGACGCCATAATATAAAAGAAGAAGAAGGGTTATCCAGTTATCCAAAAATAAGGTACTAAGCCGTAAAGAGTTGATATAGACCATCATTGTGAACAACTTTTACTTTGGGGCAAACCCATAATTCGATAAAAAGTTTGATTGTCTGTTAAGTTGGTACGGACGCGAATTTTACGTGATATCGTCATAAGAAAACATTAATGAATCAACAACTGCGCTTCCGCCCTTTCGCTTGCACGCTCGGTTCAGGTGGAACGTGACACTTTTTCTTGCATGCAGCCGGCGTTCATCGATTTATAGGACATTATCACGTCAAAAATAACTCGACACAAAATTTCAACTTGGAATCGACAAAATGTATGACACAGCTATTTTTTTCCTCAAATTCAGGGTTAGGTACATAGTAACAGTTGTTCATAGTGATGGTCCAGTCACCCCCTTTCGACTTAGTACAGGGCAAGCAGATAACCCTGTATAGATAAACTGGATATGGCGCAATAAATGTAAAGATCATGTTAACCTTTAATTGGTTGCATCATCACCCATCAGCCGTAGAACATCCACTGCTGGAGATAGGCCTCCCCTATGGATCTCCAATAAGGCCGGTAGGAAGCGGCTTGCATCTTCATGCTGTCTTGACGAGGTCATCTGTCCATCTCGTGGATGGACGTCTAACGCTGCGCTTACATATACGTGGTCTCGATTTGAGAACTTTATAATCGGCTGTCCGTTCTGCGAACTATGTGCCCTACACACTGCCATTTCAACTTGCTAACCTGCTGGGCTATTCTAAGTTGGTTCTTCTGCGGAAAGTTTGATTCATGGAATTTCAAACATTAGTTTTAGTTTGATTTTTAGTATTTTTAGTGAGTATGTGTACTTTTTTTAATTTTGTAGTTAGCTGTAAATAATCCTCAATAAGAAATCTATAGTTTACTAGCTGACCCGGCCACGCGTTGCTGTGGCTAAATAAATTAAAATTGCGACTATAATTTGAGATTTAAACTATCCTATCTCTCAAGTTGGATCGAACTGCACATGGTGTGCGAATTTTATTATAATCGGTTAAGTGGTTTAGGAGTCAATTGAGGACAAACATTGTGACACGAGATTTATATATATTAAGATTGAATCAGGCGTGACTTTGAGGAAAATCAATGGTTAACGGTAAACGGTTGCCTGGAAGAAATTGCTTTTTAGCGATAAGGCCGCCGATTGTAACATTAACTATAAGTTCCTAGATTAAGTTTTCCTAGTTTATTTAAGTTTTAGTGTGGTAATAAAGAAATTATGTATCTTTCTATTTGCCTACGACAGAGCGGAAATACACTAAATAATATACACTACGGGATATGCACTCACGCCCTCACGATTGTAAGGCGGGTGTCACTACCACTAGACCACCACGACTACTAATATTTATTCAAATAAGGATTTTAAGAAATCTATGTCAAGATTGCAATTTTTTAAAGCTTACTCTTATAATCTTTGACAAAGTAGTCGATAGCTGAGAGCCTGAGAGTTTTAGAGCCACTCCTTGACACAGACAAATAAAAGAGAAAATTAGTAAAGATCCTGTTTTGAGTCGACGCAAAATTAAAAAAAAATTGTTACGAAAATACGAAAGTCTTTAGTCGATTTTTGTAAGCTCTAAGCTTCTAATAAAAGAATTATGTTTGCAAAAAATAGCATGACCGACTTCACCCGTATACAGAATCATTTATATACGAGTAGTATAAAACAAAGTCGCTCTCCGCTGTCTGCCATCATGTATGCTTATATCTTTAAAACTACGCAACGGATTTTGATATTTTAATAGATAGAGTAATTCAAGAGAAATGTTTATATGTATAATACACCTGTGCGAAGCCGGAGCGCATCGCTAGAACGCAAATGTTATGCGCGGATCGATGTAGCATTTTTCACATTATTGTTGATTTATTAAAAATGGCTCAGCCGATTTCAATAAAATTTAAAAGGGACCAATTTGAAAGTATACTCTTTCTAATAAAAAAAGAATTATTGAAATCAGACTACTATGAAAAAAGTTATGCGTGGTTATACATTAAAAAAAATGTACGCGTCGAATTGTATACCTCCTCCGGTGGTTCGTCGGTCAAAAACAAAGTCGCTTTCCGCTGTCTGTCCCCGTGTATGCTTATATCTGTAAAACTACGCAACGGATTTTGATGCGGTTTTTATTAATAGATAGAGTGATTCAAGAGGAAGATTTTCATGTATCAAACACAACTCGCTACGTTCAGGATTCTACTATATAATCCTTCACTTTTACTCTGGATTCAAAAAAACGCCCTCGCCGTAAAAATATTATTTTGCTCCCATATTGTACAATCTACTATTATCTAACTCTACCATTTGTTTTTTAATTGAATAAAACCATCACCTCTCTCTTCAAGGTTAATCAGAAATGAGGAGATCCGCAGACGAACCAAAGCTTTAGTGCATAGCCCAGCGGATTAGCAAATTAAAGTTGCAATGGGCAGGGCGCACAGTTCGAAGAACGGATGGCCGATGGGGCCGTAACGTTCTTGAATGGAGACCACGGACCAGCAAGCGTAGAACGTGCACCGACTACATGGACTGACGATATAATAAAGATCGCAGGAACACGCTGGATGCAGGTCGCTTCCGACCGGCCTTATTGGAAATCCATGGGGGAGGCCTATGTCCAACAGTGGACGTCCTACGGCTGATAGATGTATAGATTACCACATACCTCGGCACTACGTTGAAAAACAAACATACGATTTTCGCAATACACTCCACTTTTCCATAATTCACTTCCTAGTCAAATTATGTGAGAAGCGGACATCGCATTAACTTAATAGAAAACACATTAATTACAGAGCTGCTAACATCCTCTGTGTCACTAAAACAATCTCACGCAAAAATTTCCAAAACACTACTTTAACCGCTACTTTTAACGCTTAAAATCGCTTGCAATCACTTGAAAAAGGCTTTGATGACATTCTCAGAAAGTTAACTACGAAATTGATTCGTATATCCTTTACACTAAAGTCAAAAATGGTTTGAATCATCGAGAGAAGGTACAGGTTTCTCGCTACTACCAGATTTGTATGGGAAATAACACCCCACTTTCTTTCTACCACATCTCTACACGTCAGTCGTATTCCTCATCTCGACGTCTGCGGACGAAAAAAAAAGAACAAGAAAAAATGAACTGTCAAAGTGACAGTTCCTGATTCTATTGTTCGCGCCAATTTTCGCGAAGTGAGAGTGAGAGTGCTAACAAAGGAGGTTCTTGACATTGGTGTGGACTTTTTGGTGTCATTGTTGGATATTTTGTTTTCGTCTGCAGAAAGATGGTAAGGATTAGTAATTAGTTTTGTTATAATAGTAATAATTAATTAAAGCTTAATTAGGAAAAATGATTCGTTCTAAATTTTTTTAACGTTTATTTCAATGTTAACAAAAATGTTGTAAGCTCTATTAACAGTCTGCCGAAAATTTTAAGGATTAGTAACTAGTTTTGTTATAATGTGGTTATAATTATTAGTAATAATTGATTAAAGTTTAACTAGGAAAAATGCTCCGTTCAAAATTTTAATTTGTTCAAAATTTAATTTCAATGTTAATAAAAGGTCGTAAACTCTATAGCAGTTCACATTTCTTAATTTACGCTTAAAGTATAATAGGTACTTACTTATTTGATAATTAATAAAATTAATACTATGCAAAAAATAAATCATATGATAATTCGTGGGAAAAGTTTTTTAAGAAATGCTTAAAAATCCTAGTACAAAGTTTATGCTCCTACCTACCTCGTTTGAAAGTGTAACGTCGTACCCAAAATTTATGAATGTTTGAAAATTTTCGCAATTTTAATTGAATGGAACGCATCTATAATAAAATTTATGAAAATTTGAAATTTTGTGATTTCTATTGAGAATATCTATTTTACTTTAAAATGCGTAGGTAAAAACCTAACTGCCAAAAGCTTTCTCGACAGAATTTGTACTATAAACATACACTCATTATATATTATAAAAAAATAAAAATACATTCTCTATATAGACGATGTAATATTATATTCCAATCTGGGATATCATATTGTACTCATAATGTTCAAAATTTACTATGAGACAAACAAAAAAAAAAAAACAATATTTGATACAGTTACGTACAAAAAGCTCATTGACTCTGAAATGTATGGATGGCACAGGATTTTTTTGATATTTAGGTGTTGGTTCCATGATATAGTTGGTGTGACTTGTAGAGGAGAACCAATATACGGACCAATAAAAAAGAAATGCCGATCTCGAAGCATAGACGCTTTGCTTGCTCGCACTTCAATTCGTGTCTGAAACATCAGAAAAATTTAAAAAAAATTAAAAATTGAAAATTCAATTCGGGCAACTTGTCCGAAAATCTCGTGTCCGTAACGTCACTGACCCGATTGTTGATTGATTATAAAATATTAAATTGTGTGATTCAGCAATTAATTTGCCACCTTAACACAACGCTTACGAAATACGTAATATTGTGTGCTAGCCGTTCTATTTTCGACTGTCCCATACGTCGCAAGAACCTTTTCCTTTCTTGGGCAGTAGGGTAAAAAGAGAGAATTTTTCACACTGCTTAGCATATAGAAACTGACCCCTTAGCCCGTATTAGCTAGACATAGTAAAATCGGAATCAGCGGCATTCTAACACGACTCTTACCTACTAGATACTAATTAACATTTTAATCATTTGAATAAATTAATAGTATTTAGTTGACATCTATAATTGTAAAATTGTAAAATCGTGAATGCCAGATTTGTGAACGATTGGACCTGTATATAGTGCTGTAGTCAGTAAGAAAAGACTACAGCACTATATACAGCTCGATACATCTCAGCTTTGCTTTAGTGGAGTCTGTACCTTAGTTTTTCCACGGCTACGAGTAATAAGGCCTTCGGACGCGTGAGACGGCAACACGGCCAAAGGGCCTTTTGTTCTCGTATTTTTGTAAAAAATGTTGCCCTCAGGTTCAAGATACTTAGTTCAATATGCCTAGTACTTAAGATTACAAAATGAAGCTAAATTCTTTTATTAGTAAAAAACTAACTAGCTGCCCGTTTTGGCTTCGCCCGGTAATTATCATTATTTTTCGTAAAAAATGGCATGACCGACTTCAACCGTGTACAGAATTCGCTAATAATTGCCACGGATCGATGTAGCATTTTTCACATTATTGTTGATTTATCAAAAATGACACAGCCGGTTTCAATAAAATTTAAATGGAACCAAATTCGAAGTACTCTTTCCAATAAAAAAAGGAATTAATTAAATATATTTGGCTCAATAGGTAGTTTATCTCTAGCAACCCTGATTAAGTAACCTCCAGAGACACAGTTTTTAAGTGTTTTTTTTTGTCACATTGTACCCACTAACTGGTCACACTGGTAGGTTATAATTTTTAATTTTAGCAAATTAAGACATGAATGTGGAAGAATCAGCTACGAATGCGATTACAATAACGATAGAAGCACTTTATTATTGCTAAACTAGAAAAAATACATAGTTGTATTATTATTTTTCATACAATTTATTTTTCACATTTTAAAAAAAATGGAGCGATAAAAAAATCTAAACTAAATATTTTTGAGAAGCCCATGAATCAAGCTTTCAAATGATGTATATATCATCTTGGTTCGATTTTTCTCTGAATAATATACCACTTGTGGACGTCACCTTTCAAGAAGCTACTTTAGCTGCAGAGATTTCCACAGCTTTCTTGGTTTATTCTAATCTGAAACATTTTTTTTTCAACCGACTTCAAGAAAGGTTTTAATGTGGTATATTAAATTTTATTTGTGGTACCTAGATACAAAAATCAAAGCGTGTGGTCTATGGATGTGTAGGCGAATGTATTACTTATAATTGACCATCAAATTCCTACCAAAAGGTTTAATAACACAAAGACAAAGGTATAAAATTCTGAGGTTATCTACCATTTAAATATATTGAGCAACAGTACCTATAAATGCGCCATCAAAATGAATTGCCATGGGATTCCGAACGCCATAAATGAACTTTATGATATCTTACTGGAATTGGTCCGCACTTCATTATGTTTGGTCAGCAAAAAAGCTTTTGGTTCAGAAGGAGAGCCATAATCTGACAGGTTAGTATAAATCCGCTGAATAGCGTACAAAAAACAAAATAAAACGTGCTTAAAACTCGGTTTTAGAGATTTCGACTTTAAAACCAGGTTTTAAGCCGCTGATGTATTAACATTTCAACTTTAAAGATGCCGCCGGTTTTTAATCCGACGACTTTTTTACGTTCCATTTGACGCTTTCCTCTTTTGTGGTTTACCATTTTTAAAATAGCCGTGTCGAGTACAATTAATGTGTAACGTGAAAATATAATTCTTTCAGATATAATTAAAATTATCGATTTCACGCCTCGTTATAGTACTAAACACGGCTATTCTGAAAGAAAAGGTAACAACAGAACAACGAGGTAGGCAACAGAAGTAAATAGTAGAACTACTTCATATTTATGTAAAAAAAATGCTGATTTTTGGGTACTTTTGTGTACATATTGTGAATTGATTTCGATGTTTTTGTAGTTTTCGATTTCCTGAATAGATTTTTTAAATATTTCATTTTAAACTTTAATTTTAGTTTACACATTTACAAATTTCAAGATGTCATGAGAAACTATATAGTAAAAATCATAAGTTAAATTATTGTTTTTGTTAGTCGAATAGTGTTTTTAATTCTGTGCGTTTTTGTTTTATATTATTGATTTATAATTAGTCTGCGCGCTGCGCTTTGTAGCAACGTATTATGTACCTACATAGACCAGTGTGTAATCTCAGTAAGTGATTTTTTGTAAATTCTTTTGAGATTGATACATATTCTTAAACCTCAAATTGCAAAAGAGGAAAGCGTCAAATGGCACGGCAAAATGATTTGAAAACCACGTTTTGAAGTTGAAGTTGTTTTTACGTCGATCAAAGCCCTTAGTCCATGTTTTGCGTAGTTTACTTAAACTTTTGCGTTCACGCGTGGCTCCATACATTTTGGACACCTCCTCCTGGTATACGCCAAGTGAGCCACACGGAAACAGCTGTTGTTTCAATTTACATGTAAACCTGGAATTACCCCTCTGGGGCTTAATATTATCACGTAAATTACAGTAACTGAAACTTCAATAGTTTCCATATGGTTTCATACATTTTTGCACAGTGGCGAAAACGAGAAACTAAAAAGTACATGTAAATGTAAACACAAAAATGTATGGCGCCACAAGAAAACACTACATCGACTCTAGAAACGCTATTTCCCCTACCTAGAAGGGTTTGAATGACCTCAATTGTATGATTACGGTTGTTACTGTATCAAAAATGCGAGTTTTATTTATAAAAATGTTTTATCTTTGATGCAAATAAACTTTTTATCTAGATTCTAGAAGTATACTTCTGTTGCTGACCAGAATATTACACTGCTGGCCATTAAAGTCGTCCCAAAATGAACTATTTCGACACACATTGTTAGAGAACCAAAACTTGGTACATTCAACAAGGTTATTTTTTGTCTTCGTTTTAACCGAATTCTAAAATAAGGAGATTTATATATTAATCGAAATAATAACCATTAAAGTGAATGCTATCGCGCTCAACGTATTTACGTTCACTATATCGAGTGTTAATAAACTTTTTTATGGAATAGTTGATATTTTTTTTTCTATATTAGCGTCGATTATACGGATAGTCAAATAGTAGAAATTAGTCAGTACTGTACTGTACTGTACCAGCATTTTTAGTAGTCCACTGCAGGACGTAGGCCTACCCACGAAGGGTGATTGGGCCATATCCACCACGCGGGCCCAGTGCGGGTTGGTGGATTCACATACGCCATCGAATTTCTTCTACGGACGTATGCAGGTTGCCTCACGATGTTTTCCTTCACCGAAAAGCCTGTGGTGGTCAAGAGGTAGTGACACCCGCCTTACAATCATGAGGTCGTGGGTTCGAATCCCCGGTCCCGTACCAATGAGTTCTTTGGAATTTATGTACGGAATTTCACATCACAGGCTAGTCAGTACAATGATTAATAAATAAAATATTAGGGGACATCTTACACACGGACTCTGACCCCAAACTAAGCAAAGCTTATCATGTGGCTGCCAGAGACTGATATACTACATATACATATTTTTTAAATGCATACTTATATAGATAACACCTAAATAACACCCAGACACAGAGCAAACACCTATGTTCATCACGTAAATATATTACGATATATTTACGCGTTCCCGAGATAGTCTTGACATACACACAGACGGACAGACGGACAACAAAGTGATCCTATAAGCCTTATAGGATCACTCTGTTGTCCGTCTTATAGTATAAGGGTTCCGTTTTTTTCCGTTTGAGGTACGGAACCCTAAAAATTAGGTACTCGTCGAATTAAAAATCCCTTCCGTCGACAAAACGTCGTCGGTCAAAAATAGTAAAGTTTTTAAAATAATATATAACACGGAACAGTGTCATGGAAATCTGTCACATACTTACTACAATTAGACTACATTGTTTCGAAGTTTAATGCAAAAAGCGTGCGAAGCCGCAACAAAAAACTGGCTAAGTGCGAGTTGGGCCACGTGTTGTGTACGGTTCCGTAGTTGTCCGTCACGAAAATGTGGGCACATACAATAACTCTTAAAAATAAGGGGGTTTTAAGTTTGACATGTATGTGTAATTTTAATAGACTTCCAAAATTAAAGTTCTTTATGTATGTTTACGCGATTACTCGTGAATCGTGAACCGATTTTGATGTTTTTTTTTAGTTTGATAGATTATATTTATATATTTTATAGCGTTTTTTAATAAAAAAAAACAAAAAATAGAATTGAATCGAGGACCTATTTTAAATAATTTTGTCGGTTGTGCCAAAGGTTGTCTGGAAGAAATCGCTTTTAGCGATAAGACCGTCTTTTGTGCCTTTTCTGTCTTTGTTTTTTTTGTTGTTTTCTTGTTGGTGTCAATAAAGTGTTGTTGTATTGTATTGTGCCATTTTTAGCGAAAAATATTTTTTTATTCACAAGGTTTCTTTGTTAACTGCGGGCCCCTAACCACGTAGTGCCATAGACCTCTAACAAGATAGAAAGGTACCTCCGGTGAGAAAATTGCGTCCGCTCCATTCTGTACCGTGGGATAAAGGAATTGGACGATTTTATTCATTCTATTCATTCCGATTCCATGGTCACAGTTTCAATGGCGGACGTTGCGTCATACCAAGGTTTTTTTGAATTTGGAAAAAGATAAGATGAAAAGAACGTCGGATGGCGAAAAAAAAAAAATAAGTGCATGCTAGAGAGCGACCGAACTACGCTTAATAAAATAATAATAAAATAATTATTTTTCGAAAAAAATAGCAACATCGAGTTCTGCCCCGTACAGAATTCGAATAATTTGCACAAATCGATGTGACATCCATGTACTTTATTGTTGATTTATCAGAAACGGCTCAGCCGATTTCGATAAAATTTTATTGGAGCCACCTCGAAAGTATACTCTTTTGAACCAAAAAATAGTTTTGTAAATTGGTTCCCAATTGGCCAAAATATCGCTGAACATACACAAAAAAAAACATACAGACGAACATAGTACCTCTTCCTTTTTGGCCATCAAAATCGACTCATAATTTTATTATAATACATACACCCAAAAAAAAACACACATACACGGATTGAGAACTTTTTTTTCTGTAGTCGGTTAAAAAGCGTCATATAATATGTCGTTTTAGGTCAGTGTATTATTATTATTTATTTAATACGGCAGCATAGGTTAAATTTATCATCAAATATACACATAAATATGTTTATTAATACTAATAATACTTGCATAACTTCGTCATACATTTTATTACTTCATTTATCCTCATTACGATGTAAATGTATGCAAATAGTAGAAAGTGTTCCGTACAACGCATTAACTAATACACAGTCTGTAAAATATGTACATTTTAAGTTATTTTCTTCTGGTTTTGAAATCTATTATTATTAGTACATTATTTTCATACCATCTGCTCGAAATTTACTTTTATACAATCTCAACAAAAATGAGGATATTATGTCCCAAAAGTTTAAGAGGGAGATAAAGTAGTCATAAAGTCCCGTGGGAGTAAAGTGATTTGAATTTAGAACATTTTAAAGATACTTTGTTCTGCCAGCCAAGCATGCGACCACGAAAAGCCACGAAAAGAACTCGTTTTAACGTGTGAAAATGTGACAGATATACTTTGTCATAACGCTGTCTCGTTCTGACACTACGAAAGAAATATTACGTGGCGCGCATACTAGCCCGGCAGAAAAAGCACATTAGCAAAGTTTTCCTTACGTTGCAATTGAGTTTTATCTCGTTATCCTCGTTGTTTAAGCCATAGAATTATCATTGCTGGGCATAGGCCTCTTCCAGAAATCGTCTCTAATTTTTACCTCATAATAGTTGAATAGTGAAATGCTTCTTAGTACTTTTTGACCGACGAAACGGAGAATAATTGAATTAATATATTTAATAATAAAATATTACATTCAATTAAAAAATAAATACAACACATTGGTCCCATTTAAATTTTATTGAAATCGGCTGAGCCAATCTTAATATTATAAACGGGAAAGTTTGTGAGGATGGATGTATGGATGTTTGTTACTCTATCACGCAAAAACTACTGAACGGATTGAGATGAAACTTTGCAATAATATAGCTTATATATCAGATTAACACATAGGCTATAAATTATAATGATATATTGCGTATGCGGGCGAAGCCGCTGGTAAAAACTAGTAATGTATAAAATGCTACATCGATCCGTGCGAAATATTCGCGAATTCTGTACACGGGTGAAGTCGGTCATACCATTTTTTGGAAAAAATATTATTATTTATCACTACATAGTATTATACATAGTAGTCGCTTCCCGCTGTCTGTCCCCATGTATGCTTATATCTTTAAAACTACGCAACGGATTTTGATGCAGTTTTTTTAATAGATAGAATGGTTCAAGAGGAGGGTTTATATGTATAATACACCTGTGCGAAGCCGAGGCGGGTCTCTAGTATACAATACAATAGACAAACGAGTAGGTGCTTAGTATTATAACAGAGTATGTACATATATGGCCAGAGTTTTCAAAATGTTTGATGTTTTAAATCCGTATACTGAACCCTTGGCGTACCTCGACACACGCTTGCCAGTTTATTACTTAAATACATGTTGCATAACTTCTTTAAATATTTTTCCATAAAAATATAAAGTTAAGATGTCATCAGTGCATAAAATTAATACAACCTTATTATACAAGCTGTTACAGAAGTCGTGTTTTATGTATTTATATAATTGTGTAGATATTTATCGTAACATAAATGTTTTATGTATACTTGTATACATCTTGATGTAATAATATAGTTTTAAATATGTACATAATTATTTGTCGTAACGTAATTAAATAATTATGTATTTCCATAATAAGTCGATTATCAATTTGTTATGTGATAAGTACGTATATTTATCGAGTATAACTTTGTCAAGTGAGAAATAATTAATTTATTTTACACCTACGTATCTCTTTTTTATTGTTTAGATTGAATATTTCATTTTAGATTGTAAGGTGACTTTTTTTAGGTACTACGTTATGAATAAGCCGTGGTGGTCAAGAGGTAGTGACACCCGCCTTACAATCGTGAGGTCGTGGGTTCGAATCCCCGGTCCCGTACCAATGAGTTCTTTGGAATTTATGTACGGAATTTCACATCACAGGCTTTTCGGTGAAGGAAAACATCGTGAGGCAACCTGCATACGTCCGTAGAAGAAATTCGATGGCGTATGTGAATCCACCAACCCGCACTGGGCCCGCGTGGTGGATATGGCCCAATCACCCTTCGCGGGTAGGCCTAGGTCCTGCAGTGGACTACTAAAAAGGCTGGTACAGTACAGTACAGTACAGTACGTTATGAATAAACCATTATCCTACTAATATTATAAACGTGAAAGTTTGTGAGGATGGATGGATGGATGGATGGATGTATGGATGTTTGTTACTCTTTCACGCAAAAACTACTGAACAGATTGAGATGAAACTTTGCAATAATATAGCTTATATATCAGAATAACACATAGGCTATAAATTATAATGATAAATTGCGTATGCGGGCGAAGCCGTGGGTAAAAACTAGTATATTATAAGTATATATTTTTTTACCAACAAAAATATAAAAAATGGACAAGTGCGTATTTTCGCTTTCTTTAATTTGAAAGGGTATACTCCCGAGGTGATTCTATTTAAATTTGATAGAAATCGGCTGAGCCATATCTGAAAAATCAACAATAATGTTAAAATTACAACATGGATCAAATCGTCTCGTGCGAACTATTCGAAATCTGTACACGGTGGAAGTCGACGCCATATTTGGCGAAAAATCCTACTAATATTATAAACGCGAAAGTTTGTGAGAATGGATGGATGGATGTATGGATGGATGGATGGATGTTTGTTACTCTTTCACGCAAAAACTACTGAACGGATTGAGATGAAACTTTGCAATAGTAAAGCTTATATATCAGAATAACACATAGGCTATAAATTATCATATATTGCGTAATTATGATATATTGCGTATGCGGGCAAAGCCGCGGGTAAAAACTAGTAATTATTAAAGGTAATTTTAACTCTTGAGTCAAAAAATAACTATTTTTAACAGTCGGTTGAGAAGGACTTGCCATTTTACGTAATGTTTAAACGTCCTACTAATATTATAAACGCGAAAGTTTGTGAGAATGGATGGATGTATGGATGGATGGACGGATGTTTGTTACTCTTTCACGCAAAAACTACTGAACGGATTGAGATGAAACTTTGCAATAATAAAGCCATATGTATCAGAATAACACATAGGCTATAAATTATCATATATTGCGTAATTATGATATATTGCGCATGCGGGCAAAGCCGCGGGTAAAAACTAGTAATTATTAAAGGTAATATTAACTCTTGAGTCAAAAAATTACAATTTTTAACAGTCGGTTGAGAAGGACTTGCCATTTTACGTAATGTTTAAACGTCCTACTAATATTATAAACGCGAAAGTTTGTGAGGATGGATGGATGGATGGATGGATGGATGTATGGATGTTTGTTACTCTTTCACGCAAAAACTACTGAACGGATTGAGATGAAACTTTGCAATAATAAAGCTTATATATCAGAATAACACATAGGCTATAAATTATCATATATTGCGTAATTATGATATATTGCGTATGCGGGCAAAGCCGCGGGTAAAAACTAGTAATTATTAAAGGTAATATTAACTCTTGAGTCAAAAAATAACTATTTTTAACAGTCGGTTGAGAAGGACTTGCCACTTTACGTAATGTTTAAACGAGTTTTTGTTCCTTAAAATAAACTTTCAACAAAATCATTGCATCATAGTATGAAGTCATCGGAAAACTTGTGGATTGCGCAAGGAGCTTTCGAATGTACCGACGTACTTACAGACTGGTTCTATAGGTGCTTTCCTGCAACTGTAGGTCGTACGAAAAAACTTACTGCTACTCTCTACCTATCCATCTATCTGCCGCCGTCCACTGCTGGACATACGGATATGCCTTACGGATTTTCTACTGAAAAAAAATTTTATTTATTTATTAATTTATTGCAAATATATACATAATTCAGTTTAAAACTAGATTAACTAAACATATGGCATATATACTCTGTATAGAGGGCGCAACAATAGCTAGTACAAACTTAAATAAATAAAATAAAATAAAAATAAAAAAGCCTTTTATTTCTCATCAATCAATTAAATGGTACAATTAAATTTTTATCATAAATAATATTAATTTGTTGTTTAATTCTATTATGTTTATAAAATAGTTGTATACTCAGTGATGTTCAATATTATTGCATTAGTACATTTGTCAATTAAAATCGTTAATAGTCATCAGTAATTTAGTCAAATCTATAATTATATTTTCAGGTTATGGTTCATTTACAACATTAATACATTTTTCGTTAGTGAATTTTATAGCTATTGATAACATTGTCAAAAAATGTATTATAATTACAAACTTAAATAGGTATTTTTAAAACACTATTCTTATTCTTACAGAACTTACAGAATTGTAGGAACGCGCTATACTTACTCGTATATGCAAGGATTGTACTTTTTAACGGACTTCCACAAATGAGGAGGTTCTGTGTCCGTCTTTATGTATTTTTTGTGTATGTCCTAGTTCATTGATAATTTTGCCAATTGTGGACCGAATCGAAAAATAGTTTTTTAGTTCCAAGGACTCCATAAATTCCATTTAAATTTTACAGAAATCGGCCAATCCTTTTTTAAAAATCAACAATAGTGTAAACAATTCGAGCGAAATATTCGTATTTAGTACACGATGGATGGTGGTTTTTGAAAAATAATTATTACGTTATTGTGGATTTTTAAAAACGGTTTAACCGATTTGGGTCAAACTTAATTTGGACCACCTCGGAAGTACCCTTTCAAACTAATAAGATTTCATCAAAGCGGTTCATAATAAGTTATGACTGCCTCGGTGGCTCAGTGGTTAGCGACCCTAACTTCTGGGTCAAAGAGGCGTGGGTTCGATCCCCACCCAGGGCAAATATTTATGTGATGAACATAAGTGTTTGCTCTGTGTCTGGGTGTTATTTAGTTACTATCTATATAAGTATATATTTAAAAATAAGTATATTATGTAGTACTAAATTTTTTCCCGCGGCTTCGCCGGCATACGCAATGTATAATAATTTATAGCCTATGTGTTATTCTGATATATAAGCTATATTATTGCAAAGTTTCATCTCAATCAGATTAGTAGTTTTTGCGTGAAAGAGTAACAAACATCCATACATCCATCAATCCATCTATCCAACCATCCATCCATCCATCCTCACAAACTTTCACGTTTATAATATTAGTAGGATATCAGTCTCTGGCAGCCATATCACAAGCTTTGCTTAGTTTGGGGTTAGAGGCCGTGTGTAAGATGAAAAAAAAAATGGCGTAATCATACACAAATGAAATGTACAGACGAACATAGAACCTCCTCCTTTTAAAGTCGGTTAAAATGAATGTCTTTGTGAAGCACTGCATTCCTTTCCAAGCTGGGCTCGTATATTTCTTTAACTGCTTAAGCTTAGCGTGGGAATCTATGCGGCCAATGCCATTGTTACAGCTTCAGCATGACCTTTGTAAGTGCATAGCGTTGGATTTATTGACTGAGCAAAAGCAAATATCTCCGCTTTGAAACGGCGATTTTTTTCTTCTGTCTTTAATCTCGACGAAACTTGATACACAGGTTCTATCTATACATATCATCCATCCATCAGCCAAAGGACGTCCACTGCTAGACATAGGCCTCCCCCATGGATCTCCAATAAGACCGGTTGGAAGCGGCTTGCATCCAGCGCGATACTGCTGTCATCATCCGTCAACCTTGTGGGTGGACGTCCTACGCTGCGCTTGCCGGTACGTGGTCTCCATTCGAGAACTTTTCAACCCCATCGGTCATCAGTCCTCCGCGCTATGTGCCCTGCTCATTGCCATTTCGACTTGGCTAATCCGTTGGGCTATGTCGGTAACCCTGGTTCTTCTACGGATCTCCTCATTCCTGATTCGATCCCGCAGAGAGACTCCGAGCAAAGCCCTCTCCATAGCTCGTTGGGCTACTTGGAGCTTACTAATAAGGCCCATAGTGAGAGACCACGTTTCTGTGCCATAAGTCATCACTGGCAACACACAAAACAATCTATTAATATACATATATTAATAGAATTTTTGATATTTTGCGCTATTTACCTTCCCACCGATTTCAATAATGCTAATGCCACCCGCGAGTGTCATTTTACAACTGTATGCTGAGAGTGAGTTTTGTCGTAAGCATGACGCGCTCTTCGGCGAGCGAGTAAGCATGTAATTTGTATGAACTTGTACTAATACAGTGTTTCAAAAACGCGCCGCTAGTGGCACTGTACATTTCTCCATACAAATTACATGCTTACGCGCTCGTCGAAGATTGCGTCATGTTTACGAGAAAACTCACACTCAGCATACTGAGCACTACTCACTACTGTAACTTGGATGACACCTGTTAGCCATGTCAGAGACTTTCAGGCGGCTTAAAAACTCCGACACCAGGGCTAGCCACTCGGCCTATACGAACATACTTACCCAATACACCACCACAGCTTCACCACACATCACATAAATGCTATCGATAATTGAATTACCACAGACATAAATAGAAACCGCTGTTTCACCTTTCTCTAAAACGTTACAATTAATCTGACTTTCATCACGTTTCATACGTTTCGGCGCGCGTGTGAACTCGACCATGTTCGATTAAATATACTATTAAAAGTTTAGACAACTCATGAAAACATAATATTATAAATAATCGAATTCTAACATATCTTTGGCAATTCAGCGTGGAATGCATGGGCGCGTTCAGACGTAGGTTGGCTGAGCGCGAGGCACATTTTGCTTAGATCTATATTACTATTTTATGTAATTAATATTAATTGTGACACCAACGGGGTAATGTCACCAGCCTCTTAGGTACTTTACCCGCGGACAGCGACCTCAAAGCAGATTTTTTTTATGATGTAAATATACCTATACCCTATAAAAAGTAATTGTTTTACGTATAAGTTTTGTTGCTTTTTAAGGTTTAGTTGTTTAATTTATTAATTATTTAAATTTTAATAAATGTATATTGTGACACTAATTTAATGTTATAATAATCTTATTTGACTTGTTTAATTTTCTTTTATGACACTTCATTTATTGCAACAAACTTAAATAACATTGGAAAAAGTATTGTTTACAATAATCATACTAATATTATAAATCCGAAAAGTTTGTTGGTTTGTTCATCTTTCACGCAGCAACGGAGCAACGGATCGACTTGATTTTTGGCATGGCTATAGTTCAAGGGCCGGAAAGTGACATAGGCTACTTTTTATCCCGAAAAAATAAAAGGTTCCTGTGGGGTAGCACAAAAGTCAAATTCCACGCGGGCGGAGCCGCGGGCAAATGCTAGTCAAAATTAAACTTATACTAAAATCACTAAAACTAATATATATATAAAATTAATTTATTTATAACATATAAAATTTAATCTAAAAGCCCCTTTGTAGAAGGAAACGTGGCCAGAATGCTGGCAGCATTGCCATTCAGCGAGCCTCTGACCCCAAACTAAGCAAAACTTGTGATATGGCTGCCAGAGACTACACTTACTTATTTTTAAATACATACTTATTTAGATACTAACTAAATAACACCCAGACACAGAGCAAACACTTATGTTCATCACATAAATATTTGCCCTGGGTGAGGATCGAACCCACGCCTCATTGATCCAGAAGTTATGGTCACTAACCACTGAGCCACTGAGGCAGTCGTAAATATATAGATAAAGTAGTTCAAAAGGAAGGTTTATATGTTTAATGCACTTGTGCGAGGCCGGGGCAGGTCGCTAGTAGTTAATAAAACACTGACCCCTAAAAACAGGAATTATACTCTATAAAATTTAACTTGATCTCTGCGACAGTGACATTGACATAGAAGATTGACATTTTTAGAGTTGAGATAGTGGTGGATAAAATCGATTTTCAAACAATGTTGTAATTAAATCGAATGAGTAGTTGTAGGTGAGAAATTGGATTTTATTTACTTACTATTATTTAAGATCAATTATGTACACAAGTAAATAATGTTATGATATTAATTAAATACTCATAATAATGTTACGACAGTATTTATCGACGTTTTTCACTATTATCGATGCTAATGTAACATATAATTGGGTTTAATTCAATTACACATGTAAAAAATGTTATGATATTAAAATATACAGTACAATTAATGATAAATTAAGTTTTATATTAAAAATCGTTAGTATAAACTATCGATATTTCAAATAAAACTCTATCTAAAACTCTGTGGTCACGATCATTCGTCGCCCATCACTAAGCCCATAAAGTATGACATTGACAGGTACTGTCTGTACTATTAAGAAATTCAGGACTTCATAGGCGTAATTTTTCTGACAGCTGTCGCAGAGATCAAGTTAAATTTTATAGAGTACTAGTTTTTACCGCATGATATTTTGATTTTTGTGCTATCCCATAGGAACCCTTTATTTATCCGGGATAAAAAGTAGATTGTCACGTTCCGTCTTTCAAACCCGATCCAAAAAATTAAACAAAAAACGATTTGACGGTTGTTCGATTCGACAGTTGATTTTTTTTGACATTTCTTGAAGCGCACTCTAGAATAGCTTCTCAGAGTTCTCAGATCTTACTTAACACTTATCGTTATATTATGAACAATTTACGCAATATCATTATAATTTATAGCCTATGTGTTATTCTGATATATGAGCTATATTATTGCAAAGTTTCATCTCAATCCGTTCAGTAGGTATTGCGTGAAAGAGTAACAAACATCCATACATCCATCCATCCATTCATCTATCCATCCATCCATCCATCCATCCTCACAAACTTTCGCGTTTATAATATTAGTAGGATAACAACTCTGCAACTTTCGTATCTAAACACAACATAGTAAAGAAAAAAGATTAGCAGCATCGTATTAATTTGCATAACCCAAGCCGTAAAACCATTGACCTCTCACATCCGTGTGGACCGGTTCTTATGCAATGTAAATATAACTTTCGATAGATTTCTAATACCAGGAGACAGGTTTCGGTCCATATTATATTAGAGAATTATGCGCACGATTTGAGTGGTTTCCGATTGGTTGGGCGAAAAGCGAAAGTCCCGAAAGTTTTTAACGTTAACGTTAATGAATATATTATTACTAGCGACCCGCCCTGGCTTCGCACAGGTGTAGGTATTATATATATAAACCTTCTATCTATTAAAAAAAACCGCATCAAAATCCGTTGCGTAGTTTTAAAGATATAAACATACATGGGGACAGACAGGGAAGCGACTTTGTTTTTGACCGACGAACCACCGGAGGAGGTATATATATAGAATTCGACGCGTATTTTTTTAATGTTTAACCATTTAAAAAAATTTAATGGGACCAATTTCGAAGTGTATTCTTTCCAATAAAAAAAAGAATTATTGAAATCGGACCACTATGAAAAAAGTTATGCGTATAACTTTTTTCATAGAAGTCCTATTTTCTTGTTAAATTGCAATTACGCAATATCATTATAGCCTATGTGTTATATAAGCTATATTACTGCAAAGTTTCATCTCAATCCGTTCAGTATTTTTTTCGTGAAAGAGTAACAAACATCCATCCATCCTCACAAACTCACAAACTTTCGCGTTTACAATATTAGTAGGATTAAATTAACAGAATAACAGCCCTTCAAACACAAAACATTCAATTTAGAACCAGGCAGCTTATGACACTGTGTGACCTTTAAAATATAACAACATAATTATTTTTTTGCAAAAAATAACATGACCGACTTCACCCGTGTACAGAATTCGCGAATATTTCGCACGGATCGATGTGACATTTTTCACATTATTGTTGATTTATCGAAAATGGCTCAACTAATTTCAATAATATTTTAATGGGACCAATTTCAAAGTATACTCTTTCCAATAAAAAAATAATTATTGAAATCGGACCACTATGAAAAAAGTTATGCGTGGTTATACACAAAAAAAATATATATACGCATCGAATTGTATACCTCCTCCGGTGGTTCGTCGGTCAAAAATCGAATCGACCTGTTGACCCGTTGCTGCGTGAAAGAGCAACTGACAAAACAGACCATTAAACCGACAAACACACTTACGGATTTATAATATTAGTGAGTATGGTAGAGCGAAAAGCGAAAGTCCGGAAAGTTGTAACGTTCTTATGAGTATATCTGCATCGTTTTAGCATGTCAATCAATAGTGACTTGTGTATATTGTAATGGAGTTTGTGTATTCATTTTTTATATTTGACCGACGAACCACCGGAGAAGGTATACAATTCGACGCGTATATATTTTTTTTATGTATATCCACGCATAACTTTTTTTATAGTAGTCCGATTTCAATAATTATTTTTTTATTGGAAAGAGCATACTTTCAAATTGGTCCCATTTAAATTGTAACGAAATCGGCTAAACCATTTTTGATAAATCAACAATAATGTGAAAAATGATACATCGATCCGTGCATAATATTTGTGTTCTAGCGATGCGCCCCGGCTTCGCACAGGTGTATTATACATATAAACATTTCTTTTGAATCACTCTATCTATTAAAAAAAAACTGCATCAAAATCCGTTGCATAGTTTTAAAGATATAAGCATACATGGGGACAGATAGCGGGAAGCGACTAGTTTTATACTATGTAAAATGATTCTGTACACGGGTGAAGTCGGTCATGCTATTTTTTGCAAAAATAATTATATAATATTAGTAAAGATATCCACCGAACTGGCCCAGTTGCGAGCTGTCTGACTCACAAATATATCTTAATTCAAACGTCGCACACGCAAGTCCATGCATTGAATACAGACACGAGCTACATGATCACGATGCCGATCACGATTCGTTCCGCCCAAGTTTTACAATACGGCCTTGACTTTGAGCTTTTCTATTATACACCGTCTGACGACTGACTCAGTCCAGTGTAATCATCATTATCACATCACGTATATCCGATCTTTTGGTGGGCATCAGGGGAGCCAAGGCCAACACTGATAGGCTCTTTTTAACTGTCTTCCAAAATTCTATTCGAGGTTCTATGTTCATCTGTATGTATTTTTTTGTGTATGTTTATAGATAATTTCGCTAATTGTGAACCGATTAAAAAAAATCTTATTTAATTCAAAAGAGTATACTTTTGAGATGGTTCTATTTAAATTTTAAAGAAATCGGCTGAGCTGTTTTTGAAACATCAACAATAATGTAAACAGTTCGAGCGAAATATTCGAATTTTGTATACGATGGATCGCGGTTTTACCATATTTTGCGAAAAATAATTATCACCCTTCGTGGGTAGACCTACGTCCTGCAGTGGACTATAAAAAGGCTGATAGAGTATAGTACAGTAAAATTATTGTAATAATGGTAGGGGTGATTGTACAATTGATTGTAATTGCCATTCAGCATGGCAATGCTGCCAGCATGCTGGGTACACTGCCAACTGGCATTATAATTATCTTTAGACCTTCAAGGGTCTGTGGGTGATCCAATTTCTTTCTATTATATGTAGTAGTAGTGTAGGTAGTTTTAGCGTATAAAGTAGTATTGTATCTTATTATAGTTAATAAAAGCTCTTTTGCCCGTGAAAAAATTAACAAGGTAAACTATTAAGACTGATAGCTATAATAGGTATAATAGGCCCAATTTCAAAGGCACCATCGTAATTTTATGAACAATTTAGAGTATTTCTTAGCAACGAATTGAGCATCGATGAATGAAAGTCCAGCTCCGGAGACCTATCCTTCATCAATGGAATTGCCTTTAATTCTAGTATGGATATAGTCCAAAGATCGTAAAATGACATAAGTTACTTTTTATCCCGATAAAATAAAAGATCACTATGGAACATGAAATCGCGTGGGTGAAGCCGCGTTTTTTTTTTTTTTATTTGTTCTGAATATAACTTACATAGGTACAATTAAAAGTACTGCCGGATAGCTCTCACATTAGGTACATAACTTAGTATCTATGTAAAAGCGGATAGAAATACATTCCCGTGTTATTATAGGTACATGTGGGCAATGTAATGTCATTGTCAGTTATATAATAACATATTTTGTTTTTATAATCTAAAGTTTGATACAAATGTTTGCTTTCTAAGGTGTTCATCTTCATCGCTTAATTTAACCAACATCAGTTTCTTTAAAAAATTTTTAAAGCCAAATTTTGTTTGAAATGATTTCTCGAAATCGTCCGGTAAGTTATTGCACAATCTAGGTATGATCCACTGCCTAGTACGCTTACCATAATAGTTTTTATATTTGTATTGCAATTTCAGCTGGGACTTAGCCGCTTTACGGGTTCTTATGCAAATGTTCAAACTCCATCTTTTGCTAGCTTCATCTTTGATTATAACCCCCACTCATCATCAAACGTCTATCGTGGACTTATTCACGATAAAAAATGTCACGATTGCAATCCCACCGCGTATTGAATACGAACACGATACATAAGTGTACTTGTTTACATTATCTCGATGCCGATCTCGATTCGTTCTGCGAGCCTGCATACGGCCTTGAGTTTGGTAATCTGCCATCTGACCCACTGTATTTAATAACGTTTGTTGAGGAGGTAACTTTTATATTCTGAACAAGTGACAATCTTATAAATATAAATCAATCTTATCGCCTCCCGGACTATATAAAGTCAGCACCATCACGCCAGGCTTTCAAAACTAAAACTAAGAATTGGCTTGTTGCAGCATTTTATAGGCTGGAAGATTTTCTACCAAAAGTAGAGTAGGTAGTTCAATTCACTTTCACATTGAATCAATTTTTCAAATGGAATTGAAATTGAGTAATTGAGTAGTAATTAAATGTTACATACATTGTGATGTTTGTTTTTAATTTGATTGTTTATAATTATTTTTGAATTAAATTATTGTTTTTTATAATTTTTCATAACGTAGACTATTTTATAATTATTTTTAACATTTTTTTTAATTGAAATAATTGTGAACTGTACTGTACGATTAATTAAGTTGACATGTACTTGTAACATTTATCTGTTATGAATAAAAAGTATATGAGTATATAAAGGACACGTCCACGAAATGTATGGAGGCTGGTACAATAATAATCAAAATATCTAACCACAATGTGAGTTACATCTCGGGAAAGCACATATTTTTCTAAGTCTGTTACATCAGGTAAAACCAAAAAAGAAACCTCCGATATTTTTAAAACTAATTTTGAATTTCTAAGGATAAATGAATATATTTGACAGAAAAATTGAAAAAAATTTAATTGCCACGCTGAATGGCAATGCTTATACGTTGAGCCAAATAAACACCAGCATTCTGGTCACGCGTCGCGTCCACCAGACGCTCAGAAAGACTTTTGAAAACAAGATGAGCTCCCGGCCCCCACGGACCCAATGTCTCAACTCCAAACGGCTCAAATATGATTAAGTCCTCGACCACAAATACAGCCTTCGCCAAAAGTATTTGGCACCTTTAAAAAATCAAAATGTATGTTTACTACTTAACCAATAACTGAGTGCTTACCGGGGTCTTGAATAACTTCTTAGAATATCAAGCGGCTCTTTGTTAAGGTCATAAAACACCTGGTGACCGAAAACAAAGGATTCGGTTTTCTTTCGGTCTTATCAGTCAATGTTTGGTCACTTGTGTTCTGGATTCTAACAAATAAACAAGCTTTCATTTCTGTTGATGTGATTAATTGACACCAAATTTTGTTAAAAATGCCAAAAAGGAGTGAAATTAGTTTAGAAGATAGAGTGAAAATACAGGGTGCCTAATACTTTTGGTCAAGGCTGTAAATATTATATCCAAATATAGCTAAGAATAACCTCGATTACCTACAAACAGCTTTTCAATAAAAACCGCAGCAATATAATTAATTATTGTAATATCACAAACAGACATACACTACTTGGACCATATTGCAAAGGTAGCGCGTTGAACTCTTTTCTTAGGAAAAATCCACACATTGCACTATACTACCTAGTTATACTGGGTTTTTCAGAAAGGGTGTAAGTACTAATCAGAAAAAGAATGTTTAAACTATTGCTATGAACAGCTTTTATTATGGGGCACCAAATCAAAATAAAACAAACAGACATCAAACCCAAAACAATTTCATTACCGGCTAAGCATTTTTTGATGACGTAAAATGAAGAGATAATACGCCGGACGCTGCAGGTGGTCACGTGTTGCGTAAGCTTACCAAATTTTTACCCATCACGATTTCACGGTACAAAAAGGAAACTTACCGTGTGAGGTGGTACTGTGTCGCAGTGAAAATATGTGTGAGATTTCGACGACCTTTCGAACGGTTATAGCTACGTATATCAATATTAGTTTGAGCCTGTGGCTTTGCCTGCGCCATTGGCTGAGCGAACGAAGTGTGTGTATGAGAGAGAGAGAGATAGAGACAGAGACAAAAGCAAAATTTATGACTTAAGTCAATAATTTTGCTTTTGTACTTACCCTTTAACACTTCCACCCTGGGTTCTTAGCTCTTGCGGTTTCCACTCCAAGCCGGCCGGTTAAGGCAAGAGAGGAGTCAGGGTCTCATTTAGCCCCAGGGAATCAGGGTTCGCGGTGTCGCCACTCACCGACGACTCGCCACTAAGTCGCCCCGGCGATTTATTGTTATTATTATTATCAATTTATTTCAGTTATAAAAACCATACAGAAAATTATAAAAATTACAATTAAATTCAAAAAGTCATCAAAAAAAACACATAAATAAAATAAGAGAACACAGACAGACAGATAAAGTGACTATTTATAAATAAATTAAAAAAAAAATTAAATATAAATAGCATATACTTTGCCGAACCTTCTTTCTTGAAGGCGATTGAAAATTACAAAGTCAAGGATGTTATCTATGGATAAACTATACATCATTTTTGACCGACGAAACAATGGAGGTACACAATTCGACGCATAACTTTTTACATAGTGCTCCGATTTTATTTTTTTTATTAGAAAGAGTAAGAAAAAGCTTATGGAAATTGGTTTCTTATAAATTTTATCAAAATCGGCTGAGCCATTTTTGATAAATCAACAATAAGGTGAAAAATGCTACATCGATCCGTGCGTACTTTTCGCGATTTCTGTACACGGTTGTAGTGCCATTTTTTACGAAAAATAATTATTGAGTTCCAAAACTGAATGAAAGAAATTGTGTGAGAATGTCGAAGCTCAGAGCGACAAGGTGCTAGGCCTGCGTCGGACAGAGAGAGCAGAATGTAAAGGTGAAAGTCGGATGACCCTGCCACAGAGCAACCGGTTTAACTACGTACAACAGTTGTGACATTCGTTTGAGTGGATACGAGATGCTGGAAATTTTAAGCAAATAAATCTAATAGCTAGTAAACAAATTAGTTTAGTACTAGCTCATAACATCCTACTAATATTATAAACGCGAAAGTTTGTGAGTATGTATGTATGTTTGTTACTCTTTTACGAATAAACGTCTGAAGCTATTTAGACGAAATTTAGTGTGGAGATACACTAAAACTACTTTAAACTACTTTTTATCTCGGGCTAACGTGGGTAAGGCCGCGGGGCGCAGCTAGTAGTAACTGGCCCGGCAAACTTTTCACGCAATATTTTTTATTAATTATAGCCTACTAGTTTTTACCCGCGGCTTCGCCCGCATACGCAATATATCATTATAATTTATAGCCTATGTGTAATTCTGATATATAAGCTATATTATTGCAAAGTTTTATCTCAATCCGTTGAGTAGTTTTTGCGTGAAAGAGTAACAAACATCCATACATCCATCCATCCATCCATCCATCCTCACAAACTTTCGCGTTTATAATATTTGTAGGATATTATTGCAAAGTTTTATCTCAATCCGTTCAATAGTTTTTGCGTGAAAGAGTAACAAACATCCATACATCCATCCATCCATCCATCCATCCTCACAAACTTTCGCGTTTATAATATTTGTAGGATGTGTTATTTTGATGTATAATAAGCATTAATATTGCAAAGTTACATCTCAATCCGCTCAGTAGTTTTTGCGTGAAAGGGAAACAAACATCCACACATACAAACTTTCACGTTTATAATATTAGTAGTATATATATTACTAGCTGACCCGGCGAACTTCGTTTCACGCGATTTCTTTATATCTTTATAAATTATAGCCGGTGTTGTTCTGATTGTTGTTATTGCAAAATTTTATCTCATTTAATAGACCACTGCAGGACGTAGGCCTACCCACGGAAGGTGATTGGGCCATATCCACCACTCTGGACCAATTCAAGTTGGAGGATTCACATACACCATCGAATCTTCTACGGCTGTATGCAGGTTTCCTCACGATGGTTTCATTCACCGAAAAGCCAGTGGCGTGAAATTCCAAGAACCGGGATTTGAACCCACAACTTCACGATTGTAAGGAGATTATCACTTACTAGACTACTACGGCTTATATTGTGGTTGTTTGGCTTGTTTTTGTGTTTTAGATTTTTTTTAGATTCGTTGAAGTCAACTTAAAACGGAGACCTATGTATCTCCCTTCGTTTGCTCGATCTGTTACTTATTCGAATACTTATTTTTTGCAAAAAATAGAATGACCGACCAATAACGACCAAATAAATGGGACCAATTTCAAAATATATTCTGTCCAATAAAAATAATTATTGAAATCGGACTACTATAAAAAAGATATGCGTGGTTAAACGTAAAAAAAAAATATATACGCGTCGAATTGTATACCTCCTCCGGTGGTTCGTCGGTCAAAAATAAGAGAGTTATTCTTATACTACTATACACACTTGGGTACAAGTCTTTGAAATCAGCACAAATGAAAGTTTTGCCGAGAAATACGCTTTACTTCGGTCGATTCAATTACTAATTAAAGATAAACATAAAGATATTAATACCCCAATAACATTACGGTTCTTGAGTAGAGTAATGAAATTATAAGTAATCTCTGTCTTCTCTGAACGCACCGTGCGTGTAATCTATACGTGGTCGGTAGAGCGTGCAAATCGTGACGACGCTCTTAAGTTATTTAATATAACTGTACCTTTGCATTATTTTTATTATATTACGTAATTTGAGTAAATTACGTGTTTAAAATTGTATTGTATTTATTATTTTTATTTGTGGTTTATTTGTTTACATATGTAAATATATTTGTACCAGCCTTTTAATAGTCCACTGCAGGACGAAGGCCTACCCACTAAGGGTGATTGGGCCATGTCTACCACGCTGGCCCAGTATGGGTTGGTGGATTCACATACGCCATCGAATTTCTTCTACGGACGTATACAGGTTGCCTCACGATGTTTTCCTTCACCGAAAAGCCCGTGGTGTGAAATTCCGTACATAAATTCCAAAGAACTAATTGGTACGGGACCGGGATTTGAACCGACGACTTCACGATTGTAAGGCGGGTGTCACTACCTCCAGACCACCACGGCTTAGTAAATACATTTAATGTCATTTATAATAAATTTTTTTGCAAAAAATAGAATGACCGACTTCACCTGTGTACAGAATCATTACATAGTATAAAACAAAGTCGCTTTCCGCTGTCTATCCCCATGTATGCTTATATCTTTAAAACTACGCAACGGATTTTGATGCAGTTTATTTTAATAGATAGAGTAATTCAAGAGAAATATTTATATGTATAATACACCTGTGCGAAGCCGGGGCGCATCGCTAGAACGCAAATATTATGTACGGATCGATGTAGCATTTTTCACATTATTGTTGACTTATCAAAAATCGCTCAGCCAATTTCGATAAAATTTAAATGGGACCAATTTCAAAATATACTCTGTCCAATAAAAAGAATTATTGAAATCGGACTACTATATATAAATATAAAAAGATATGCGTGGTTATACATAAAAAAAAAATATATATATATACGCGTCGAATTGTATACCTCCTCCGGTGGTTCGTCGGTCACAAATGTTCATTAAAGTTCGATCTTGTAGGCGACTGTACGCATTAGCAGCAGCAGACTATAGTGAAACGAAAACTAGCGCTGCTATAACTTATGCGGCGGCAGTCATAGTGTTACCGTGGTCTAATAGCTGCCGTATGAAGTTGCCTAATGAATCGGGATACTTAAACATACTCTCGGACAGAAATAGATCGTTTTCTCCCCTCGGTGTACAATGTACTATTGTAAATCGATAGTATTATGATAGTAATTGGCGAAAATATCGATGAACATACACAAAATACCTTATTCCAGTTTTGTTGTAACAATTTACATTCAAGTACTTACTCAGCGAGTGAAGGTAGGTATAATATAACGCCGTCGCGCTCGAGTGACTACACCTCTGCACGCAGTTCTTTGACCTTCCTGCTAGTGTTTATTCTGTGTGCACACTCTCGTCTTCAGTCGAAAGCTGGTCTAGTCAATCATGTTTCATGCCCCTTCAGAGTACGCAATAAATGTTGTTTTTGAAAGCTTTCGCGAGTTGAACACATTATTTTTTACAGGCTTTTATTTAACTTGCAATTAATGTATGTATGTATGAAAGTACGTATGTAAGCTCGGGTGGAATCTTGCAAGAAAAATTTGACCAATTTTTCGGTTACCGATTGAGCTGAAATTTTGCACGAATATGCGCCTATATCGCGTGACAATGCAATAATGTGGTACCCTGGGAGCTGATCTGAAGGTGGCCATAGGAACTTCTGTACTTAACATAATTATTTTTTGCAAAAAATAGCATGACCGACTTCATCCGTGTACAGAATCATTTCATTACATACCTAGTATAAAACAAAGTCGCTTTCCGCTGTCTGTCCCAATGTATGCTTATATCTTTAAAATTAACAACGGATTTTGATGCAGTTTGTTTCAATAGATAGAGTAATTCAAGAGAAATGTTTATATGTATAATACACCTGTGCGAAGCCGGGGCGCATCGCTAAAACGCAAATATTATGCACGGATCGTTGTAACATTTTTCACATTGTTGTTGATTTATCAAAAATGGCTCAGCCGATTTCGATAAACTTTAAATGGGACCAATTTCGAAGTATATTCTTTCCAATAAAAAAGAATTATTGAAATCGGACTACTATGAAAAAAGTTAAAGTACATATATATATATATATATATATATTTTTTTTTTATCCTTATGGTTTTTTCGGCTTTTTGGTTTTCTTAGGTCCTTTTTCGGTCTGAAACAAGAACAATTTAACGGCATATAGGTGTTTTATACTCCAAATTTAACGTCGCTTAAGCAATTTCACATTAATAAATATAGAAAATCACATATGAATATACAAAAACTATATGTATAGGGCAAATCAAACTTAATGGCGTCTGTGAAATTAGCTACAAGCTGCTCTACAAATTCTACACCTCACCGTGACATCATACGGAACTTTAAAGCCGGAAACATACTATCGGACGCGACTGACAGCCGCGACTTAGCAATGTGCACAGTCTTTAAGCATCCGGTGTGCCAGATCGCTCTCGGACGTCCGAACGCTCAAGCTCGTCCGAAGGTGACGTCCGCGACTTATGTCCGATAGTGTGCACGGCTCAGTGTACTTTCATAGTCTAGGTCGCGGCTGTCAGTCGCGTCCGTAAGCCGCGTCCGATAGTATGTTTCGAGCTTTATGGGATATATATTAATATTTTTTTGTTAAATTGATAAATAAAAAATACGTGTCTGATTTATTTTGACAATCTGACGGACAGACTAATTATATCTTTGACGTGATAACGTTTTATACAGGGTTATTTCTAGTCAATTAGCATACTTTTAGGGGCTTATTCTGTACATCAAAACTAACAACTTTTGTTCTGCGACTTTAGTCTAAAGTAAAAAAAAAAGTTGTTTCATAGTAAAATATCGTGCACCCGCGATAACAAGAAAGGTTTTTTGAGTTTTGATAAAAGTCGTAGAACAAAAGTTGTTAGTTTTGATGTACATAATCAATCATCGATCAATCAATCATTTATTTATTTTTGACACATAATTATGTTAATATACAGTAACAGATGATCCATAGACTCCTGAACTAGTCTAAGACTGTGTTTCAGGAGCCAATGGCTTCTCTAAAGTAACAATTTTAGACATTATGTCAAAACAAATCGTGTTTTTACTAAATTTTTAAAACAATTTTGTAATATAAAAATAATAATTAATTTTGAAAAACAGAAAAAAAATATCTACTTAATCGAAATCTCAGATATTATATAACAATATTAAATCAATCTACTACAGACACATTAATCATTTTCTAAAGTTGCCAAAACATAAACAAAAGTGATTAATAACAAAATTTAGATAGATACTTAACTTAACATCTTATTATATTACCAAATAATAATAAGCCTCTTAAAGGATTCTAATTGATTAGAAATAACCCTGTATATTTTTAGTCATCTAGCTTATTTATAGAAAGGCAATGTATCCAGGTTACTTACAGTATCTTCTACGTCCGAGCCCACGTAGTCGAAATCTTCATATTTCTCAGCTAGTTCCGTTATCATCCACATGGTGTCTCTGATGTCCATATCCATATGGATAACCTTTAACAAAAAAAAATATTATAAAAATAAGAGATGTTATGATGTTTATTTTAAGTGCTTTCCACACTAGATTTTTATCTCAAAGAGTTATCTTTGTGATAAGCACTTCAAAAATCTGAAGCGAACGCAGGATTTGAACCATGCCCCTTCGGAGCACTAGGCGAGCTAGCTCAGTGGTTAGAGCGTCGGGCTAGTGATCCGAAGGGGCATGGTTCAAATCCTGCGTTCGCTTCAGATTTTTGAAGTGCTTATCACAAAGATAACTCTTTGAGATAAAAATAAGAGAATAAGAATAATTTAAGAATAATTTATTTCGTGACCAGAATGTTGTTCCTTAAGCTAATTTTACTTAAATAAACTAGATTATTATTTATTACTTAAGATATTTAAATACATGCATTAATTAATTAAAATTTATTGTTGATTAAATGAATTAAAATAAAATCGAATTGGGTACATGTTTTAGGATTAATTATGAAAGATTTTATGTTTAAATAGTATTTAATCGTATTTAGCTAGTTGTGAA
The DNA here is from genome assembly GCA_949316475.1 of Hypomecis punctinalis. Classification (NCBI taxonomy): domain Eukaryota; kingdom Metazoa; phylum Arthropoda; class Insecta; order Lepidoptera; family Geometridae; genus Hypomecis; species Hypomecis punctinalis. The sequence goes on along the minus strand of OX438821.1, from coordinate 8,513,926 downwards.
GCACTAGCTTCCACGGTAGGATTCCCTGTGTTTGTGGAAGCTAGTTCTCTTCAGGGATGATTTGAAACAGAGGGTTGGTAGGAGTGAATATTTAATAGTGTAATTGCTGGTGAGTTGTATGATCACAAGAATAATCATTATATAATAGTTCGTGTCAACGTTTTCAGTAATGACATTTGTTAAATTAATTTAAAGGAATAGGTACTAGTTTGTAGGGCGAAGCATTTCTTCGGTGCTTTTCTGAGTGTAAGAAGGTATTTTTTAATTTTGTTTTTACATTTGTATGCAGTGTCATTAACTATATTCAGCTTTTTGTTCAGTTGGGGAAAATATGGGGAGGGTTGATGATGGATTGATGACGAAAAATATGGGGAGGAGGTCTCTGGCTGAATGGTGGCCCCGTGACGGGAAGCGCAGTCCCGGTAGACCCTTACAACGGTGGCGTGATGACATCCAAAAGTTTTGCGGCAACACCTGGATGAGACTGGCACAGGACAGGGATAGTTGGCGTAAGGGGGAGGAGGCTTATGCAGTTCAGTGGGCCGAAATAAGCTGATGATGATAAAAATATAACTTGTTAAAAATACAAGCTTTTGAGATCCTGGATATCATATAGCAGTAGAGTGCCTGCCAAGACAAGTAAAACGAGCCCAAACACGACGGTTTATCTTGTTTAGTACAGGAGTTCCTATGGCCACCTTCCGGCTTCATCATCAGATCAGCTCAGACGACCGACGAACCACCGGAGGAGGTATACAATTCGACGCGTATATTTTTTTTATTTTTTTTATGTATAACCACGCATAACTTTTTTCATAGTAGTCCGATTTCAATAATTCTTTTTTTATTGGAAAGAATATACTTCAAAATGGGACCTCCCATTTAAATTTTATTGAAATCGGTTGAGCCATTTTTGATAAATCAACAATAATGTGAAAAATGTTACATCGATCCGTGCATAATACTTGCGTTCTAGCGATACGCCCCGGCTTCGCACAGGTGTAATATATGTATGTACATACGAGTATAAACATTTCTCTTGAATTACTCTATCTATTAAAACAAACTGCATCAAAATCCGTTGCGTAGTTTTAAAGACAGCGGAAAGCGACTTTGTTTTATACTATGTAATGATTCTGTACACGGGTGAAGTCGGTCATGGTATTTTTGGCAAAAAATAATTATTTAAAACTATATTTATGTTATACTATGTAGTGATAGTGAAGCGTTTAGTCGGTACCTCTTCATATAATCTCATGGTGACCATAACACGTGCTTGCCACCAAACGTTATTTGCTTCGTACGCCATTCGGACCATCTGGAATTCAATAAATTAATAGTTCTAGAACTAGAAAAATCCGCTTGTTTGCCTATTTTCCGGCTTCATTATCAGAGGGCTAAGTGCGAGATTTTCGCTCGAGCTCGATCGCGTTAACGTTTGATGTTATTTATATGGGTATGGCACAGCGCCGTCTTGTGTCACGTACAGAAATTAAACAGTATTTTTTACGGTAATGTAACGAGCGCCAAACCGATCGAACACGAGCGCGGCAACGTCTGTGATTGGCTTATTCAAGCGTGTATGTCAATGTGCTCGCGTGTGTGACGTAAAAGTAATTCGATTTGATTTGCAAATCTCCCACTTGACACTCAGACCTTGAAACCTAATCGTGGTTAAAGTTCATTACAAGACTTTTCTAAGAAATCCAAAACAGCTATGATAAGATTTTCCATCATGAAGTTCCAGTTCATATCTTCCGGCTCCATCATCAGATCAGTTCCACATTACCATATTATTGTATTGTCATCAGAACTACATACAGCTGCCAATTTTCATTACGCTACGACCATTGGAAGATGGTTAAATTAGTTACCTTATATTCCATTACATAGTTACATACAGGTCGACCTAATAAAAGCGTGTTAAAAAAAATACCTTGAGCATTTCCGTCTTAATTCTCCTTAGTCTGTTGAAAAGATATCCCATCTTGTATCTTTTATCATCTCGTATAAAGTCTCGTTGCTTGAATGCCTTGTCCACTAAATATCTGCAATGTCACCAGTATAGGCCGAGTTCTTCGAGCAACTATCTACAGAGCCACAGTCCCTAAGAGAAAGTAGTTAAAAAAGGTCCGAGCGCCGTCATACATACCGACCAAAGACAAAAATCCGTAAAACGTCATGTTTTTCGTCGCACAGTTAGGCGTAACTGTTACTGATACAAACTTGAAAAAAATACAGAGCTTACAATAATAGATCACAAGAGAGACTTTTTCAATAATATTGCAAAAAAGTTATCTGGTATCTTTAAAAAAAATTCACAAAAAAAACTTTAGAAAAAATCTTTCGTTTCGCATTTCTCAATATTTAGATCGATAACTATAATGCTTCTCGCCAAATTTCATAGTTGTATGTCAACGGGAAGTACCCTGTAGGTTTTGATTTTTGTGAGTGTCGAAATATGCGGTTTTTTACGACATAAACGGCTCTAACTTTTTCAAACGATAACTGAGAAGTTTTTCTTTTATACAACTGCAAAATACCATAGATATACGAGTACAGTTAAAATTTCAACTCGATATCTTTACGCGTTCTCGAGAAAAAGAGTCTTGACAAACACACAGACGGACAGACGGACAACAAAGTGATCCTATAAGGGTTCCGTTTTTTCCATTTGAGGTACGGAACCCTAAAAAGCTACGTAGTGACGTAGCTCGGGCAGGGTTTTGGCTCGGACACTTTATTTGCACGATTGTGACTCTATAGATATTTGCTCGATGGCCAAATCATACTCGTATAATACGTCGAGGTAGTCCAAATTATACCTCAGTAAAGCAGTGGAGACTTTACTAGAGGCGTCTATGGAGTTTTGGTAACAAGACGGAACGACACGATACGTCACATTATATCACTTGCCTACACTCATGCACGTAAATCAGCTCGTAATCAACGAAATACCACAATTTTTCACTAATTATCACTGATAAAAACACTAGTTCAACAAAATAATACAATGGGGCGACATGACTTTTCCACGTTCCCGCCAAAACTCCGAGACGTGGTCTCTCAGAAGTTGTCAAATGTCAAATATATATGTTTTGGAATTTAACAAGAATTTGACACTATCGGGACAAACACACTGCAACTAGCCGCTGAATCGAGATATTTGTCATGTCTCTTTCTAACTCATGCCATATTAAATCAACGCATCTCCTTCGGATTTCCTCGATCGACCAAATTATCCCTCTGGTTATATTAGGTCCATGCACAGAACAGCGAACTACTTTAATCCATGACTCACCTAGTGTGAATCAAGAAGGTCAGGCATATAGCCACAAGCCGTCTTATCTTTCTGGCTTCGATTTCTATCTTGCTACCAGTACTATATATATACATGGGGTCGCTTTGCTCGTCATGAAACCAGCCACTGAAAAAAAAAACCGGGGATAAGTGCGAGTCAGGCTCGCACACCAAGGGTTCCGTACAAATCCAGAAAATTTCAAAATATTGAGAAGTAATTTGCTAAAATCTCTGTATCCTCGATACATAGAGAAAATTTTTTTTTTTACGTTTCTCGTCATACATTAATTAATTACTCATTAAAAACCTGTTTTTGCATATGCTGATGAAGTTCTTTTATGTGATACCTTACATGATACGATTTATTCACTTTGAATTTTGAACCCACATTTTGTGAATTTAAGTTTTTTTTAGTTCTATGTCAACAGGAAGTACCCTGTAGGTTTTGATTCTTGTGAGTGTAGAAATATGCGGTTTTTTACGACATAAACGGCTCTAATTGTTTTAAACGATAACTGAGAAGTTTTTCTTTTACACGACTGCAAGAGATATATATACGAATACAGTTTAAATTTCAACTCGATATTTTTACGCGTTCTCGAGAAAAAAGTCTTGACATACACACAGACGGACAACAAAGTGATCCTATAAGGGTTCCGTTTTTCCGTTTGAGGTACGGACCCTAAAAAAGGAGACATCTTACACACTGTCTCTGACCCCAATTTAAGCAAAGCTTGCTATATGGCTGCTAGACTTATATACTACATACATGTTAAATATTAAAGACTTCCAAATAGAAGGAGGTACTATATGTTCGAGTTGTATAAGCCGTGGTGGTCTAGTGGTAATGACTTCCGCCTTACAATCGTGAAGTCATTGGTTCAAATCCCGGTCCCATACCAATGAATTCCAAGGAATTCAGATAAAGGAATTCAAAGGACCAGGGTCAATTAATTTCTTGGTTCGTCGGTCAAAAAGGAGAAGGTACTACATTAATTTAATCATATTTACATTAAAATTATTAATATTCGAATAAGGAATTAATATTTAAATTATTAAAGACAAAATATAACTAATTACTAATGAATTTTACTATCTTTCGTTTGTATGTATTATTTTTTTGTTTACCTTTATCGATATTTTCGCCAATTATTATTGTGAACCGAATCAAAAAAATATTGTTGATTTCGAAAGGTTACACTCCCGAGGTAGTCTCGTTTAAATTTTATAGAAATAGGCCGAGCCGTTTTTGAAAAATCAACCATAATGTTAAAATTGTACACATCAATTCGAGCGAATTATTCGAATTTTCTACACGATGGAAGTCCAAGTTGTGCTATTTTTTGGCAAAAAAATAATTAATTATTTTAAATTATTTATTAATTAGTTTAGTCGTCATGCCTGTTATCATTCGGACTCGCAGAGTAGAAGTATACTCACTCGTTCCAACCAACGAATATTCTTTTCCTGGTACCTTCAGTAATATTAATTATTTGATAATTCAATTCATTAAATTGCGCACCATCTGCCCCTCCTCTTCGTGTGGTCTAAAACAGTTCAAATGGTTAATGGAACATTAAAAAAACAGCATTTACAGAATAGTCGAAAATAATTTTTGATGTCCTTTTGTAACAGCTAACCATAATATATCCATTATTATATACATCTCTCGGGCCAAGTCCGGTTATTTGATGGGCATCAGTGGAGCCGAAGCCAACACTGAGAGGCCCTTTTTAAACATCATTTAGCTATGTTGTAGGGGTGAAGGTACAAGGAGCCTATTGTGAGTAATGAATTGAAAAAATAATGGGTTATTGCGGTGAACTTCTGGGTGTCATACAATACTGGAATATGAAATGAGGTACGGCACCCGCCAAATAATGCCTCATTTCAAATATTCAGGCGGGTGGTGACTTGCCATCTACTAAATGGGCCCCTCATAATAGCTACAGTATATTGGCGCCGGAGGAGCAACATTGGTGTGGACGGCTTAGGGTGTCGAGAGGTGTGCTGCGCGTTCACTAAGAGCTACTAGCCGCGTTACGCCCTTTAACACTTCCGCCCTGGAGCTTAGGTTCTTAGCTCTTGCGGTTTCCACTCCAAGCCAGCCGGTTAAGGCAAGAGAGGAGTCAGGGGTCTCATTTAGCCCCAGGGAATCAGGGTTCGCGGTGTCGCCACTCACCGACGGCTCGCCACAAAGCCGCCCCTGCGATTCCATTATTATTATTATTATTTCTTTTATTTAAGTAAAAATCACAAGCATAGCTTGGTCCTTTGGCAAGCATCAGTGGAGCCGCAGCCTACACTGAGAGGCCCTTTTACATAAAATGTTATAAAACTTATCTGTTAAGTGCATGGAGTAGGATGATAATAACTATTGCTAGATATGATTTACAGTATTTCGGGTTATTGTGATGTGGTGATAGATGACTTACAAAGATGGGCTATAGGATGAGGTGCGGCACCCGCCAAGTAATGCCTCATTTCAAAATATTGATTTGAGTTTTGACAAAAGTCGCAGAACAAAAGTTGTTATATAGTTTTGATGTACAGAATAAGCCCCTAAGAGGATGCTAATTGATTAGAAATAACCCTGTACATAAAAAATATACGCGTCGAATTGAGTACCTCCTCCGTTTCGTCGGTCAAAATTACTGTCCATAAAGGATCCAGACGGAGCCCATCCAGAGGCCTGCAGCGCAGGGGACGACGCCGTACCCAGCATATGTTCCGCTGGGCGGGCGGGTTACCTATGCCTGTTCCTTCCACTGTGGCAGGAACTACTTAGTACCGTCACCTTCTGTGATCGTGGCTTGAGTCTGAGTCACGGCAGTGGAATAATCGTGCCTACCCTTTATTCCTTCCCACTCCGCCTGGTGCCGATAGGTCTCACGGTCCAGGTATCCCGTACCTATCTATACAAGTATATATTAACTTCATATGGTAGGTTAGGGACGTTAGGGAGGTAGGGACACGTAGGGAATATTGGGGAGGTAGGAGTACAGAGTAGGTCCCCGCGACGACCGGACGGCCGTCGGAATAATCCATGTCCTAGCTTCGCTTGCTATCACAGTATAGCCAGGCGTTACGGCGACGGTAGTGGACTTCCACGGTTGCGTCGGTGGGTTAGTCAGGCGTCGCACGAACCTAACCATTGGTCGTGAGGCGGCTGTACTAACCGAAATTCCGTCAGGCTTTAGCTAATCATTGCAGAGATTGGCTAGCGCCTGAACAATTACTATTGATTATTTTTTTATGTTACCTTAAATTCGTTTAATAGGCCGTCAAAGTCCTGAATCATGTAAGAGTCGCTCATAGCCTGCTCTAAAGTAATATTAGACTTGATGACTCGGTTGGGGTCTACTCCCGTCCCGTCCATGGGGAGAAATCGGGACTCCATGTTGATAAGGTTTCCGTACATGAGGTACTGAGCTTTGGTTGGAAATGGGAACTGGCCATGGTTGGGACGAAAATCTGAAAAATTCAAAAAAATCGAAACACAAAATATTAAAAAATTACAAATTAAAAATATCAGGATTCTAAAATTTAAAATTATAAAAAAAATTGTTTTCAAAAAACTACAAACATATCATAAAATACAAAAAATACTATTTTGTTTAGATAGATTTTGATAAAACCCTAAACATTTTGATGAAACCCTAAGAAACCATGATCGTTAACTGAACTACTAACTAACGAAACTAATCAAAGCTTGTCATTATGGCTGCCAGAGACTGTTACAATAGGTACATAATTATTTTAAAATACTTATCCTATAATAAGCCCAATTATGAAGGCACCATAGTAATTATAATAGCTATTTAGTCTATATCTGTCTCTTTTTCACTTTAGGCATTCGATAGAGAGAACACTTTTTACGTTGCTATTACATTTGCGATGGCGCCTTCATGGTGGGCCTATTACCTAAATAACAGCCAGACACAGAGCAAACACCTATGTTCATCACATAACTACTTGCCCTGGGTGGAATTCGAACCCATGACTCTTTGATCCCGTAGTCAGGGTCGCAAACCACTGAGCCACTGAGGCAGTCATGTATACTACTTCCTATGATACTTCCTACTAATATTATAAACGCGAAAGTTTGTGAGGATGGATAGATGGATGGATAGATGGATGTATGGATGTTTGTTACTCTTTCATGCAAAAACTACTGAACGGATTGAGATGAAACTTTGCAATAATATAGCTTATATATCAGAATAACACATAGGCTATAAATTATAATAATATATTGCGTATGCGGGCGAAGCCGCGGGTAAAAACTAGTACTACATGTGCAAGGTCTACTGTCTGGAGAAATAATAGTTCACTAGTATTTACCCGCGGCTTCGCCCGCATACGCAATATATCATTATAATTTATAGCCTATGTGTTATTCTGATATACAAGCTACGAGTATATTATTGCAAAGTTTCATCTCAATCCGTAGGGTAGTTTTTGCGTGAAAGAGTAACAAACATCCATACATCCATCCATCCATCCATCCATCCATCCATCCTCACAAACTTTCGCGTTTATAATATTAGTAGGAAGTAGGATAGGATTTTATTCTGATATATAAGCTATATTATTGCAAAGTTTCATCTCAATCTGTTGGGTAGTTTTTGCGTGAAAGAGTAACAAACATCCATCCATCCATCCTCACAAACTTTCGCGTTTATAATATTATGTAGTAGGATAGGATAGGATAACACCATGTATTGTTGTACCGCTCATAGCGTAGAACCTTGTCAACGATCACCAAAGTTAGGCAACATTCGCCACGGTCAGTCTTCGGTTGAGTGACCGCAAATGGCATTTACAACTGAGTGATTCAACCTTGTTGAACCTTCTTGCGGCGGCATCATTTGCCGGGTCGCTCTCTTCCCTCAAATATGGTCGAGGAGAGCGATGGCTGGCACATGTGTCACACTCGTGATCGGGAGCTGCTTGCGGGTCGCCGGTCTGCTCGTGGCATTCACGCATTGCACCAACTAACTAACTTAGGCTAAAATTTCAAGTACCTACTCTCTTTGTACAGTATAATCTAACAATTGTAATTTTAGTTAACCTTTAGACACTGGAGTCTGGGATTTGTAAAAATTTACATTAAAAAAAAAATTACATTGTTGAACACGTTAAGTTGTAGGTTCAGGTTGCTTTACCCGTTTAGCTATGTTGTCTACAAGCCGTTTGAAAATTCTGACACCAGGGCTACCCACCCAGCCTATACAAACTCAGGTACTTACATGAAAACAATATTATTGAAAATATAATAAGCATTACGACATGTACCAATAAATTCTTAGCAAATGAATGTACAATATTTCTAATTTTATGCTAAAATTGTATTTTAATTAAAAACCAATTTGATGATTTGATTACATTTTATTACACCCATTTGGTTTATAATTGATTTTCAACTGACAGCCCAAAAAGCAGAAAACAGCGTATTTTCTTTTGTACCTATCTCTTTCCATCCTCATCGTTAATGCATACCCATATTTATTTTAAACTAGTTTTTACCCGCGGCTTCGCCGGCATGATATTTTGATTTTTGACGCAATGTCATTATAATTTATAGCCTATGTGTTATTCTGATATATAAGCTATATTATTGCAAAGTTTCATCTCAATCCGTTCAGTAGTTTTTGCGTGAAAGAGTAACAAACATCCATACATCCATCCATCCATCCATCCTCACAAACTTTCACGCTTATAATATTAAGTTTGGATTATTTTTAAACTAGTTTTTACCCGCGGCTTCGCCCGCATACGCAATATATCATTATAATTTATAGCCTATGTGTTATTCTGATATATAAGCTATATTATTGCAAAGTTTCATCTCAATCCGTTCAGTAGTTTTTGCGTGAAAGAGTAACAAACATCCATACATCCATCCACCCATCCATCCATCCTCACAAACTTTCACGTTTATAATATTAGTAGGATAGGATTTACTCGTATCTTGTAATTTTAAATTTTATCGCCAATATGTTAATGAATGTTTTTATTTTGTTTCAGTTGCCTCGGTTAAGATTGGTAAGTTATCATCATCATCATCTCAGCCATGGACGTATGCTGCTCGATATTGCACACCTATTCCAGGTTACTGGTAACTTAAGGCTGCTCCTACAGAGAAATCAGGAGTTGTAGGGTTTTTCAACAAGAACATTTTTTCTAAAAAAAAATAAAACAAAGAATTTATATGAAGATGATTCAAGTTTTTATTGTATTACGAAGAGAAAAGTTTGGCAATTTTTAATGAAAAATAATATAAGGTGTCTTCAAATCTCGAGTAAATAGGTATCTTCTAGGTAAGCGTGCTACACCCTAGACCGCATATTTGCTTAAAATCAGGCAGTGTGTAGTCAAACGCAAACACACATGAAATAAATTAATCGACCAAGTGCGAGTGGAACTCCCGCACGGAGGGTTCCATACTGTATGGTTCAATATTTATTTTATTTTAAGTACAAAAAAAACACTTGAACTAAAAAGAGTATTTATAGATGACGATGAAAACCCTAATCTAAAAGCCCACTACCAGCGGGCACAGTTCCCAAAATGCTGGCCTCATTACCACGTTGGATAGCAATACTGAAACTTTGGGCAAAATAGAGGCCAGCATTTTGGTCACGTGTTGCGTCGACCAGGCGTGATGAAAGATCTTTGTAAATGTTTTTTGCTCCAGCCCCCCTACCGCCTAAGCAATAGCAATCGTAATAGCAATCGTTTATGACTTCATTTTTGTCATTTGGCACCGCCTATGTGACGTTAGCCATCAATTGCTTTACGCGGATTGCGAAAGCAATCGTTGAATAAACAACTTTGATGGCTAACGTCACATAGGCGGTGCCAAATGACTAAAATGAAGTCATAAACGATTGCTATTACGATTGCTATTCCTTTAGGCGGTAGGGGGGCTGGTCCCCACGGTCCTAAAAATACGACGCCAAAAGGTTCAAATATGTATCCACTGTCAATGTTCGCATATTTGTTCCTTTTGAGGCCTTCTGCATATTCAATTTAATAATGAATAAAATATTCTGTGAATATTTCAAGCGTCTACATGTTTTCGTTATCGAGCGAAAATGCGATAAACAACAAACGTGATTATTAGCAGTTTTTCGGAACGGTATGGAACCCTTGCGCGAGTCCGACTCGCACTTGGCCGATTATTTTCAATAATTTGTGGTTGGTCCCATATTAGAAGTGTTCAGTGTTTATAATGATAAGTTAGTAGATAGGTATACCTACATAGCTTGTAAGTAGGTATTTTTGACCGACGAAACGGTGGAGGTACTCAATTCGGATTGGGAAGCCGTGGTGGTCTAGAGGTAGCGACACCCGCCTTACAATCGTGAGGTCGTGGGTTCAAATCCCCGGTCCCGTACCAATGAGTTCTTTGAAATTTATGTACGGAATTTCACACCACTGGCTTTTCGGTGAAGGAAAACATCGTGAGGCCACCTGCATACGTCCGTAGAAGACATTCGATGGCGTATGTGAATCCACCAACCCGCACTGGGCCAGCGTGGTGGATATGGCCCAATCACCCTTCGTGGGTAGGTAATCACCTACGTCCTGTAGTGGACTAATAAAAAGGCTAGTACAGTACTCAATTCGACGCAAATAATTGTTTTTTTTTTGTGTAACCACGCATAACACTTTTTACATAGTGGTCCGATTTCGACAACTCTTTTTTTATTTGAAAGAGTATAATTTGAAGTTGATCCCATTTAAATTTTATCGAAATCGGCTAAGCCATTCTTGATAAATCAACAATAATGTGAAAAATGCTACATCGATCCGTGCGAAATATTCGCGAATTCTGTATAGTACTGTACTGTACTGTACCAGCCTTTTTAATAGTCCACTGCAGGACGTAGGCCTACCCACGAAGGGTGATTGGGCCATATCCACCACGCTGGCCCAGTGCGGGTTGGTGGATATCTGTATAGTGCGTGCCACCAAAGATGAGACTAGACGAGCGTCAGTGGTGGGGGATCTTGCGCAGGTACAGTCGTGTACAAACTAATTATCCAGAATTTGTATATCTATTAAACGTTTTTTAGTAGTTTGTATATCTATTATCCAGAATTTATATATATTAATTACAAACCAAAGTGGTTTCTCAAGTCTCATCTTTGGTAGCACGTACTATACACGGTTGAAGTCGGTCCTGCCATTCTTTGCGAAAACTTACCTTCCCTTTAAATTTAATTATTGCAGTAAAATTACCGCCAACTAAAAGTAACTACCTTATAACATTAAGATAAAACGGTCATTAAGTTGTTTGGTAATAAAACTTGATAAGTACTTAATGTTTATACTCATATTTTGCCGGTTTGTTTATTTTATAACTAGTTTTTACCAGCGGCTTCGCCCGCATGATATTTTGATTTTTGACGCAATTTTATTATAATTTATAGCCTACTAGTTTTTAACCGCGGCTTCGCCCGCATACGCAATATATAATTATTATTTATAGCCTATGTGTTATTCTGATATATAAGCTATATTATTGCAAAGTTTCATCTCAATCCGTTCAGTAGTTTTTGCGTGAAAGAGTAACAAACATCCATACATCCATCCATCCATCCTCACAAACTTTCACGTTTATAATATTAGTGGGATAGGATGTGTTATTCTGATATATAAGCTATATTATTGCAAAATTTTATCTCAATCCGTTCAGTAGTTTTTGCGTGAAAGAGTAACAAACATCCATACATCCATCCATCCATCCTCACAAACTTTCACGTTTATAATATTAGTGGGATAGGATGTGTTATTCTGATATATAAGCGTCGATGAATCGAAGTTTGACTGCCTCGGTGGCTCAGTGGTTAGTGACCCTAACTTCTGGATCAAAGAGGCGTGGGTTAGATCCTCACCAGGGCAAATATTTATGTGATGAACATAAATGTTTGCTGTGTGTCTGGGAGTTATTTAGTTACTATCTATATAAGAATGTATTTAAAAATAAGTATATGTAGTATGTCAGTCTCTGGCAGCCATATCACAAGCTTTGCTTAGTTTGGGGTCAGAGGCCGCGTGTAAGATGTCCCAAAATATTTATTTATTTATTTAATGGCGTTTGTGAAGTAAGCTATGAACCGAATCATACAAGTTGGCGGATGTGAAGTTAGCAACAAGCTGCGCAATATCTCATCAAAATGACGCGTTAGCGGCGACGAAGAGTGGGGATTCGCGCAAGCTACGCCTACTCTTATAACCGCTGACATAAGGCTTGGCCATTCACTAATGAATACATAAATAAAAGAACAACTTCCAAAGGACATGTTCACAAAATGTATGGAGGCTGGTATAATAATAATCAAAAAATCTAACCACAAGACTCGTTACATTTCGAGAAAGTTCATATTTTTCTGAGTCTATTACATCAATTGAAAACAAAAAAGAGCCCTGCATTTTTTTAAAAATTAATTTTGATTTTATTAGGATAAATAAATATATTTGGCTCAATAGGTAGTTTATCTCTAGGAACTCTGATTAAGTAACCTCCAAATTGTTAAATAAAAGCATTTTTACCAATTAGACACACTCTTTAAGTGATTTTTTGTCACATTGTACCTACTAACTGGTCACACTGGTAGGTTATAATTTTCAATTTTAGCAAATTAAGAGGTAAATGTGGAAGAATCAGCTTTGAATGCAAGTAAAATAACGCTAGAAGCACTTTATTATTGTTAAACTAGAAAAAATAAAAAGCTGCATTATTTTTTTTCAGATAACTTATTTTTCACTTTAAAAAAAAATGCAGGGATAAAAAAATCTAAATTAAATATTTTTCAGAAGCCCATAAAACAAGCATTCAAATGATGTATATATCATCTTGGTTAGATTTTTCTCTGAATAATATACCACTTGTGGACATCACCTTTAGCAGATTCAGAACCTTCATTAAATTTTCAAGAGTTTCCATAATAAAAAATTTAACTGCACTATGTGGATCTGAAAAATTCAGCGCGATTTCAGACAAAAATTTGCATTTTTGATTACGCAAATCGTAACGAGTCGGAAGAGATATTTTTACGAATTTTTCACAAATTTGCCGACTGCTTGATGGTAATTATTAAATTTTTTCATGAGTTTACAAAGCAAGCTCTTTAAATGTGCTGTAAGTGTTTTGCTCATACATCGCTTAAGGACTGTGGGCGTTTAACCGTGAAAGGTTTTACATTTTTGGTTATAAATATTTTTCTGTAAATGTTATCTTTCCAGACTTCTGTACTATCATGTTATATTTGTATATTATATTATTATGGTAGTAAATTTAATAGCTAAATCTAGCAATTTGGCGGAACACTTTCCTACTCTAGAAGACATTTTTCGCCATGTGAATTAACTACTGCGCAACGACTCGTCTCGTATTCACAGACGTCATTAAATTTGATTCGGCCTATGAATGTGAAACTTTGACCAAAACTTTTCCGCTTGTTTTAATTTATTCCACTATTCATTAAATGGATTTATTGATAGACAGAGATATGAATTTTTAAGTAATATTCATATTTATCATCATTCGATCAAGTTTTATGAATATTTATGTAATTTTCTATTAAATTGGTGTCAAGTTCAATGTCAGTGTGGGAAATGCGAAAGCTGCAGCGTTTGTTTTTAACAGATTTCTATAATTTGACATTGATAAATAATTTAATTACTTATAACACATGTTAAAATTAAGTAAAAAATACCGCACAAGTGCGATTCAGGCTTGCACATCGAGGGTTCTGTATAAATTTTCACAAAACTGGGAAGTTGTTAAAATCTCTATACTATAACCATCGACAAAAAGGTTTTTTTTTTCACTTTTCACGTCATACATCGAAAATTACACATTGTTAAAATAATTTAAAACCTGTTTTAGCTTGTGCTAATGAAGTTTTTTTATATGATACCTTGCATGATATTTACTCACTTTGAATTTTGAACCCATATTTTGTGAATTTTGAGGCCCTATTTTTATATGATTTAAATAAAATGTACAGTTTTCAGATTTATTCCTAAATGTGTACTCTGAGACAAATTTCATAGTTCTATGACAACGGGAAATACCCTGTAGGTTTTGATTTTTATGTCGAAATATGCGGTTATTTACGACATAAACGGCTATAACTTTTTTATACGATGACTGATAAGTTTTTTTTTACACAACTGCAGGAGACTATATATAAACGTATACAGTCTAAATTTCAACTCGTAATCTTTACGCGTTCCCGAGATAAACAGTCTTGATATACACCAATGATATATCTAATAAATTTTTAAGGATAGTAGTTCTACGAACGGGAAACTTCGTATGTTTAACGAATCTTCATAAGTCTTTGCTCGGTCTAAACTGATTAAATCCATACTTACAAATCTTATTAGAATTTAGATTAAACAATTTTGCAAAATGCTATCCACTAACGACCCGCCCCGGCTTTGCACAGGTGTATTACATATATAAATTAATAATTCCTTTTGAATTACTTTATCTATTAAAAAAACGCATAATTAAACTCCGTTGCGAAGTTTTAAAGATATAAATATAGGTACGAGTACATAGGGACAGACAGCGGGAAGCGACTTTGTTTTATACTATGTAGTGATAGTGATGGTAAGTATTATTGTCTCGACTCGGTCTTGACCGATTTCTGTAATTCTCGAAAATCTTATCAGTATTTAGATATTAAGCAATCATGCCAGATATTATTTTTTCTCAATCTATGCTATCCACTTCTGGGCAAAGGTCTCCCCCACTTTCTTCCATTCATCGCGTTCTGTGGCCAAATAGGCTATTTGACAACATTGAAAATATACTATTGATTGTGGTAATCCTTACAGATTATAGCCTGAAATAGACATATTTCACTTTGTTTAAACTAAAATATGTATACTTTTCGCAAATTCCACGAAATAAAATACGTTATTTTTTTGATATTTTAACTGTGACGAAAACGCTCTAAGTCGGGCGGTAAACGAGAATTTCCCGATTCACTGTTGTTTGTGTAATTTGTGTTTTGTGTTTTTGGAGCAATGTTATTGGATCTGTAAGTTACTTTTAAAGTATTTTCTGTCAATTTTCAGATGCAAACTAGCGTATTCACTAGTATTAACTAACGTTATTTACGAGTGTGTGACGTCACAGACCAGCGCCATTACAGAATGTCGTTTTGGCGGGATCTTGAATATCTATTCTTTAACACTTGATTGTCATTGTTTATACAGTAGATCTCTCGGAAATATAAATGAAGTGTGCTTATTATGTACTAGCAAATAATTTAAAACGATTTCCAAAAACTAGTCAAATAGCTTGCCTACCTTCCCGGAAAGTGTCAAGATCGTCATACCAACGTTTTCTAGGCCTTCCCTGCCTTTGTCTGCCTTCCGGTACCCATTGTGTGATGATCCTGGCCATCTCTCGGGGTGCATACGAACCACATGACCCGCCCAATCCCATTTTAGTTTAGCAGCTTTTTGGCCTACGTCAACTACACCTGTGGAACGCAGTGTTGTGTTTCGAACTCTGTCCGTCTATTTGATGCCTATCATACTGCGCTCCATTGCCCTTTGGCAAACCCCAAGCTTGAACCTCTGAGCATCAGTCAATGACCAAGTATGAGCACCGTAGGTCAGGATATTAGTTACTAAAATTGGTTAAAATCCCAATCAAAAATCGCCGACAAAAAATAACAAAAACATACTGAACCCGTGTAGCTACCGAGTCTCGTCAAAATTCGTTGAAAAATGCGACCTGTAGAGAAGAATCCAGACATATAAAAACATTGAAGTTGAGCATAATCCGAACAATGCCATTCAGCGAGGCAATGCTGGCAGCATGCTGGGCATGCTGTCAACTGGCAGTGGGCTCGAGCATTTGGATTATCTTTAGACCTTCAAGGGTCTGTGGATGATCCAATTGCTTATTATGTACTACTAGTATAAAGTAGTTTTAGATTATGTCTTGTATTAATTAAATAAATAATAATAAATAAATAAAATATTTATTGACCAAAAACATGACATACAATTTTCTTATAAAAGTTTTAGGTAGATGGTAAATATACAATTTATAAATTTAACATATTTAGAGGTAAATATACATTTAACATTTCAACTTTTAATATAATGCCCATTTTATCATATAAAATAAATATTTATAATTAGAGGCACTTGCCCTATATAAAAAAATTAAAAACAAAATTGTCGAGGCATAACTGAGACTCTCTCTCACTTCGTTCCCTCGGTTAATAAATCTCCCTCTTTCATCCGTAGCGCTCACAGCGTAGTTAGACTAGGTGTTTGTCAGCGATCATCGAAGTTAAGCAACGTTCAGCACGGTCAGTCTTCGGATGGGTGACCGCCGGTGGCATTTACAACTGAGCGCTACCGTGGCTCGGATGACAAGTCAAATTGTAGTCCCCGGTTGTTACAACCGTTTAGCCATATTAGAGGCTTTCAGGCGAGTTTGAAAACACTGACACCAACCGGGCTAGTATGCGCACCATGATTTGTTTCCTTCGTAGTGTCAGAATGAGACAGCGATATGGCAAAGTACATATCTGTCACTTTTTCACCCGAATCGAAATTAGATCCTTTCGTGGTCGCACGCTTGACTAGCTGAGCTAGCTACCAGGTCTTTACGAACTTACTTTATTTATCCGGCCCACTCATGCCTCCCAAAGCTAGCCCCTGAGACAAACTAATAACACCACTCTTTTAGGTCGTCGGATAAAAAGCTAAACCCACAAACCCATTATACTAATAAGATTAAAACAATCTACGGAACACTTCCGTCTTCCGATCGAGCACAAAACCGCGGGAACGATGACTTAGCTATGAGATATTGAATGCTAAATGTTGTGTAATCATGGTGTAGAAAAAATGGAATGTAGTGATGGGAAAGGTAATTGATCGATTTATCGATAATTAGATTTTATTCACGGCTTTGCTAGTGTAAGACGCTATGCAAAAAACAAATCGATCCGTAGCTCCGTTGCTGCGTGAAAGAGTAAAAACAAACCAACAACTTCTACGGAATTATAATGTTAGTTACTAAGTTTTTAAAAAGTAATAGAATTACTTAAAGAACAAATCCAAAATAATAACTAATTCTGATAAACAAACAATATAATTTTTTCTTCACAAAAACTTTCAATTTATTATAGGTATAGGTTCGTAAATAGCCGACATAATAGACCCAATTATAAAGGCACTATGGTAATAAATTATAATAAAAATTTAGAGTATTCCTGCTCCTTTTTCATTATACTCGTATATGCATTCGATACAGAGAACACGTTTTACGTTGCTATTAAATTTACTATAGCGCCTTTATTTGGGCCTAATTTTTAATTTTAATTTTAATTGGGCCTAATTTATAAGTTACTAGTTTTTACCCGCGGCTTCGCCCGCATAATATTTTGATTTTTGACGCAATATCATTATACTTTATAGTCTATGTGTTATTTTGATATATAAGCTATATTATTGCAAAGTTCTATCTCAATCCGTTCAGTAGTTTTTGCGTGAAAGAGTAACAAACATTAATACATCCATCCATCCGTCCTCACAAACTTTCGCGTTTATAATATTAGTAGGATAGTAGGATTTTAATTTAGGTACGGCAAATAAGTTTTTTGTATTTATTGTATTATTATGTGTAATATTATACAATCTTTTTGTTATAAATAGTCAGGTCATGACAAATTTAACATGATCAAATACGTAAATATGTGCAATATTTACGAAATAACATCTCGTTGACCTTTTGATGACCAAAAAGTTTCGCTCCCCGAAATTTTGGGTCAGTACTTATGTCAACGTGAGTTTTTCTCGACTGACATTTATGACTTTCTTAACTTGTTTCTTGTTTGGATAAGCGGTGTAATTAGTAAAATTGTTGGCAATGTAATTACAGAGGGAATGCAAGTTTGGTTACGTCTTGCCGCGGTTTTAAAAATGGACATGAATTTTTACAATTACAAGTCAGTTCCAATTATAAACAGAAACAAAAATGAATAGAAGGAAACATTTACAAAATATTGTAAACTAGCTTTTGCCCGCGGCTCCGCCCGCGTTTAATTTGACTTTTGTGCTATCCCACAGGAACCTTTTAATTTTTCGAGATAAAAAGTAGCTTATGTCATCTTCCAACCCTTGAACTATATCCATGCCAAAATCAAGCCGATCCGTTGCTCTGTTGCTGCGTGAAAGAGGAACAAACCAACAAACTTTTTGGATTTATAATATTAGTATGATTTAATCTAGAGCATTTCAAAGTCACAGTGAATGTATATCTATATTTTAAGTCATCGTGCTTCATCTTCGCTCATCATCAAGTGAGTAGAGAGTCAGACACTTATTCGCGATAAAAAAAAAAGATCCACAAAGTCAAAACAAAGAGATTAATACTAATACATTACCGAAAAGGCAAGTGATCCAACTGACTGTACAAAACTTCTTTGGTAGTCAGGTAAAAAAAAATATTAATAAATAAAATCTATTTTCAATAGAATTCACCAATCCGCACAAGGTCAGCGTTGTGGATAATGCTAAATCACCCTTCATGACTAGGCTTGTGATCAGCAGAACAAATTCCGGTACAGAAAATAACGAACTCAACATCAACATCGATATTTTGCATTATCGATATTAATTAACTCTAACGATATAATTAACGGTGTCCCATCACTAGCGATTGTCACGAACTAGTTTACGACTATTCTGCAGTCGTGAGAGGTGAGAGTGTGATTGACTTGCTAATTACATAGTACCTACTTTTCTTGCCGTCTTTGTCTTAGAGCCACAAGGTCGTTGGTTCAAATCCCGGTCGTATATTCCTATAACATGAATGTAGGGCAGGGTGTGGTTATATTTACCGTCTCAAGTCAAATTATCCCAAAAATTTAATACTGTACTATACTGTAATAGCCTTTTTAAAAGTCCACTACAGGACGTAGGCTTATCCACGAATGGTACAGTACCAGCCTTTTAAATAGTCCACTGCAGGACATAGGTTTATCCACGAAGGGTAATTGGGCCATATCCACCTCGCTGGCCCAGTGCAGTGCTGTTACACACACGCCATCAAATTTCTTCTACGGACGTATGCAGGTTGCCTCACTATGCTTTCCTTCACCGAAAAGACAAAATCAATTCAAATAATCATTAAGCTATGTATTTGAACCTAATGTATATAATAAATCTATTTGTTGCACGCCCGCAATGGGTAAGCTGTCAGGACGTTTTAGTTTTAAGATCTTGTTTACTCAGTTTTAAGCAATAAAGAAATTCTGATTCTGATTCTGATTCTGAAAGCCACTGGTTTGAAAATCTGTACATAAATTCCAAGGAACTTATTCATTTGTACGGGACCGGGATTTGAACACACGACCTCACGATTGTAAGGCGGGTGTCATTACCACTAGACTACCACGGCTTTTATAATATTCTTTTGTTCTTGTTATAAGGTCCTCATAATGTGTTTTGTGACTTTCAGCTGCTGGGGTGCCTGCTGCTGCTAACGGTGGCTGCCGAGGAGTCGCCTCCGGGGCTGGTGGCCAAGGACAGCGACCAGGATCTGCAGGCTGAAGCTACTCAGACAGGTTCTCTTCTTTCACTGTACTTAGTATACAGGGTTATTGGTAATTAATTAGCATCCTTTTATGGGCATGTTATTTATATCAAAACAAACATCTTTTGTTCTACGACTTCTAAGATGGTAGCCAAGGACAGTGACCAGAAGCTGTCTTCATAGACAGGTGCTCTTTGAAATGATTTAATTTTTTTTTATAATTATACTAACCACAGACTCCAGGGTCTGTGCCCTTTGTTAACTAGGATTTACAATTATTTTATTTTAGTTACTGTACAAAGAGTAGGTACTAGAAATATTAGCCTAAGTTAGTCAATGCACTGCGTGAATGCCACGAGCAGACCGGCGACCCGCAAGCAGCACCCGATCCCGAGTGTGACACATGTGCCAGCCATCGCTCTCCTCGACCATATTTGAGGGAGGGGAACGACCCGACACATGATGCCGCCGCAAGAAGGAGCCTTCGATGGCGAGCATGAATGCTTGGGGCATGCACACAATGCTTATTTCTTATAAATTACAAATACACATTTTTCACGTCCTACGCCAATTTAGTTGCCTTCTCCCGGCCCAAAGCCTCCATCACCGCCTCGTTCCGATCTCTGACAGCCATCTGCTGGTTGTATTCCTTGATGGTCTCCGATGACACAGACGATGCGCGCCGCACGAATCGACTGATGGCATCATTTGTGATGTGATTTTAATTTTATAGTGCATCCCACACTAGGTTTATCTTAAAGAGTAAATTTTGTGAAAAAACATTTTAAAAAATTCGTTCGAATGCAGGACTCGAACCTGCGTCTTCAGATCACTAGCCCGACGCTCTCCCGACAGAGCTAATTCGCAGTCCTGACTTTGCGCCGAATTTGTGAAGGGTTTATCATGATAACCACCTTATAGCGTTGACGGCGCCACCTGTGACTGTACTTGCATTAGACAGGTTATCACTTAATTGACGTTATAAGAACTGAGTCCGGCATTCGCGACGAATTTTTGAAAAGTTTATCACAAAACTCTTTCAAGTGCTCTTTGATCTTTATTGTAAAACTGTCTTGCTTTGGAGAGGGCCATGTTTAGTCTCTATACGCTATCCAATGAGGAGTTCCTTGAACGGATTTCTGATAGGGCTGCATAAATAGTTTTCGAATGGAGACCACGCACTGGTAATCTTTACAATACGAGGAATTCAGCCATGAAGAGGCCTATTCTTAGAGCATCTCTGTGAGATGTCATAATAATAAGGAAGCCACATCTAACTGGTATTGTTGAAAATCAATTTAAGATCTATGTGCAGCAATTAATACCGTACTTATTCGAATAAATCTATCCATCCATCCATCAGCCATAGGACGTCCACTGTTGGACATAAGCCTCCCCTATAGATCTCCAATAAGACCGGTTGGAAGCCGCTTGCATCCAGCGCGATCCTGCGGTCTTAATGAGGTTATCCGTCCACCTTGTGGGTGGACGTCCTACGCTGAGCTTGCCGGTGCGTGAATAAATGATTCACTTATACCCCGAGCAGGCAAAATGTTTGACTTTACTCTGTCTAATGTTTTAAGCAAACGCAACTAAGGTTTATAAGCATTGCCATTCAGCCTGGCAATGCTGCCAGCATGCTGGGCACGATGCCAACTGGTAGTGGGCTTGAGCATTTGGATTATCTTTAGACCTTCAAGGTTCAGTGGATGATCCAATTGCGTTCTGTGTAGTAATAGTGTAGGTAGTTTTAGCATATAAAGTATGACTGCCTCGGTGGCTCAGTGGTTAGTGACCCTGACTTCTGGACCAAAGAGGCGTGGTTTCAATC
Source organism: Hypomecis punctinalis (assembly GCA_949316475.1). Taxonomy (NCBI): domain Eukaryota; kingdom Metazoa; phylum Arthropoda; class Insecta; order Lepidoptera; family Geometridae; genus Hypomecis; species Hypomecis punctinalis. The sequence goes on along the minus strand of OX438821.1, from coordinate 8,492,201 downwards.
CCCACGCAGGGCAAACATTTATGTGATGAACATAGGTGTTTGCTCTGTGTCTGGGTGTTATTTAGGTACTATCTATATAAGTATGTATTTAAAAATAAGTATATGTAGTATATCAGTCTCTGGCAGCCATATCACAAGCTTAACCTAATATTTATTTATTATTGACCGACGAATTTCCGGAGGAAATATACAATAAAAAAGTAAGTAAGTTCGTATAGGCCGGGTGGCTAGCCCTGGTGTCAGAGTTTTTAGGCCGCCTGAAGGCCTCTGACATGGATAAACGGTTAAAACAACCGGGACCTACAATTTAACGTGTCATCCGAGCCACGGTAGCGCTCAGGTATACAATTCGACGCGTTTATATAATATAATTTTTTTTTATGTATAACCATGCATAACTTTTTTCATAGTAGTCCGATTTCAATAATTCTTTTTTTATTGGAAAGAGTACTAGATACTTCAAAATTGGTTTCATTTAAATGTTATCGAAATTGGCTGAGCCATTTTTGATAAATCAACAATTAATGTGAAAAATGTTACATCGATCCGTGCATAATATTTGCGTTGTAGCGATGCGCCCCGGCTTTGCACAGGTTTATTATACATATTATAATTTCTCTTGAATTATTCTATCTATTAAAATAAACTGCATCAAAATCCGTTGCGTAGTTTTAAAGATATAAGCATACATGGGGACAGACAGCGGAAAGCGACTTTGTTTTATACTATGTAACGATTCTGTACACAGGTGAAGTCGGTCGATTTTTTTTTTAAAATAATTATTTATTTATTTATTGTATCTTTTTGTAGTAAATAAACGCAACCTTTATATCTCATTTTTGTAATTCCAGGAGCTCAAGCCCAAAAACGTGAAGCTGGTCTCCACAACTCGTACGGCGAGCCGCTGCCGCCCGACGCCTATGGGCCGCCCAAAGAAGTGCCTCTGCTTAACCAGAGTGAGTTTTATATACCTTTTACTACGGGGAAAGCGGCAAGCATAGCGTAGGACATGTATCGCACAAGGTAGACCTCATTAATACGCAGGGTCGCGCTGGATGGAAGCCGCTAAGGCTGCCTGTCCACCAGAGCGGAGCGAGGTAGCGGAGTGGAGAAACGGAGAAATATTAACCAATAGGATTGCACAAAATTTCCGCTCCTTTTTAGTGGACAGGGAGTTGCGAACCAGTTTAAAAATTCACACAAAACCGGTAAGCGGAGCGGGGAAACGCAGTGGGGAAGCGGAGTATGGAAGCGAGTGCGGACGCGGGCGTACCGCCCGCAGTGTGCCGCCGTATTCCGACCAGTACGTATGTAACCACTGTTTTACTGTCGAAACCGGTTTTGTCGGTTTCTTGCCTATGCCTACCAGCTGTTTCTGAGTGGTCGTGCGTACTGAAATCTTTTGTGTAAATGTTGATTTGTAAGGTAGTAATTATATTATAATTTAAGTTAATATTTAAGCGAGAACAATTTTGTCTAGACAAACCAATTTTAGGTTTTAAGACAATGTAATAAGTTGTAATATGTGTTATAATTATGTATATGAATAAAAAAAAAACCGACGCGACGAAGTTCGAAATGACTCGTCGCGTACTCGCGGCCTAGCTCCGCATATTGAAAAACATGGTTTGCAACAACTCCGCTCCGCTTTACTCTGTCTCTCCGCTCCGCTACCTCGCCCCGCTCTGGTGGACAGGCAGCCTAACGGCCGGTCTTGTTAGATATTTTTGATTCGTGATAATTGTGTTTGTGATGGATCTAATTCTAATTTGAAGTAGGGGCGATAAGTCCTGCACTGACGTCCCGCATGGGGTGTTTTGTGCATTTCCCCCTCCAGCGCCTACCCGAGCCAGCCCAGCTCCTTGAAGTAACGGAGCGTGGCTCTGGGCCGCTGGCATAATTATTGTGATGGATCGATTAGTACAAGGATTTATTGTGGATTATTTTACGAAATAATGATTTTATTGTTGTGTTCTGACTGATAGAACCTGAATCAATACCTACTCTGTGATCACTTTTATTTTACTTTTTCTAGTACTGAATTTCTTTGTAATACTTCTTAACTGTTACGACCTATAAACTAATTTATATTGATAACGTCTAATTGTCCATGGTCCTAATAAGTCTGTTATTATGTAATTTTTGGATAATACTGCAGAAGCAATTGTATTTATATTAAAGATATAAAGATATTTTTTCCAAAAATTAGCATGACCGACTTCACCCGTGTACAGAATCGCTTGGAAGAACTCGCCTGGAAGAAATCGCTTAAAGCGATAAGGCCGCCAGTTAGAAACCTATAAATTGTACTGTTTTGTCCCTGTAATTTGTTTTTTATGTAATGTGGTTGTCTAATAAAGTGTTATTGCTTGTTTGTTGAATTCGCGAATATTTCGCACGGATCGATGTAGCATTTTTCACATTATTGTTGATTTATCAAAAATGGCGCAACCTATTTCAATAAAATTTAAATGGGACCAATTTCGAAGTATAATCTTTCCAATAAAAAAAATATTGAAATCGGACTTCTATGAAAAAAGTTATGCGTGGTTATACATAAAAATAAAATATATATCTACAATATTTAAAATCCGGTGGTTCGTCGGTCAAAAAACAATGTTTTTCATACTTCATGACGATTATAAAGATATTTAGCATAAATAATGTAATCCATGTAAATTTTAATAAACGAACGTATTTTTATGGCAGGCCTATGTCCAGCAGTGGACGTCCTATAGCTGAAGCTACTACGAGCGTTACGGCTATATAAATCAGCTGTTGTACCTATGTCTTAGCTTAGTTTGCCTAGATGTTTCTCGGCGATCACCGAAGTTAGCAACGTCCGACACGGTCAGTTACCGATGCGTGACCACGGGTGCCATTTTCAACTGAGCGCTACCGTGGCTCGGACGACACTTTCAATTGTAGGCCCCGGTTGTTTTAACCGTTTAACATTAGAGGCCTCCAAGCGGCTATCGTTAGTTCGTTTCGCCATACGCCCACTGCTGGACATAGGCCTCCCCTAAGCTTCTCCAATAAGATCGGTTGGTAGCTGCTTGCATCCAGCGCGATCCTGCGGTCTTAATTAGGTCATGCATCCACCTTGTGGATGGACGTCCTGCGCTGCGCTTGCCGGTACGTGGTCTCCATTCGAGATGTTTTTGACCCCATCGGTCGTTAGTCCTCTGCGCTATGTGCCCTGCCCATTGCCACTTCAACCAGCCAATCCGCTGTGTCGGTAACCTTGGTTCTTCTACGGATCTCCTCATTTCTTATTCGATCTCGAGATAAAAGATGAGCATAGCCCACTCCACGGCTCGTTGGGCTACTTGGACCATAAAGTACATTATATATATGACTTGGACAATAAACAAACGGCTTATAAACGCTGACAATACGGCTAGCTACCCGGTCTACACTTACACAAATAATTATACATTTTGTCAATTCTGAGTTACGATTTCGGAAGAGAACTGTTTATAAACGGCTCTAATAATGACTAGAATAGTGTATTACAATCTTATATGCGAGCTTAGAGATTTTTTTTTTATTAATAGGTTTGCAAACGGGTTCATGCAGTACATACGTAATTTTACATCTTAAATCTTAATAATTTACTTGTGAAGCTGATCAACCTTCTTAGAGCAAACACAACATGCATATAAAGATTGTGTTTTACAAAAGAAAATAAAAAAATGATCCAAAAGTTATAACTATACTCCATAAAATTTAACTTGATCTCTGCGACAGTTACATATTGACATATTTAGAATTGAGATAGTGGTGGAAAAAATCGATTTTCAAACAATGTTGTAATGAAATCAAATGAGTACTTGAAGGTGAGAAATTGGATTTTATTTACATACTATTATTTAAGATCAAGTATGTAAACATGTAAATAATGTTATAATATTAATTAAATACTCATAAAATGTAACGATAGTATTTATCGACGCTTTTCACTATTATCGATGCTAATGTAACATATTTAGGTTTAATTTAATTACACATGTAAAAAATGTTATGATATTCAAATATCCATTAAAATTAATGATAAATTAAGTTTTACTCAAAATATCGGCAGTATAAACTATCGATATTTTAATTAAAACTCTATCTGAAACTCTGTGGTCACGATCATTCGTCGCCCATCACTAATCGACATGCCCATAAAGTATGACATTGACAGGTGCTGTCTGTACTATTGAGATATTCAGGACTTCATAGGCGTGATTTTTCTGACAGCTGTCGCAGAGATCAAGTTAAATTTTATAGAGTATAATAAAATTGATACGACATTCAAAACAAATTTAAGAGAGACTACACACTATAAAATTTAACTTGATCTCTGCGACAGCTGTCAGAAAAATTACGTTATTAAGTCTTGAATTTCTTAATAGTACAGACATTACCTGTCAATGTCATACTTTATGGACATGCCGATTAGTGATGAGCGACGAATGATCGTGACCACAGAGTTTTAGATAGAGTTTTAACTAAAATATCGATAGTTCATAGTGACGATATTTTAAATAAAACTTGATTTATCATTAATTTTACTGTATATTTTAATATCATAACATTTTTTACATGTGTAATTAAATTAAACCCAATTATATGTTACATTAGCATCTATTATAGTGAAAAACGTCGATAAATACTATCGTTACATTATTATGAGTATATAATTAATATCATAACATTATTTACATGTGTACATACTTGATCTTAAATAATAGTAAGTAAATGAAATCCAATTTCTCACCTTCGACTACTCATTCGATTTCATTACAACATTGTTTGAAAATCAATTTTTTTCCACCACTATCCCAACTCTAAAAATGTCAATCTTCTACTGTCGCAGAGATCAAGTTAAATTTTATAGAGTGTAAACAGTCAAAGTATTTCTTAATTTGAACTGGTGAAGTATGGAAAATATCAAAGTTATGGCAGATGTTATTGTAGGAGAAAAATATCCGATACATGGGCGTATGTTGGAAGTAATTAGTGCGGCTAGTAGGGAGGTTGAATGTTCAGATTCAATGAAATTAAATAGAATAGAAAGAATTTCAGCAGTAGACTATGAAAGGGTGATACAGTTCAGTCCAATATTAATATAACTCTTTGTTCTCAGTTTCAGACCACCAACTCCCAGCTCCGGTATACGGCGTCCCAGAACTCCAAACGGTGACCTTCCAAGACCCTCCACCGGGCGCATACGGACCCCCCGCACCAGTCGTCTTCCCCAGCCAAACCTACGAGGGCCCCCCACCCCCCATCTTCAAGCCGAAGCCAACCTACGGCCCCCCGAAACACTACCATCCCCCCAAACACTCATATGGACCACCCAAAATAAGCTATGGACCACCAAAGTTCAGCTACGGACCACCAAAGAAAACTTATGGCCCACCGAAGCAAGGACTGCCAAAGCCTGCTTATGGAGTACCTTTCAAACCGCCAAAGATTTCGAAACCCATCTACGGCCCGCCGAAACCAGTATACGGTCCTCCGAAACCTGTGTACGGACCTCCTAAAGTAACTTATGGAACTCCTCTACACGTGCCGCCAGCTCAGAGCATTCATGTTCAAGAACTTCCTCAAGTTTCCTTCTCGACTCAGCACACGTTCTCCAATGGACAAGTCGGAGACAGTTTTGATAGCAACAGTTTCGGCAGCTTTGATAACCATAATCTGGACAGCAGTGTGAATAACATCGACTTAGGATTCAACCTTCCAGCGCCGATTTATGGAACGCCTTTGGTTTCTCTGCCGTTGGATTTGAAGCCAAACTTCCCTATCCCGGCTGATACGTACGGACCCCCTGGACATGTGCTAGGGCCAGTAGGATCAAGTGATCAAGTTTTGGTCGAAGGTGTATCTCATGTGGAGCACTACGGTCCCCCGCAGCCGGATCCCGACCCCCGCCCACCTCATCCCGGCATCCCCGCTCCACCTACACCTCCTCACGTGATCTACGATGGCTGGAAACCTATTCCTGGAGTCTCGAAGCCAATAGGACATGTTGAAAACGTTAACATCAACGACCAGTACGGCCCGCCGCCGCCTCCACCCCCTCCAGTTGAGGAAATCCACGTTCTCGACCAAGCTCCTCCGTTAGAAGAAAATCATCACCAGTTTATAAACATTGAAGGCCAATCAGTACCGAGCGTAACGCAGCACCAGCAGTTCGCAACCAATCAGATCACAACTGGATACTCCAGTGTCCATCAAGATGCCTTAGCTCATGTCGACTTGAACGCCATAGTCGGCGGAGATTCGAACAATATCGATCAAGCGAAAACAGTCTTTGAAGCACATTACACTGAGAACCATAATCCTCAAGCTGATTTAGCGTTTATACAAGCGTCTATTCCATCTGGCAGACCAGCTGATACTTACGGCGCTCCTCCGTTAGATTCATTCTCTGCGAGCGGACCTTACCCTGCTTCCATCAGGCAGCAAGGTGCTAAGGGCTTGATACCTCCCTCGGGAGTCTACGGAGTTCCGCCTGGTGGCCACTACGGGGCACCTCCCAAGCCACTTCCAGCTCACTTGCCTATACCTTATGGCTCAGTTTCCGGTGGCGGTCATTCAATTCACACAGGAGGCAGTTTACCCCGTCAGCCAATCAAATTCCGAGAGCCTGTCCCAGATGGTTTACTACAGCACGTCGGTCAGACGTCTTCTCAGAAAGATCACCACGGAATAGACCATTTGACTCAAGGCCCGTCTTATTTACCGCCTCCAATCAAGAACATCAACGAAAATACTTTACAGACCGTGTCATATTCGATCGAACCTTCAGATCTGTACAGTTTGCCACACGCTGGTAGTCCGTTGAACTTCCAGAACATTCCGAGCAGCTCATACGGTTCTCCTATTGACTCGTACTCTGTCCCACTTCTGACAGTCGGTGTCAATGATCACGCTGTGTCTGGATCGAGCACAAATGCTGTGACCACAACTATTGATGGAACTCTGCTCGCTAACCTTTCCAATTTAGACGCTGCCGAGATTCTAAAGCACTGTCCGTATCATGAAGCTATCCTTAAAGCAGCTCAAAACGGTGAAAAGATTCCAGCAGATTTGGCATCCAAATACGTAGCTAGTTTGAGTTCTCTAGGATCTAAGCTGAATAAGAATCATCAAATTTCTCAAAATAGCTTCAACATCCATCACGGAGGCGAATCTATCTACAAAGATCTGTCCACAGCATCGCATACTGTAGTACAAACTGTCGTACCCAGCGACACAAAACTCGATAAATACGAGAAAAACAAAGCGAAAGCTTTGAGAGAAATCGGAAAACAAAATTTCAAAGATGACAAACTTCAATACGTATCAGAACAGATATATAAAACATCGGAGAAGATAAAGAATCTGAGCGAGGAAACTAAGAAGCTGCAACAGAAGATCGTCTCAACGAGCCAGAATTTGAACCAAGTGAACAGCCAAATATCGAGCCAAAATTTCAACAGCCAGAACCTGAACCAAGTCAACGGACAAAACTTGAACCAAGCCAATCAACTAGGACAAATCGGCGAATCTAACAAAGGAAAAACTAGCTACTCCTTCCAGATACAATCATCTAACGGCAAGGGAGGTCCCACAATTCCGCATGATCAACTACTCTCAGAAGGTTTACTGCAGAGCATTTTATCAGCAATTGAACAGCCAAGCAATACACAAACGGTTACAAACACTGTTAAATACACCGGACAGAGCAACGTTCAAATCCCACAGCAATCGCAGAACGTACCAAACATTCAAACCAATGCTCAATTCGCACAAAGCCATAACAACTTCAAAACCAGCCAGAACGGTGTAACCGTTCAAAAAATTGCTCAAAACTCTCAAAACAGTGCTCAAAGTAGCCAAAATATTGCTATAAGCAGCCAAAATCAACAAACCTTTAACTTCCAACAACCACCTACAAACAACGTAGGTAGCTTCGTTGAAGGCATCGCTTTACCAGAAGGCTACGAGCCAATAGACAGAACTAAAGAAAAGAAAGACCAAGAAATACAAAGCTCAAACAAAGATATTAAACAAATACTGCACAGTGAAATCATTCACAAACACAGAGGTGATATACCTGACTGCCAAGATTTAAAAGCAGAACATTCTATAAGACATACAGTCAGAGTTCCAGCTCCAAGTGTAGAGAAAATTAAGCCAGTCACAGAAATAGATGAAAATGACGTAGCCATATTTTTTGACCAGAAAGAAGATAAGTCAGATCCTGTAACAGAAATCTCGGTGGCAACGAGCATAAGTGAAAATATAGAAGATTACAGTACTAAGAAAGAATTCGGTAGTAAGATAAAGAATTAATAAGATTTAGTACATGTAGAATCTAGTCCTTTTTAACCAGTGAGCGAAACTGAAAATATATAAATTTAAGTACTTACTCAAATAAAATATGTAGACACGAATATTTATCAAGTAGATGAATAGTTTTAGGCGAAGATGTATCTGATATTTTTAGATAAACATTTTGTACAAAAGATTTTAAAAAGCTCACTGGCGCCATTTTCTGGTCGGAAACGATCATAAAATAATTTAAAAAATATGTAACGAATTTTTGAATTTTGGAACACATCCATTTTCTATTATAACGGATAGAATGGACGTGTTTTAACCTTTTAATTTAAATTTTAATCGTTAATTTTAAGAGTGTCAGTATTTCGGGTGTTATTATTTATTACTGAATGCGACATTAAGTTATTTTTGTAAGTTATTTTGTATGAATAAAAGTGTACAGATATCCATATTTTGTTTCGAATTGATTTTAAAACCACCTTTTCTCTGCTATTCTAGAGCGTAGAATTTAAATAAAAGTAAAAGTAAAGGTGACGTCCACAAGTGGTATATTATTCAGAGAAAAATTGAACCAAAATGATATATACATCATTTGAAAGCTTGTTATATGGGCTTCCCAAAAATATTTAATTTAGATTATTTCACCCCTCCAATTATTTTTAAATGCGAAAAATAAATTGTATGAAAAATAACAATACAGCTTATTATTTTTTCTAGTTTAGTAATAATAAAGTGCTTCTATCGTTATTTTACTTGCATTCGTAGCTAATTATTCCACATACATATCTTAATTTGCTAAAATTAAAAATTATAACCTACCAGTGTGACCAGTTAGTAGGTACAATGTGACAAAAAATAACCAATTTGGAGGTTACTTAATCAGGGCTGCTAGAAATGGAACTACCTATTGAGCGAAATATATTTATTTTTTTCTAATAAATTCAAAATTAATTTAAAAAAAAACGGAGGGGTGTTTTTTGTTTTTAACTGTTGTAATAGACTCAGAAAAATATGAACTTTCTCGAAATGTAACGAGTGTTGTGGTTAGAATTTTTGATTATTATTATGCCAGCCTCCATACATTTTGTGGACATGTCCTTTTAAGAGTCCGCGTATGGGCCCATACTATGAGTAAGTCATTAGGTAGCCATTTGTTGATGAACTACATGATGTCATACCAATCGAAATAAGCAGAAATAACGAAATTAGTTTCATTGACAATACATATTCTTAGCTTCCACGGAGCGACGAGCGCAGCGTAGAACGTCCACCGGCTAGGTGAACTGACAGACCTCATGAATACGCTGGATAACAAGCCGCTTCTAACCGGGCTTATTGGAAATCTATAGGAGGCCTATGTCTATCCAATAGATGTCTAACAGCTGATGGATATGATTCTTTACTTTTTCTTCGAAATAAAGCTACAAATGCAATTAACCCGTGAGGAAGCGCGCCTTAAAACATTACACGGATGGGCGCGCGCGAGCAATTCGCTCACGCTATTTCAAATGTCATTATCTACCAATTTGTCATATTAATTTATTAAAAACTGGTTGATTCGAGTAAAACGACATTATATTTACTATAAAATAGGCGTTTTAATAAAAAATAATCAACAAAAATGCAGTTTCTCTACAAAATTAAAAACTTTATAAACTTTGGCCGACATTTGTGGCAGTCTTAAAGAAAAAAATTATAAAAAAATTAAAATAGCATACAAAACAAAAAATCACTCTTCCATCAAATCTTGACAAGTGTGCCTCTCATAACACGGTTGACACATGAACGTGACGTGCTCCGTGCAGAGTAATTTATGACACGAAGTACACGCTTTTTTAGACCATCTATTTTTCCTTCTGGGGCATATGGCACAGAATCCACTTGGTCCTGGCTCTTCTTGAGCGTTGGGAACAGGTACAAAACGCTTCATCAAAAATTTGAGATCAGATGAAACATTTTGCATGCAAATTCGTCGTGAAATATGTGGTTTTACCAGCTCCAATGCCACTTGTTTTAGGAAAACACGCCTCTCAACCATAATTTGTGTGTTGGCTTTGTATATTATTTGCGCATTGATTCCCGTTATGTTCAAAATTGTAAAAAACAATCGCATTGGCCATCTAGATGTGATTCGAGCAACAGAATAGTCCTCTTTCTTTTGGTCTACAGTGTCCACTCCACCTTTGGTAGAATTGTAGAAGCGGGTTTAGCTTCATTTCCTGTTTCTTGATCTATTTTATCGTCATCGTGAAGCGATGATAACATAAGGACAATTTTCTTTGTTTTCTTATTTGGAACATAAGACAGGATCGTCTTATTTTCTCCAAAACCAAAAATAGAACTTGGCATCGGCCTGTCCTTGGTTGACAGGAATAAAGGAGGAATCTCTTTCTTATTTTTTCGAAGTGTCCCTACTGCTGTTGTTCTGTGCACGTTTTTCAATTCGTCAAACAACGGTATAGACGTGAAATAATTGTCCATGGTTATATTTCTTCCTGTGTTCAATATAGGACTTGCTATTCTCTTGACGACGTCAGCAGCGGAATTGCTCAAATTATAACATCCTATTGGTTGTTTTCCGGCATATATCTCTAAATTGCTTGTGTAAAAGGTTTTAGCATCTACAAGCGCATAGATCTTTATGCCGTATTTAGCTGGTTTATTTGCGATGTAAACTCTGAATTTACAGCGTCCCCTGAACGATTCCAGCATTTCATCAATGGTACAGTACTCTCCTAGTGTATAATTTTCATTACAGTGTGCAACGAACTCTTCAAATATTTCTCGAACAGGTGCTAAGTTATCTGTTTTCTTTCTCTCATCCCGATCGTTGATATTATCAAAACGCAGCACCCGTAGTAAAAACAAGAAGCGTTTTATAGACATCGTGGCCCTAAAGAAATCACATGCTGTACCATCATCAAGCCACATTTCTTTTACATTCAAATGGCATATATCTTTTTCAATCCAGCCATATACAATACCCCAACTAATGCTTTTATTTCAACTGCATCTGTAAGCTTACAATCTCGTTCTCGAGAAAACTTTTCATGTAATTTTGTGATGTATAGATTTGTATACATTACTATTTTGTCAATCATTTTGTCATCCAAAAACAGTGAAATGCACTGCAGGGGCTCTATTGCATTCTTAGCTACACTTTTTACTCCTGGTAAATGAATGACGATATTGCAGATTCTGGTACGTACATTACGTGCAGGCTTGTGCATCAGCCATTTTGTAGATTTATCCCTTCCAATATAGAATGGTGTCCTACCTCTTGGTTCGTGGCAATGAGTTGAAACGTCATCTGCAGTTTCGTCTGAAGATTGCTCGGTATCAGTTTCATGAGGACTTTGTATGACGGAACAGTCGCTTTCTGGGCTATCAACACGAGTGTAGTCTTCATCATCAGGGTCTAGTAGGTACTGAACAATCATCAGAAAGCTCGCCCAGCCACGAAGAAATTTGAGCATCTTGTCTTTCATATCTATCGCCCATTGTACTAGTATTTGTTAGCTAGAAAACCAAATAAACATTTCATTACAATATAATTTTGATTGTAAAATCATATAATGTAAAGTACTAACATATTTCTTAACGTTCAAACACAAATTAAAAGTAATAATTGTAGAACAAAATACAAACACAAACAAAAACAATCAATGAAGAAAAAAATACTTACGTGGATGGGCGCGCGATGAGCAAAACGCCGCGCAGCGGTTCACACCCCCAACAAGCACTTCACTACGCGGCCACCGCGACACTGAGCGGCGCGTGAGTTGCGTCAGGGGAGAGAGGTTGAATAGTTAGGAAGGTACCTAGAAGCTTGACGCGCTATGGAGTCCGTAGTAACAAAAATATTCCGAACAAAGTTTTGCGTGAGCAAAATGCTCATAGCGCGCCTTCTCACGGGTTAAAACAACTCATCCTTTTACACATTTATTTTACAAATCAGAAAACCCTTTAGCTCTATAACCGTTAGCTTCATAGAACACATCCCAAAAGGTAATTCTATCGTTGAAAGTCCTCGTACTCATGGTCAGTTCACTGTCTATGTTGAGATAGTTCTTCCTGTCGGCTGTCACTGGTTCCCAGCGAACGGGGAGCAGTTCTGACACTTGGGGTGTGGGGTTTCTGAAACAAAAAAATATTCTGCAATTTCGGACTCGGGTACCAGCAGAATTTTAAAGTTAAATCATTAAGACTTAGAGTATATAAATAACTATAGAGCGCGCACGACGAAGTGGGAACATTAGGTACAAGTGAGAACAAAACGACGTTCCCGCCGCGAGCGCTTGTAGTCGTAGCAGAGTACTAGGAACGTGCGTTTCTCGAGCAACTTTTTTCAAATTGATGTATTAAAATGGTGAAATGTGCAGTTCTAACTTGTAAAAACGATACTAGAAAACACACGAAATTGAAATCCAGTATCACATTTCATCGGTAAGTCGATTATAATACTTATTTTTATGAAAATAAATTTGGAATCGCGGGGGTGAAGAAGACGTGGGAGGCGGGCACGCACAGGCTCGCCCGTGCACCGCACCACACCGCACTCCCGCCGCGTGATTTAGAGATGGGACGTGACCAACGCTGTAGTCGATATAATGTTTACTAGAAGTACTGCATATTACATATAACAGATTTTTGTAACTTTAATACTTAAAATCTTATTATAATTTATTATAAATAATTGTATAGTGTGTTTTGTACGATATACTTTCTAATATTTTTAATGTCAAATTATTATAGCGGTACATAATTATGTAATGTTACGATATCACGTCTACACTGCTAAATTGATTTTGAAGATTTTAGTGGTTTAATTTAATGGACTTAAATTAAATTTAAAAAAATGATAGTGAGAGATACATTTTTGTAATAAGTAAGTTCGTAGGTATGTGGCTGGTGGCTAGCCCTGGTGTCAGCGTTATTAGGCCGCGTGAATGCCTCTGACATAGCTAAACGGGACCTACAATATATTGTGTCATCCAAGCAATGGTAGCGTTCAGTTGGAAAATGCCACCCACAGTCGCCGATCCACATAATAACTGACTGTATTTTTGTAATGAAAATATAGGCTCCTACAAATATAGTATAAAATATGTATAGGACAAACTTACCTAAAATACCGAACAACATTCCAAAAAAAGGTCGAAATTTATAAAAATATCTTTTGTTTTCTTAATTTTCAGATTTCCAAAAGACCAAAATTTGATGAACAAATGGATTATCGCTTTAAAACAAACAAATTTTGAGCCAAACATATGGAATAAAGTTTGTTCAGTACACTTTCTTGATTTTTTTGACGTACATATCCAATAAATACTTAATTTTTCTGAATAAATGTCGTAAGTAACATGTAGAAAAACTTATACTCATATTATTCTCTTAGATGTTATCGCACGAAATATATTTGTAGGTACTTGTTTGTACCGCGCTGAACCTGCATCTATTGACAACAAAATGAGTTTACGTTGCCCGCGTGCCCATCCCTAGTAATCGCCAACATACATATATAAGTAGCTATACTTCATCTGCCTACGACGCGCACTGGGCGTCTAGTGCGGTACTAGCGCTCTATAGTTACTATACTCTAAGCATTAAGATAACTGAGATAAAGATCGTCGCACTGAAAAAAGACGTCCACTGTTTGATATAGAACTTTTCTATGGATTTCCAGTAATATCGGTACCAATATGGCGGAAATGCCAGGTGTAGAGTTATTTGGCCATAAAATATGTGCATATTATCACGTTTTTATGGCCAATGAAGCCTTGAAGGAAGATCTTTAATAAAAAAAACCGGACAAATGCGAGTCAGGCTCGCACATCGAGGGTTCCGCACAAATCCAGAAATATTCACAAAATTGGGAAGCAAGTTGATAAAATCTCTATACTATAACCATCAACAAAAGTTTTTTTTTTCACTTTTCTCGTCATACATCGAAAATTACACATTGTTAAAATAATTTAAAATCTGTTTTAGCATGTGCTAATGAAGTTCTTTTATATGATATACCTTACGTGATACGATTTACTCACTTTGAATTTTGAACCCATATTTTGTGAATTTTGAGGCTCTATTTTTTTGTGATTTAAATAAAAATGTACACTTTTCAGATTTATTCCTATATGTGTACTCTGAGACAATGCTTTTCGCCAAATTTCATAGTTCTATGTCAACGGGAAGTACCCTGTAGGTTTTGATTTTTGTGAGTGCGAAATATGCGGTTTTTTACGACATAAACAGCTCTAACTTTGTAAACGATAACTGAGAAGTTTTTCTTTTACACAACTGCAAGATACCATAGATATACATATAAAGTTTTAATTTCAACTCGATATCTTTACGAGTTCCCGAGATAAAGAGTCTTGACATACACACAGACGGACAGACGGACAACGAAGTGATCCTATAAGGGTGCCGTTTTTTCCGATTGATGTACGGAACCTCAAAAACTCTAAAGTCTAACGTTTAGAACAGCATACAATTCTAATTTTCTTAGCATCAACTGAATTTCACTTCTAGTTTTGAAACCACATAATGAGTAGTGCAGCTGTGTCCAGTTTTGGGCGTTCGAATGACATAAAATCCAAGAAAATTCCAATTGCGCGTGTTGGACCTTAAATACTAGGTACGAACTGATTAAATACTACTGAATATGCACGATGGAAACTGCTTCTTCATCATCATCATCATCCGCAACCTTCTTTATCCCACTGCTGGGTATATACCTCTCTCATATAGTGCCATCTGCCTCGGTCCTTTGCCAGTCGTGTACAGGTTCGACCCGCGATATTGACGATATCGTCGACCCACTTTGCAGCCGGACGAACCACACTCCGCTTACCCTATTTAGGCCAAACTGCTTAGCTGGTCTAATTGGTAATTCAAAGATGAAATACAAAATAAAAGATTACAAAATGTTGAATTTACCCATATTTAACAAAGTTAGTCCACATCGTGGTCATCTGATCAATCATCCTCAGATCTTCCGGCGTATCTTCCTGGTCTCTAAACCTTTCCATATCAAACAAATACCCCAACTCATCAGCATGTGCTGCTCCAGGCACTGTAGTATTGATACCAACTTTCAAAAAGTTCCTCCCGCCTTCATAGGAAAAGAGATACTTATATATCACTCGAGCTTCGTCTTCCAAAAAGAGGTCAACAGCTCTTTCAGTAGGGTGATTCCAAATCAAATCTGAACCAAACTGTGTTATCTCTTGCTCTACATCTCTGTTAGTTTCCTTATCTCCAAGGTAAAAATTCCTAGCGACACGTTCCATCGCTTCCATGCCAGTTACGTTGAAGCCAAATTCAAACAGATCCATAAAAGAGTAGTTATTATAAAAATTGTCGTCTCTTCCGCCATATTGGAACATCATTTCTTCACTGTTATAACCTATCAATATATCCATATCTTTTACTTTATCTGTATGAGCTATGTTAGGATGGATAGGAACAAAGCTTTCAACTCCTTCGAACTGTCTTTCGACGCAAGATTTTGTAGCTGGTTGGTTAAAGTTTGAAGCTGTAGCGAATCTTAAATTTGCTGCTGTCACGACTACATCTTCAACGTTTGCCCTAGCAATAAAGTCGATAGCTTCTTCTAAGTCTTCTGTGACAAAGCCTAAAGCATTAGCTACTTCAATAGGCACGTGATTGTGTTGATCAACACTAGCCCAAGGGGAGGACGATGATCCGCTTTGTATTATCGCTCTTTCGAACAGCTTCTCATGATGAGATAGAATCTGCAAGTGCAGAGACATTCCTCCTGCACTCTCACCAAAAACAGTTATCCTATCAGGGTCTCCTCCAAAAGATGCTATATGATCTTTGATCCATCGCAGCGCTAGATTCTGGTCTCTAAGTCCAGCATTGCCTGGAGCTTTTGGACTGTCAGTGCATAGGAAACCGTACATCCCAACGCGGTAGAAAATGGAGACCATTATGACTCCGTGTCTGACTAGGAAGTTGGGAGAGCTGAGTCCAGTTCCACCACTGCCTTCTACCCAAGCTCCTCCATGGATCCAGACCAGTACGGGTAGAGGGCTGTCGTCAGGAGAGTCTGGGACGAAGATGTTGGTGACCAGGCATTGGAGAGAGCCAGCGAAGCCGGTGCGGCGGACTTGTGGACAGAAGATGTCCTCGGTGTAAGCTAGAATGGGCTCTGTGTAGCCTGGGTGCCGGATGGGGGCCTGAAAAAGAAGTAATGCTTGAGGATTCTGCTTTTTAAGTTGAATGCGTTACAATTGAATTGTCAACTTCAATTGAACAATTGAATTGAATTATATTTCGCAATAATGGTAAAACCGCGCTCAAATTGATATACAATTTTTACATTGTTGCTGGTTTTTCACCGACGAACCACCGGAGGAGGTATACAATTCGACGCGTATATATTTTTTTTTATGTATAACCACGCATAACTTTTTTCATAGAAGTTCGATTTCAATAATTCTTTTTTTATTGGAAAGAATAAACTTCGAAATTGGTCTCTTTTAAATTGTATCGAAATCGGCTGAGCCATTTTTGATAAATCAACAAAAATGTGAAAAATGTTACATCGATCCGTGCATAATATTTGCGTTCTAGCGATGCGCCCCGGCTTCGCACAGGTGTATTATACATATAAACATTTTTCTTGAATAACTTGCATCAAAATCCGTTGCGTAGTTTTAAATATATAAGCATACATGGGAACAGACAGCGGAAAGCGACTATTACTGCCTATGTAATGATTCTGTACACCGGTGAAGTCGGTCATGCTATTTTTTGCAAAAAATAATTCAAAAAAAACTTAGCCGATTTCGATAAAATTTAAATGAGACTAGGTACCTAACGAACAGGAATGTACTTAAGTATCTCAAGTATCTAGTACGTAATGTGAGGTGACCGAAGACTTGAGCGAAATTATACACCAATATGACAATTGCGTTAACTTTATTCTTCATTCTTCAACTACAATATTTCTTCCATTTTCAGTATTCTACAGCTTGGCGCAGGTACAATTACTTGTTCTCAGCTTGACGTCTGGTTCCAGAATAATTCCAAAAATCCCTCGTGAAGCCGACCATGAGCTTATTTTTATTTTTCTCCATATCCCCCGCAATCGCCAACCACAGCTCGTATCCGGTAGCATTTATTCTTTTAAAAGTCTGTAGTTGACTACCGCTTTCGTTAACTTGTGAAACTATCGTATCCGTTCAAAAACGGCACATTATTTAAAATATGCAGTTTTGTCTCAAACCCAACAGTAAGTATTTAAGTTCGTACAGGCCGGGTGGCTAACCCTATTGTCAGAATTTTTGAGCCGCCTGAAGGCCTCTGACATACAAACAAACCGTACCGTACCAGCCTTTTTTTTTTAATAGTCCACTGCAGGACGTAGGCCTACCCACGATGGGTGATTGGGCCATAACCACCACGCTGGCCCAGTGCGGTTTGGATTCACATACGCCATCGAATTTCTTCTACGGACGTATGCAGGTTGCCTCACGATGTTTTCCTTCACCGAAAAGTCAACGATGTGAAATTTCGTACATAAGTTCCAAAGAAACTCATTGGTACGGGATCGGGATTTGAACCCACGACCTCAAGATTGCAGGTCAGGTGTTAATACCACTAGACCACCACGGCTTATACAAACAAACAATAACACTTTATTAGACAACAACATTACATAAAAAACAAATTACAGGGACAAAACAATACCATTTATAGGTTTCTAACTGGCGATCTTATCACTCTAAGCAATTTCTGATTAGAATAGATTGGAATAGAAAAACACAATATTGTACACAAAAATTAAATAAAAATGAACAGTAATACAAAAAATACTTGAGTTAGTGTAACAGAAGGCGGCCTTATCGCTGGAAGCGATCTCTTCCAGACATAGCTAAACGGTTAAAACAACCGGGGCCTTCAATTTAACGTGTCATCCGAGCCACGGTAGCGCTCAGTTGTAGATGCCACTCTCGGTCACCTCAAGGTCAAGACTGACCGTACCGACCGTTGCTTAACGTCGATGATCGCTAACGAACACCTAGTCAAACTACGCTCTGAGGAGTTAATCAAGTATTACACGTAAATTGAAGCTAAAGCTGTTTCCGTATGTCTCTATACATTTTTGTACAGCGCCCATGGCGGAAACGAAGAAGAACTAACCAAAATGTATGAAGCCACAAGCGAACGCGAAAGTTTAAGTAAACTACGCAATCCCTGGACTAAGGGCTCTGAGTGTCAAGTGGGAGATTTGCAAAGAAAATCGAATTACTTTTACGTCGCGTTGACCGAGCGCGCCGTGCACACACGCGAGCACATTGACACACACGCTTGAATTAGCCAATCACAGACGTTGCCGCGCTCGTGTTCGATCGGTTTGGCGCTCGTTACATTACCGTAAAAAATACTCACACTTAGCTATTCAGTTTTATGTACGTGACACAAGATGGCGCTGTGCTATTTCCATACAAATCACATCAAACGTTAACGCGATCGAGCTCGAGCGAAAATCTCCCACTTAGCCTTCTGAGCGCAATTCAGTAGGTACGTATGTATGACAAACTGTGCATAGTTTAGAATGTTGAGATAAGCCTCGATTGACGTTATATCGATACTTATCAGTATTGGGTGGACTAATAATAACCCATAACGAGATGTTATCTATAAAATTAACAATCTAGGTAGGTACATAAGTTTTAGGGTACAGTAACTTCAAACCGTTAAGTGGAATGCTCTTAGAGTTGGCTCATTTCGTGTGTGTTACTGTCAGTCTGTCGAGACCATTTTTCTATGTAACCCATTTCCAACAAGGAGCTCAATTTCAACCGTTTTCATAATAATTATTTTTTGCAGAAAATAGCATGACCGACTTCACCCGTGTACAGAATTCGCGAATATTTCGCACACATCGATGCAGTATTTTTCACATTATTGTTGATTTGTAGTTGTTGATCAAAAATGGCTCTGTCAATTTCGATAAAATTTAAATGGGACCAATTTCGAAGTATACTCTTTCCAATAAAAAAATAATTATTAAAATCGGACTACTATAAAAAAAGTTATGCGTGGTTATACATAAAAATATTTACTGTAGAAAAATTTTTACTGTAGAAGAGCACACAGTAGTGAAGAAGTGAGCAACCGTATTCCGCGTGTCCAACAAGGTCATTTTCCATTCTCGCTCATGGTATGGTTGGGAGTTTCTTATTGGGGCTTAACAGAGGTACATTTTTGTGAGAAAGGTGTAAAAACGAATGCAGTTGTGTATCAAAATACAGTCCTGATGAACCTTGTGGAACCTGTTTCTTATACCATGTTCAATAACAGGCACTGGGTATTCCAACAAGATTCGGCGCCAGCTCATAGAGCGAAGAGCACACAAGACTTCGACTTCATCCGGCACGAAGACTGGCCCTCCTCCAGTCCAGATTTGAGACCGTTAGATTACAAGATATGGCAACACTTGGAGGAAAAGGCGTGCTCAAAGCCTCATCCCAATTTGGAGTCACTCAAGACATCCTTGATTAAGGCAGCCGCCGATATTGACATGGACCTCGTTCGTGCTACTATAGACGACTGGCCGCGCAGATTGAAGGCCTGTATTCAAAATCACGGAGGTCATTTTAAATAAACTTTATTGTCATAAGAATCTATGTTTTGATAAGTTCATTTTGGTATATAAATGGTTACATAAAGAATAAATGTTGTTTTTAAACTTTCGCGATTTGAACACATTATTATTTTATACTACGGGACTAATCGCGCACTAAAATTACGAGATAAATAAATACCTCCTCATCCCGACGTTTCGGCCGAGTTGCATCGGCCGTGGTCACGGGTAGACTGCAACTGAATCAGTCTACCCGTGACCATGGCCTATGCAACTCGGCCGAAACGTCGGGATGAGGAGGTATTTATTTATCTCGTAATTTTAGTGCGCGATTAGTCCCGTAGTATAAAATAATAATAATGAATAAACTTGTTTCAATTATTTTATATTAAACATGTGACAGAATTTATGACTTGACTGTGTACATACACGTCGACTTGAGTACCTCCTTCATTTCTTCGGACAAAAATAAAGCCAGAAGAGAGCACTCACGCGATCTTATCGCTAAAAGCAATTTATTTCAGAAAACCTCCTTTGAACGAAAGGAAACTTATACCTACCAGTTTGTACCTACGGAACCACTCAACGAGCCCGACACACTCTTGGCAGGATTTTTATCAACTTCGATTTCCGATCTAAATGCTACAATGATTGAATAGTTTTATCAGTAATTAATAATAAATTATTTTGTTGTTAAATATTGTCGGCCAGTACTGATTATGTAATCTGTTTAAAATATTGCTATTTTGATTATTTTAAGCCGATTTCGAAATATTCGTCGTCATCCTTTATCCTCAGCCCTGCGACTTTACACCTAAATTTTCAATTTTTTTTATTATTTCCTCTCCAGAAGAAAGGGTTGCCTGGAAGAGATTGCTATAAGCAATAAGGCCGCCCTTTGTTGCACTATTTTATGTCGCTTGTTTTTTTCCTTTCTGTGTATTTTTTCTGAATTGTATTTTAGTGTTAACAATAATAGCCGTGTTGGTCTAGAGGTAGTGACACCCGCCTTACAATCGTGAGGTCGTGGGTTCAAATCCCCGGTACAAATTGAAAATTTAAAAAAAAAAAAAAAAAAACAAAAAATCCCCGGTACATAAATAAATACATAAATTCTAAAGAACTCATTGGTACGGGTACCAATGAGTTCTTTAGAATTTATGTACGGAATTTCACACAGGCTTTTCGGTGAAGGAAAACATCGTGAGGCAACCTGCATACGTCCGTAGAAGAAATTCGATGGCGTATGTGAATCCACCAACCCGCACTGGGCCAGCGTGGTGGATATGGCCCAAACACCCTTCGTGGGTAGGCCTACGTCCTGCAGTGGACTATTAACAGTTACAGTTACAGTTACAGTACAGTTAAAAATAAAGTGTTTATCTATCTATCTAAAGAAGATATTGCAAAGTGGGCTCAGACTTGGTACCAGTAGCCCAAATAGCCCAAAAAAATATTTAAAAAAAATAAGTCTTGCCATTGACACGAAATGAATGAAGTAGCCCAAAAAGCCTTAAAATGTGGTAAACGAATTCACATAACAAGTAAATAATTTAATAATTATTTTTTGCAAAAAATAGCATGACCAACTTCACCCGTGTACTGATTTCGCGATTATTTCGCTCGATCGATGTAGCATTTTTCACATAATTGTTGATTTATGGAAAATGGCTCAGCCGTTTTCGACAAAATTTAAATGGGAAAATATATTAAAATCGGAATGCTATGAAATAAGTTATGCGTGGTTATACATAAAAAAAAATATACGCATCGAATTGAGTACCTCGTCCGGTTGGTTCATCGGTCAAAAAATAAAAATCTCGACCACGTAAGAGTGCAGCGTCGTTTCGCCCCGCAAGCGGTTGGGCCCGCGGGGCGAATTGCCCAAGACTCTTTTTGAAGGTCCCCATTCGGCCCGTTCAAAACAATGCGGGGCGAATGGGGACCTTCAAAAAGAGTCCTGGGCGATTCGCCCCGCGATTCACTTTTTTATCTGTACATTTAAGTAGAAAAGTAGTCAATAGAAAAAATAAACAATTGCATTTTATTGAGGGCGTTATTCTTTGAGTCCTATGAATAAAACAGTGAAAGTTTTTTTTATTATGTAGTACGTAGTTTGGTTCATTTTTTACGCCGGGTAATTTAAGTCGGGTTTTTGATATTATAGTTTTTTTTATTTTATACTTTATAGTTATGAGTACCCAGCAAGATTTCCTATCAGTTTCAGTACTGTACCAGCATTTTTTTAATAGTAGTTAGTCTTTATAAAGCGCAAGTCAGGTCTTGCATGGAATACTGGTCTCACCTTTGGGATGGCTCTGCCAAATACCAGTTGGAGGCTTTGGAGTCCATTGAAAGGCGAGCCAGGAGGCTGATAGGCAACAAAACCTTGACTGAGTCGAAGCTGCAAGTCTCGAGCATCGACGTAGGGTGGCGTGTCTGTCTGCCTACTATCGGATACACTTCGGTGAGTGAGCCCAGGAGTTGCACAATCTGGTCCCCCCTGCCCCTTTCCTTCTATCGTACGGCTAGACAGACGCGACCAAAGCGTCACCCTTTTATGGTGGACATCCCACGCGTTAGAACAAAGCGTTTTAAGTCCACATTCCTCATACGAACTGCCAGAATGTGGAACGCTTTGCCTAAGTCTGTCTTTCCGTTAAAGTACAATGTAGGTGTCTTCAAGTCTCGAGTAAATAGGTATCTTCTAGGTAAGCGTGCTACATCCTAGACCGCATATCTGCTTTACATCAGGCAGTGTGTAGTCAAACGCAAACCCATTTGAAATAATAAAAAAAAAATAGTCCACTGCAGGACATAGGCCTACCCACGATTGCGATCACGAGGGTGATTGGGCCATATTTACCACGTGTGGGTTGGTGGATTCACTTGCCTACCACATTGAATTTCTTCTACGGACGTATGCAGGTTGCCTCGCGATGTTTTCCTTCACCAAAAGCCAGTGGTGTGAAATTCCAAAGAACTCATTTGTACGGTACCGGGATTTGAACTCAGGATCTCACAACTGTAAGGCGGGTGTCACTACCTCTAGACCACCACGACTTTTAAATACTAAAATCAATAAGTTACTCCTACTTCAAATTAAATTGGTAAATATTACTCCTCATATCATGATAAACACAAATACACTGAAACCTTAGAGACTGAAACTTACACAAACACCGCAAAAACTTCAGAATTCGTCTAAAAGAAAAATCTGAAATGATATTAAACCCGTATTTAGCTTTAGGACGTGTTGACTCTTCGAGGTCGCTCGCAAGAAGACTTCGAAGAGTCAACACGTCCTGAAGATGCCTCGTTGAGAGGCGAAACACGTGTCGAACAGAGTGTAGTGCAGTGAGAATAAGGGTGTTATTTATTACTGAAGTGTTTTCAATATATTGTCATATTATTTTTAATAGTACATTGTTCACCGAGAGGAGAAAGTGACCGATTACCGTCGAGGGTGTCGTTAAACACCCGAGATCGGGAATCGTACTTTCTCTCGAGTGATACATAGTGTTTTATACTACACCTACGAGGAAAATAAATTCTACGAAAACTGAATCCTCAAACAACACACAAATTGAAAATGGCGCCAATGGCGTCTGCAAGTTTCACATGTTCTTTTTTCAAATTGTTTGACACCATCCAACACACAGATAGTGGCCAGTGTCATTTTGCGAACTTGGAGATAAAAACTCACTGTAAAAACTTTTTGGCTTTTGATATTTAGGTTACCAGCGCATAGTCTTACCCAAAATTAAAAAAGAAAAACCACGTAAGAAATGGATTTTCATACACTTTTCTCTCCCGCTCAGATGCGTTTTCTCGCCGCATATTTGTTCGATATGCAATGACGTACTTTCTACCGTAAATTTAATAAAGTATCAAGGTACTTTCCGAGCAGGTGTAGTATAAAGAATTTTTTATAATATTTATTTGTTGTTAACATATTATTAATGTATTATTATAAAAAAAATATTATTTTATCGATATTATTTTTTTAATAAATCAGTTTTGAAAATGTATAATTATTGTAATATTAATAATAGTGCTTTTTAAATACCCTTAAACTTATTTGCCTACAACAAGACAGCGGAAATACACTAAATATTTATTCAAAACAAAGATTTGAAGATTAATTTCCGCAAAGTAACGCCTGATTCAATCAACTATAAAAAGTTTTGTTAAATTCAGTTATCACCTTATGGAATACGCTTAAAAATAAACAAAAAAATAACAATACCCTAAACGGTTCATCTTTATTGACGAGCGCATATGGCGCCCCCAGGAACATGTTAAACTCCCCCCACCCCTCCTTTGCCATCACCATTCTCACTTCCCCCAATCCAGTCTGCACGACCAGGCCTATGCCTATCCACATAACGCTAGCATTCGTGAAACAGTATTTTAAATCGATAATTAGGTACAAGAATAAATAAATATTTACTTTACTTACCGGTAAAATAATAAGTTAAACATCATATTCCAAAAATACATTAACATGGTAAATACAATAAATTACTCCAACTTCAAATTAAATAATTAATCTTGCTCCACATAGAATGATAAACATAATACACACAGAAACATATACATAAACACACACAAAAATTTCAGAATTCGTCTACCTAAATGAAAAATCTGAAATGAGATTAAACACGCACTCATTTCTAGCTTTGTCATTTTTAGTGAGTTTTAAAACACTAAAAAACATAAACACAATAAACACGCAACAAAAACACAATAACTAAAGCGAGTGGTTCTCTAAAACGTTCAGTTAAATTGAGTACCTTATGAAATACGCTTAAAAATAAACAAAAAAATCTTACCCCAAACGGGTCTTCTTCATTGACGAGCGCATATGGCACCCCCAGGAACATATTAAACTCTCCCCACCCCTCCTCTGCTCTGACCCCTCTCACCTCCCCCAAACCAGTCTGAACGACCAGGCCTATGCCCAACGCTTGTCCACATATTGCGAGCACGAGTGCGGCCAACCGGAGCATTTTAATCGGAATGATACGAAAAAAATGAAAAAATTGAGATATGATGATGGCGATAACGACATTATAGATGTGAGTTAATCATTGCACTGGTTTCACTTTTTAGGGAAATTTTGGTAGGGTTCCGTAGCCAATGAAATGTATATTAATTTTTTATCAATATGTACCTACCTAGTCGATTACCTATTCAAGTATTTATTGTATAATAAATACTTGAATAGGTAACCTACTTACTAAACTTTAAGTAATACCCAAAAAGATATAATAATACTACGGTAATACCTAAGTGTCTAACGTGAAAAAAACATCACGAGCTAGCAGTGCAACCAATCGGACCATTTTGGATGAAATGATTCAAAAAATCATTTGAATAAATTGATATATGATAATGACGATAATTAAACAGCATTAAACAAAACATTATGGATGTGAGTTGTTCGTTGCAATGTTTTTGCTTTTTTTTTGGTAGAGTTCCGTAGCAAATGATATGCATATTAAGTAGACTTTCTAAGTACTTACTTAATATTAGGTATCCTTATCCTAAAATAATATTAGAAATCTAAAAGTATGTTTGTTGATTTGTTGTTTGACTGTATGCAGTACAGTACAGTTTGTTGCTAAAATGTTGTTAATTTATTGTTGTTTGTAGTTTTTTACTCTCTCAAGCAGCAATGGATGACCGGATCGACTTACTTTTTGGCATGGATATCATAGTTAAATAAAAACCGTACAAGTGCGAGTCAGGCTCGCACACTGAGGGTTCCGTGCAAATCCAGAAAATTTCACAAAATCGGGAAGTAAGTTGTTAAAATCTCTATTCTATAAATCATCGACAAAGAATTTTTTTTTTCACTTTTCTCGTCATCCATCGAAAATTACACATTGTTAAAATAATTAAAAACCTGTTTTAGCATGTGTTAATGAAGTTCTTTTATACGAGACGATTTACTCACTTTTAATTTTGAACCCATATTTTGTGAATCTAGGCCCTATTTTTTTAATGTAATGAAAATGTACAGTTTTCAGATTTATTCCTATATGTGTACCTACGAGTACTCTGGAGACAATGCTTCTCTCCAAATTTCATAGTTCTATATCAACGGGAAGTACCCTGTAGATTGATTTTTGTGAGTGTTGAAATATGTGGTTTTTTACGACATAAACGGCTCTAACTTTTTTATACGATACCTAACTGAGAAGTTTTTCTATTACACAACTGCAAGAAATCATAGATAGAATAGAATAGAATAATTATCATTTATTGTCATAGTATATCATTTACACATTTTTACTTTGTAAAATAAATTATATAAATGGTTCTACCATGGACTCGTCACAATTACAGTAATTTTATTTAAGTACTCTTATCTACCCTCACAACAAGAAAAAAATATAGCTTGGATTAGATCAGAGAACGACAACAGCAACAAACATAAACAAAAATATTAGTTTTAACTTCCATGATTCCCTCATTGGACAATAGGTTTGATCATAATATAATTGTTAGTTTTTGAAAATTTACAGACATTAATAACAAATATGTAGGTATTGTAGTTACACGAATTCACTATATACAAATAAAATCAAAATGACTCAGCTCTGTACAGAGGCATCGTTAAATTATTATCACAATAAAATAATATTTAAGAAATTCAGTCCTATAATTTAAAATAAATATGGGTATACACTTTAATTAATTTTGGCAAATAAAAATAATTTAATTTAAAAATGTCAGCTGTAAAGGGACTTCGTCAAACAATAATACGATAATTACAGTAAAATAATCAAATAAACTAATGTAAAATTAATATAAACATTGGAAAAATTATTAAGTACACCTTAGTAATAAAAGTACCTACATAAGCAGTAATTTAGCTGTAAAGGGGCTACATTCATAATATTTCTAGGCAAAAATAAATAATAGTAATAAATACATACGTATATACTTATATACTTAGTTTAAATTTCAACTCGATATCTTTACGCGTTCCCGAGATAAGGAGTCTTGACATACGAACAGACGGACAGACGGACAACAAAGTAATCCTATACTAAGAGTTCTGTTTTTTCCTTTTGAGGTACGGAACCCTAAAAAGGTGGTCAAGTGACATCCCAGAAATATAAAAGGTCCCTATGGAAAAGCACAATAATTACCTTCACTGAAAAGCCAGTGGTGTGAAATTCCATACATACCTACTCGTAAGTTCCAAGAACTCATTGCTACGGGGCCGGGATTTGAACCCACAACCTCACGCTTGTAAGGCGAGTGTACAAATTGACTGAAAATAATAGTCTAAATTCTAAAATTAACAAAAAATATATAAAAAAACCCAGCTGAATGGAGAACCTTCGCTTTTTTGGGAATAGGTAGGTCTTAGAATCCGTGACCCGTGTACAACATTTTATAATATGATTATTACTTTAATTCCGAGGTAACAACAATTTATTTTGACCAACTATATATATATATATATACATATATATATATATACGCGTCGGATTGAGTACCTCTTCCGGTTCGTGGGTCAAAAATAAATTGTTGTTATCTCGGAATTAAAGTAATAATCATATTTTAAATTTTAAAATATTTTACACGGGTTACGGATCCTAAGACCTACCTATTACGTTACGTTAAAATTACGTCCAATCGATTTTTCATTCTACATTCTTACGGTCTTGACATTTCTAGCATCAGTGTGTCATTTCGAAAGCAATGCGCGCAGTCTCCTATTTGACGTCCGTATATGGAGGTCGTAAACAGGTGGACGCCACATTTCAAAAACGTCCACTATGGCTATTTTTGCATCTAATGTGGCGTCCACCTGTTTATATATATATATATATATATATTACTAGTATTTACCCGCGGCTTCGCCCGCATACCATACGCAATATATATAATATATTATAATTTATAGCCTATGTGTTATTCTGATATATAAGCTATATTATTGCAAAGTTTCATCACAATCCGTTCAGTAGTTTTTACGTGAAAGAGTAACAAACATCCATACATCCATCCATCCATCCTCACAAACTTTCACGTTTATAATATTAGTAGGATAGGATAGTAGGAAGTAGGATATAACCACGCATAACTTTTTTCATTGTGAACTGATTTCAATAATTTTTATTTTATTGGAAAGAGTATTGGAGACTTCGAAATTGGTCCCATTTAAATGTTATCAAAATCAGCTGAGCCACTTTTGATAAATCAACAATAATGTGAAAAATGCTACATCGATCCGTGCGAAATATTTCCGAATTCTGTACACGGGTGCAGTCGGTCATGCTATTTTTGCAAAAAATAATTATCATTAGTTGATTGCAGAAAAATTTTGATTGATGGTAAGTATCTTATCGTTAATGAGTATGGGATTTTGTTGTGCAATCATTAATAAGTAATAATAGGTGTTATTTTTCTTTAATTATTTAACAATTTCAAGTAGACACTTTCTTTTTGTGATAAACATTTCAAAAATTGACGCGTTAATATAATCAATAGATAGAGAAGGTATTAAGGTAAATGAATAATTCATTGATTAAGCAATGCGTCATTTCTCGTTAATGGTAAGAAGTTCTAATAATTTCACATTAAGTGACCGACTGGTTTAAAGCAGTTCTAACAAATAGCGCTTCCAACAATGTAGTAGTTGGTAAAAATGATAAACACTTTCACTAATTCAGCTCCTTCGCAGAGAGCGTTTTAGCTAATTGGCCAAAGCATCTGGGCCGGAATCCCAGAGGATGCAGGTTCAAATCCTGCGAACGCGTCAATTTTTGATTTGTTTATCACAAAAAGAAAGTTTCTATACATCTAGTGTGTGAAGCACGATAAAAATAATTTCTATTTCAAAGTAGTTTATTAGGTCAGTTATTAAGTATACCTATACCTATTCAAGTCACAAAAATGGCACAACCGATTATGATATGTTATTTCATCATGGAATGCCAGTAGGTACATACTGGATCTTCCGGCTTCAAGCTTCATCATCAGACCTTGAAACCAAATCGTGGTCAAAGGTCATTACAAGACTTTTCTAAGAAATCCAAACCAGCTATGATACGATTTTCCATCATGAAGTTCCAGTTCATATCTTCCGGCTCCATCATCGGATCAGTTCGACAGTACCATACTATTGTATTGTCATCAGAACTACATACAGCTGCCAATTTTCATCACGCTACGCCCCTTGGAAGATGGTTAAATTAGTTACCTTAGATTCCATTACATAGGTACAGGACATACCTTAGTGCCTCAAGTCGAAAGTTTTCGACCAGTGTGTGTTGCCAGTGATGACTTATGGCACAGAAACGTGGTCTCTCACTATGGGCATTATTAGTAAGCTCAAAGTAGCCCAACGAGTCATGGAGAGGGCTATGCTCGGAGTTTCTCTACGAGATGGAATCAGGAGTAAGATCCGTAGAAGAACCAAGGTTACCGACACAGCCCAGCGGATTGGCAAGTTGAAGTGGCAATGGGCAGGGCACATGGCGCGGTGAACTAATCACCGATGGGGTCGAAAAGTTCTCGAGTGGTGACCACGTACCGGCAAGCGCAGCGTATGACGTCCACCCACAAGGTGGACGGATGACCTTATTAGGACCGCAGGATCGCGCTGGATGCAAACCGCTATCAACCGGTCTTATTGGAAATCATTAGGGGAGGCCTATGTCCAGCAGTGGACGTCCTATGGCTGAAATGATGATGATGATGACATAGGTACATACAGGTCGACCTAATAAGAGCGTTAAAAATTAAGGAACCTACGGGAATCCACGGGTCAAGCTAGTATACCTACAATTTACAATCTTTAAATTATCATTTTAATCATCAATCAACATATTAATTTGTTTTGAAAATGACTTTCACATATTTTAAACTGCATTAGTCATTTAGATATGAAATGATAAGACCGGATATCATTTTCGAAATGCGTTCGTTTGTTATCAAACTGGTCATAGGCCGAGAGGTTAGATCAGCGGTTCTCTAACTTTTTTGATGACGGAACCCTTTTGAAAAATGAAATATGAGACGGAGTCCTAAAATAAACAAAAAGAAATGTTTTGTTTTCGGTTCTTCGCTAAAATGTCTCAAAAGAAGCCTCCATTAAGTGCAATAAAATAATAATGGCCAATTTAAATTCTTCAAATATCATTTACCTACCTATTATCATTTTGCAACATTATTGTTGTTTTTATTTTTTCTCATTAATTCTGTATTCTTGTGGAGCCCCTACAGAGGCTTTGCGGAACCCTAGAGGTCGGCGGAACACACTTTGAGAATGGCTGGGTTAGATCATAGTATATATACAATGTGTTTGTCTATCTGTGTCGGAGCCTTAAGCGGTGACATATATGGCAAATTTTGAATAACTTTTACTGTGGGATCAACTCTGAAAACGCAATAAAAACAGCTATTCCATACTTTTAGTCGAAAGTCTATAAAAATCGTATGTAACAGGAGTATTTTTTTTCGTTTTTAGGGTTAGTTAGTCCCGTAGTAAAAGTTGTCCAAAATTTGCCATAGATGTCACCGCTTAAGGCTCCGACACCGGTAGACTAACACATTGTAGATATAAATATACTCCCTCGGTGGCTCAGTGGTTAGTGGTATGTGATAAATATAAGTGTTTGCTCAGTGTCTGGGTACTATTTATGTATTAAGTATGTATTTAAAATATGTAGTATATCAGTCTCTGGCAGCCATATCACAAGCTTCGCTTAGTTTGGTTGTAGTTAGATGTCCTCTAATATTTATTTATTTATAATTAACACTGTCCAAATGCAGGTTTATATACAAAAAAGCGGCCAAGTGCGAGTCGAACTCGCGTACGAAGGGTTCCGTACCGTATGGGAGCGGGAGCCCCATTTCAAGCTTCTAACTGTTGCCGTTATTAATATCGAGCAAAAAACGGCTAAAATTTGTTTTACGGGAGCCGGCTACAGTTTGTTTGTTTTATTATTCTGTTTTTAGGGTTCTGTACCCAAAGGGTAAAAGTGGACCTGTCTTAAGACTGGACAGTGGAGTTTTAATACAGGTCAAGGAGACTTAAGACCCGTCTGTCTGTCTGTCACCAGACTGTATCTCATGAACCATGATAGCTAGAAAGTTAAAATGTTCACAGATGATGTATTTCTGTTGCCCCTATAACAACAAATTACAAAAACAGAATAAAATAAATATTATAAATGACGGGGCTCCCATACAACCTGAATTTTTAGCAGTTTTTTCGCTCGATATTAATAACGATAACAGGTAGACGCTTGAAATATTCACAGAATTGTAAAGTAAATTGATGTTTTTATTAAGATTTACATAACCTATATAAGGCCTCTACTAGAATATGGGTTCCAGGTGTGGAGTCCTTACTTTAAGAAAGATATTGATTTGCTTGAAATTGCACAAAGAAAAGCCACTAGGATTCCATATGCTCTGCGCCGCAAGACCTATGAAGATAGGGTAAAAGATCTTCGTCTCACGACCCTCGAAGAACGACGATTGCGTAGAGACTTGATTGAGACCTTCGAAATTCTGAATGGCTTCTATAATCTTCCGGATATTCACGACATGTACACCTTGAAGAAAAACATACGCGACAACAGACGCCATAAGTTCCTCTTACAGCCTGCACCTTCACAAACCAACACTGCACACCACATCCTCAGCAACAGAGTGGTTTACAACTGGAACAGGTTGCCTAAGGATGTCATCTCAGCAAGAACTATAAACACATTTAAGAATAGACTGGACCTTTGGATAAAGAAGGAAAAAAATCCTTGACAGATAAATACTAATTAAATTCTAATACTAATTTTATTCGACTCTGCTTGATATAGGCACATCAGTTTATACTGCTCGCCTATAAACAAATAAATTGTGGGCGTGTGCTCCTATCAGAAGGTTTTTTACTAGTAAGTGAAACGCCAATATCCAAATAAGTAACTCCATCATTTATTAAAATGTAATTCCTTATGTCCTAACTTAACTATTTACTTATCAATATTCATGGCGCGAGCATCTTATAATTTGAATCTGCAATCAGTGCAGTTGCGGAAGCGAGGCGTCCTATCTTCCGTCTCTGTCGTGAACTATAAAGATATAGGCCATTCGCCGAGCCCGCCAGTATCGATGTTATGTCCAAGGCGAGTGCACGTCGCTCGTCGCTCCGCTCTAATCTTCGCGCGCTGCGTGTGCGCGGCGCTTCGCCCTTCGCCAGTTGGCAGTCGCGCGCTCGGCAATGCACACGTATCCATGCTGCACGATGTTATGCTCCCACAAAATAATTAAATTAAAATATATTAAAGGGGGCTTCCATACGGTACGGAACCCTTCGTGAGCGAGTCCGACTCGCACTTTGGCTATTATATTATTAGTATTTGTTGTTATAGCATCAACAGAAATAGATCATCTGTGAAAATATCGACGATCTAGCTATCAGTTCATGAGACAGCCTGGTGACAGACGGACGGACAGCGGAGTCTTAATAATAGGGTCCCGTTTTTGACCTTTTGTGTACGGAACCCTAAAAAAACTATTTTTAAGACATCGTCACTCCACTGAATATGTTTCAACATAAAACATCACATTAAAAACACGATGCACTTTTATAAGGGTATTTAAATAAAAATATAATTCAAAAATATCATATTTTTATTTTTCTAACCTTAAAATCTTAAATTAAAATATGTGTAAAATTGTAAATTAAAACGAGATTCCATTTTACAGATTTCAAAATAATACATTTAAAATAATTTAAAACCATACCATATCTAGGCAAATGTGATATAGTAGATACATTGTACACCGAGGGGAAAAAAGAATAAAGGAAACTCGAGAACAGAAATAGAACTTTCTCCCGAGTGATACATGTGCTTTATACTACATCTACGAGGAAAATAAAATACAATATTTCTTTAATTAAAGTTTAGGAAGTAAGTTATTTATAACTTCTTGGGCTGTATTTTTTATTTCTGGTGGCGTCATCATTACAAAATTTATAAAACATACATTATTTATAAAATTAAAAGCTAGGTACTGTTCAATTATCAATTTAGCTAAAAACAAAAATTAACGCAACGAAATACATTGCCGCGCTTTTTTTCGCATTGCAGAATAAGGTTGCTATCCTCATTTCATTAAAAATAGAAATAAAATCCGCCTCTTTTCTCTAATTATTTGATATAAAACCTATTTGAGCTGCTGTTCGCTGCTAAAAAACAAAAGAAAGCTAGCCGGGCAGTAATGGATTTTCATACCACATTCCTGCCCTGCTTCGGAGGGCAGGAATAAAATTCCATATAACTTTTCCCGCCGCACATTTAGAAATTACGAACTTTGTAACCCGTTAATGAACGAGTAATAAGACACTTTCCGAGTGGGTGTGGTATAAAATTATAAAACAACCAATTATAAACAACAAAATTATAACTCTTGCGAAATAAATCAGCTGTTCCATTCATATTACAACAGATCTATAAACCATTTATACACAGAAGAATATTTTTTAGCATTTTCAATGTTGGTCCCATAGTACTGCACTGTACCAGACTTTTTAATAGTCCACTGCAGGACGTAGGCCTACCCACAAATAATGATTGGGCCATATCCACCACGCTGGCCCAGTGCGGGTTGGTGGATTAACATACGCCATCGAATTTCTTTTATTTGCAGGTTGCCTCACGATGTTTTCCTTCACCGAAAAGCGAGTGATGTGAAATTTCGTACATAAATTCCAAAGAACTCATTGGTATCGGGATTTGAATCCACGACCTCACAATTGTAAGGCGGGCATCACTACCACTAAACCACCACGGCTATATGCTCTATGGAACAGCTGTTTTTTTTCATAATGATGAGTATAAGGCGAATCAAACTTAATGGCGTCTGGAAACACTAGGCGCGTCGTTGCACAGTAGCAGTTTATTTATATGTCAGCGGCACATAGGGTGGGGATTTACGCAGCTTGTAGCTAACTTCACATACGCCAATAAGTTTGAATCGGCCTATATCTATATCTATATCTCAGGGGTGGAAACTAAATCCATAGCTAAAAATACTGATTTTACCGACTAATACTCCCTAAAATACTGACCATTTACTGACCAAAGGATTTGTTCCGTTACCGATATTAAAATAAATAAAAATTCTAACCAGATCAATGATTGCTGTTTTATAAAGAGCATTCAAAATGTAATTATTATCTGATAAAAACATACATATTTTTAAAGCCCTGCAATATTTAGAAAATCGATAATATATATTTGGGGTATGTAACGTGAAACGGAACGGATATCTCGCAAAGAAACACGCTAATCTGAAAAAACTCAAAGCCAATTTAAAAAAAAAGTATAATAGAAATGTCAATGTCAAAGGAAATTGAATATTAATTTGATTTTCGATCAGTGTTGACACCTTAGCCCTTATGGAGCTAGATCTAGCACTGTTTACTGTAGGTGAACCCCTTGTATTTGTATTTGTTTATTCATTAGTGTAATGATTTAGCCCGGAAAGGGCTATCTAGCGCTTATTTGCCCTATTTATTTTCGTCGAAAATATTATTTTGAATTTCCAATATACTTTTATAAAATAACAATTTAAAAAAAATGCAGGGCTATATATTATTTTTTATTACTCCATGGAGCTTTCAAATTTAAGTACATTCCTAGAAAAATTAAATGATCTTGGTTAGAATTTTAATACCGAGTTCCTTGTAAATCAGGTACAACTCCTTTGTATAATGACTCTTGGTCGGTCAATATAACACCATACGAATGATAGTTGCTGTTAGTTAAGTATAATATATAAGTATATATGACTGCCTCGGTGGCTCAGTGGTTAGTGACCCTAACTTCTGGATCAAAGAGGCGTGGGTTCGATCCCCACCCAGGGCAAATATTTATGTGATGAACATAAGTGTTTGCTCTGTGTCTGGGTGTTATTTAGTTACTATCTATATAAGTATGTATTTAAAAATAAGTATATGTAGTATATCAGTCTCTGGCAGCCATATCACAAGCTTTGCTTAGTTTGGGGTCAGAGGCCGTGTGTAACATGTCCCAAAATATTTATTTATTATTTATTTATTTATATTTGTTAATTGTGTATGGAGAATGATTGTAAACAAGTAAGAAAAATGATTTTGTGTTTGGCCTCCACCATCCCCACACCCAACCGCTGCTTTAAATTTTGCGTCATGATTTGATGATAAGAAACAATAAGAACTATCATAACTGTGAACGGACTGTATGTTGCCTAGAAACCCAAGGAATAAAAGATTATTTATTGATCATTAATAAATAATCTTTCAATATAGGTAAACATATATACATGATTTCAAAATGTATTAATTGTTATTAAAGACAAAACAAAGCTTTTGAATGAATAATAATCCAAAACGGCATTTTTGTCACCTCAATCTACAAAAACTACACCACTTTTACCTTAACCTTAGCCCCTGATCCTCAAAATACTGACTTCACTGACCGTTTTTCAAAAAAACTGACTTTTACTGACCTTAGCCAAAAAAACTGACTTTTACTGACCTTAGCCAAACTGAATTTTACAGACTTTACTGACCATTTTCCACCCCTGATATCTTGAAAAGAAATAATTGAGCTAATATGTTTGTACTTAGAGGTTATAAATAGACTTGTTTACTAAATAATTATTTTTTTCAAAAAATAGCATGACCGACTTCACCCGTGTACAGAATCATTACATAGTATAAAACAAAGTCGCTTCCCGCTGTCTGTCCCCATGTGTGCTTATATCTTTAAAACTACGCAACGGATTTTGATGCAATTTGATTTAATAGATAGAGTAATTCAAGAGAAATGTTTCTATGTATAATACACCTGTGCGAAGCCGGGGCGCATCGCTACAACGCTAATAGAATGCACGGATCGATGTAACATTTTTCACATTATTGTTGATTTATCAAAAATGGCTCAGCCGATTTCGATAAAATTTAAATGGGACCAACCAATTTGACTGCCTCGGTGGCAAAGATACACTTAAAAACTGTGTCTAATTGATAAAAATGCTTCTATTTAACAATTTAGAGGTTACTTAATCAGGGTTGCTAGAGATAAACTACCTGTTGAGCCATATATATTGATTTATCCTAATAGATACAAAATTATTTAAAAAAAAAAGACGGAGGGCTCTTTTTTGTTTTTAACAGTTGTAATAGAATCAGAAAAATATGAACTTTCTCGAAATGTAACGAGTGTTGTGGTTAGAATTTTTGATTATTATTATACCAGCCTCCATACATTTAGTGGACATGTCCTTTTGACAAGGTTTATCTTCGTCATTAATTGTTTGATTGACAAAAGAAAAATGTGTCCAATACTTTTTAATAAACTAACGGACTAATTATAATTATTATGATTTTGATATTCAGTAAACATGCCTATTCTAAAGGGTCCATATTAACCCCCGCTAGGGGTCCGTATATACCCTTTACTAGAGGTCAAAATGGACTCCTAGCCCGGGGTCCTTGTAGATCTTTAGAGATAATTACGGACTCCTGCAAAGTATTCATTTGACAATATGGACATAAAGGGGTCAATTTGAACCCCTAGGGGTCAATTTAGACCTCTAGGGGTCAGTAGAGACAGTCTTATTAGGTAATTTCTCAGTATTTTCTATCCCGATACTCCAATTTATTGGTACTTCTGGCACCGGCGCGGTTTTCTTGCTGCGACGCACGAAAGGGGTCTGTAAAGGATACAAGAAATTATAAATTTTAATTTAATTTAAAAAAAAACATTTTTAGTAATATTATTATTTTTCGCCAAAAATAGCACAAATGTGTTCCATCATTGCAATTCAGTACTAAATTAAAATAGTTATAAATCGATTCGTGTGATCCTTTGTAGCTTATTGTAAAGATTTCAAAACGACTTCTTCTTATTGACTTAATTGAAATTATTTTTATCGTGCTTCACACACTAGGTGTATAGAAACTTTCTTTTTGTGATAAACATTTCAAAAATTGACGCGTTCGCAGGATTTGAACCTGCATCCTCTGGGACTCCGGCCCAGATGCTCTGTCCAATTAAGCTAAAACGCTCTCTGCGAAGGCGCCGAATTAGTGAGTGTTTATCATTTTTACCAACTACTACATTGTTGGAAGCGCCATCTGTGAGAACTGCTTTAAACTAGCCAGTCACTTAATGTGAAATTATTAGAACTTCTTACCATTAAAGACACACTATACTCTATAAAATTTAACTTGATCTCTGCGACAGTTACATATTGACATATTAAGAGTTGAGATAATGGTGGAAAAA
The DNA here is from genome assembly GCA_949316475.1 of Hypomecis punctinalis. Lineage (NCBI taxonomy): Eukaryota > Metazoa > Arthropoda > Insecta > Lepidoptera > Geometridae > Hypomecis > Hypomecis punctinalis. The sequence continues at coordinate 8,454,947 of OX438821.1, read as the reverse complement.
ATCGATTTTCAAACAATGTAGTAATGAAATCGAATGAGTAGTTGAGGTGAGAAGTTGGATATTATTTACTTACTATTATTTAAGATCAAGTATGTACACATGTAAATAATGTTATAATATTAATTAAATACTCATAATAATGTAACGATAATATTTATCGACGTTTTTCACTATTATCGATGCTAATGTAACATATAATTGGGTTTAATTTAATAACACATGTAAATAATGTTATGATATTAAAATATACAATAAAATTAATGATAAATTAAGTTTTATCGTCAGTATAAACTATCGATATTTTAATTAAAACTTTATCTAAAACTCTGTGGTCACGATCATTCGTCGGCCATCACTAATCGGCATGCCCATAAATTATGACATTGACAGGTACTGTCTGTACTATTAATAAATTCAGGACTTCATAGGCGTGATTATTCTGACAGCTGTCGCAGAGATCAAGTTAAATTTTATAGAGTATAATTCGGCGCCTTCGCAGAGAGCGTTCTAGCTTAATTGGACAGAGCATCTGAGCCGGAGTCCCAGAGGATGCAGGTTCAAATCCTGCGAACGCGTCAATTTTTGAAATGTTTATCACAAAAAGAAAGTTTCTACTAAGGTTATTGTTAATATTTATATCACCTATCAATATGAATGTGTTACCTTATGCACCAGTTTGTTGTGGTTGTAGAGAGCGGCGTCGTGGCTGAAGGTGGCGGGACATGTCGCGCAAACGAAGGGCCGCTCGCCCGTGTGCGACCGGATATGGCCTTCTAGGATCTTCTTCGTCTGGAGTACAAACAAGAATAATTAAAAAAAACCGGACAAGTCCGAGTCAGGCTCGCACATCGAGGGTTCCGTACAAACATATTGTTAAAATAATTAAAAATCTGTTTTAGCATGTGCAAATGAAGTTATTTTATATGATACCTTACATGATATGATTTACTCACTTTGAATTTTGAACCCATATTTTGTGAATTTTGAGGCCCTATTTTTATGTGATTTAAATAAAAATGCACAGTTTTCAGATTTATTCTTATACTCGTCTGTGTACTCTGAGACAATGCCTCTCGCCAAATTGAAATATGCGTCTTTTTACGACATAAACGACTCTAACTTTTTTACACGGTAACTGAGAAGCTTTTCTTTTACACAACTGCAAGAATTCATAGGTTTACGTATATAGTAATTTCAACTCGATATCTTTACGCGTTCCCGAGATAAAGAGTCTTGACATACACACAGACGGACAACAAAGTGATCCTATAAGGGTTCCGTTTTTTCCTTTTGAGGTACGGAACCCTAAAAACTTTATTTAAAACAAGCTTTTACTGAACAAGTACTCGCCAAGACGAATCAAACGAGCCGAACCTCGATGGGTTTGCGTCGTTCCGTTACAGAGTCCTAGGACCACCTTCCAGCTCCATCATCAGACCCTGGTTACCATTGAAATACAAACTACTAGTCAAGACGATTCAAATGAGCCCAATGTAGTTTCATTGCAAAGTTCCTTTGGCCACCTTCCAGCTCCATTATCAGATCAGCATCATGTCATCATAATATTGCATTGTCATGCAATTTACACATGCATGCAAAATTGGAGCTCAATCGGAAACCGGAAAGTGGATCAAATTGAACTTGCAGGATTTGATTACAGACATACATACAGACAAGGGGACAAGTGAAACTAAATAAAAACTTGTAAAAAGAACTGGTTGAACAATATTATTTTCTAATCAAAAATTAACAATTTCCCTAACTGTTGAAATTCCATCCCAACTGTAAGTAACGCGCTTCAAGTAATTCATAGAGTGAGTGATACGTCTGTTTCAAAATTGGTAAAAGCTGTACCTATCCCTTATAACCTACCCTTTTATTTGTAAAGATGTTGGGTAGATGAGAATCTACAAGTCGCATTTTTCAACGAATCTTGGTTCACAAATACTGCTTATTAGGGTTCCGTACCTCAAAAGGAAAAAACGGAACCCTTATAGGATCACTTTGTTGTCCGTCTGTCCGTCTGTGTGTATGTCAAGACTCTTTATCTCGGGAACGCGTAAAGATATCGAGTTGAAATTTAAACTGTACACGTATATCGATGAACTCTTGCAGTTGTCTAAAAGAAATACTTTTCAGTTATCGTTTAAAAAAGTTAGAGCCGTTTATGTCGTAAAAAACCGCATATTTTGCACTCACAAAAATCAAAACCTACAGGGTACTTCCCGTTGACATAGAACTATGAAATTTGGCGAGAAGCATTGTCTCAGAGTACACATATAGGAATAAATCTGAAAACTGTACATTTTTATTTAAATCACAACAAAATAGGGCCTAAAAATTCACAAAATATGGGTTCAAAATTCAAAGTGAGTAAATCGTATTATATAAAAGCACATGCTAAAACCGGTTTTTAATTATTTTAATAACGTGTTTGTACGGAACCCTCGATGTGCGAGCCTGGTTCGCACTTGTCCGGTTTTTTTTTGTATATTTTTTGTCGTCAGCGCTTTTGATTGAATTTCAGTTTGGCGTCTGATTTTGTTTACTGCTCAGAGAATTACTAGTTGTATGTGTGTTTAAGAATGATGTTAGAACTTACCGTGTAAGCTTTCCCGCAAATGTGGCAGACGTGGTTTCTTTCAAATCGTTTGTTGCGGTGCACCATGCGAGTGTGCGTCCGCAGCGCAGGCCGGGACGCACTCGCCTGGAACAACGAATGTAAAAGAATTGATAAACATTTCTTTTTCAACGGACAAATGTGCCTTTATTATCTACAATAAGATACAATACTACTTTATATGCTAATAATTATTTTTTGCAAAAATTAGCATGACCGACTTCACCCGTGTACAGAATTCGCGAATATTTCGCACGGATCGATGTAGCATTTTTCACGTTATTGTTGATTGATCAAAAATGGCTTAGAAAATTTCGATAAAATTTAAATGGGTCGAATTTCGAAGTATACTCTTTTCAATAAAAAAAGAATTATTGAAATCGGACTACTATGAAAAAAGTTACGCGTGGTTATACATAAAAAATATATATATATACGCGGCGAATTGTATACCTCCCCGGTGGTTCGTCGGTCAAAAAACTACCTACACCACTACTACATAGAAAGCAATTGGATCATCCACAGACCCTTGAAGGTCTAAAGATAATCCAAATGCTCAAGCCCACTGTCAGTTGGCAGCGTGCCCAGCATGCTGGTAGCATTGCCACGCTGAATGGCAATGCTTATACGTTGAGCCAAATAAACACCAGCATTCTGGTCACGCGTCGCGTCCACCAGACGCTCAGAAAGACTTTTGAAAACAAGATGAGCTCCCGGTCCCCGGGACGACCTAGTCTTAACTCCAAACGGCTCAAATATGTAAACCACTACCGAGGTTAGCATATTTGCGCCGCTTGTGCTGCTCCACTAAATTTGCCGCCGCTCCAGCCCTACTCTGAGTCTTAGAAAGATGTGACGGTGCCAAAGTATCGACACAAGTTGCGTCCCATACTAAGGGCCGTCCACACTTCCATGGGACCAGCGTCATTGATAAAGAAGATCTGGCAAAGTAGACCCAAACTTTGTACTCGATTAATTTGAGTTATTCGATCGACAGTTGTTTATTTTGCCATTCTTGCAGCGCACACTAGAATGGCTCGCAGATTGCAGAATTTTCCTACTTTCTCGACACTTATTGTTATATTTTGGACAATTCACACAACATCGTTATAAATTATAGCCTGTGTTATTCTGATGTATAAGCTATATTATTGTAAAGTTTCATTAAAATCCATTCATCAAATTCAAACAAATCCATTAAGACTGAATGAATGAATAATTGAATGAATGAGTGGTTGATTTAATGAATGAACAAATGTAAGGACTGAACGAATGAACGAATGACACAAATACAAAGTGCATTCTTCTACGGTACACTGATGCGGCGCCAATTTGATATGTATACTAAATCTGTGCTTTTCTAAACTTAATTATTTCTTTGAAGAAATTATTCAAGACTAAACGAATGAATGATTGAATGGACGAGTGGTTGATTTAAGGAATGAATGAATGAACAAGAAAAATACTTACAAAAGTGCATCCGTCGACGGTACACCGATGCGGCGCCAATTTCAAATGTATACTTAACCTATGCTCTTCTAACCGCGCCGGTTTTAAAAACCGTCGTGGGCAGAACTCACACGCGTATCTAAAAAAAATACAAGATCAGTTAAATTCAGGAACGCACACCGAGCGTTCCGTACAATTCTTGACAATTGCACAAAATTGGAAACTAAGTTGTTAAAACCGCAGGGCGTAAAATAATCATCATAAAAAGGTTTTTTTTTATTTTTCTCGTCATACATCGAAAATTACACATTATTAAAATAATTAAAAACCTGTTTTAGCATGTGCTAATAAAGCTCTTTTATAAGATACCTTACATGATAAGATTTACTCACTTTGAGATACGGAACCCTAAAAAAACGGCTTTTAGAAAGTAGTTGCATTTTTTGAGGAAACCTCCCGGGCTGTTGGGCCCAGATAAAACAGATTATCTTACATTATTGTAAGTTAAATTAAACTATCCACTTAAGGGTGAATCCATAAATCCTATCCTACTAATATTATAAACGTGAAAGTTTGTGAGGATGGATGGATGGATGGATGGATGTATGGATGGATGGATGGATGGATGGATGGATGTATGTATGGATGTTTGTTACTCTTTCACGCAAAAACTACTGAACGGATTGAGATGAAACTTTGCAATAATATAGCTTATATATCAGAATAACACATAGGCTATAAATTATAATGATATATTGCGTATGCGGGCGAAGCCGTGGGTAAAAACTAGTAAATTCATAATTATACTTACTTCATCTTGTCGGGATGTATATGCTTCATAGAATAATTGACGTGTTGATAGAAGGACAGACGATTTTTGAAGTTCATATCGCACTGAAAAGTGACAAAAATGAATAATTTAACCAAACCAATTATTTAAAATGTTATAAAAAATTTGGCTAAAAATGGCGTAACCGGCTTCAGCCGTGTTCATTCAACAGAATTCAAATAGTTCGCACAGATCAATGTTTCATCGAGGTTGTATGTTTTAAATTATTGTTGATTTTTAAAAAACTGCTCCGCCGTTTAGATCATATTTAAATGGGATCACCTCTGAAGTATGATCACAGCCCGGACACTCCGCGTTTCTTCATACAAAATTTGCTGTCTTACGCACACAACACTATATTTATTCACAGACACTACACATACGCACGAACGCTACACGGGTATCTGCAGCGGCCTGTGCAGCCCGCGCGCAGAGTAGTAAATCGTGTCCTGACGCGGGGTGGAAGTGAGGAAGACTCAAACGGGTGGGGGGTAACGAGTGGCCGTTCTATACGTAGTATTATTATATCTTCTTTGGTATGATCAACCAAATAAAAAAACTGGACAAGTGCGAGTCAGGCTTGCACACCGAGGGTTCTGTACAAATCCAAAAAAAATCACAAAGGGTACAAATCCAAAAAAAATCACAAAGGAAGTGTTCGGGCCCAGAACCGAATTCACCCGAGTTGATCTATTTTTAGCCCGGTCGCTCGGAGCGCATCGCGCGCGCCGGCGACTGACAGTGACCCATTGGATCTGGATTGGACGCGATCGCACGCACGTTTTGGGGTCACTTGGTGACCGCGTGGCGCTCGCGCGGTTCAGAACCTTTCTAGTTCGTATTTTGATTGGTGAATTATTTGGTGCGGTATTTTGTATGGGCTGCGGTTGGCCCCCCGCGACTTCGGAACAGTGTGTGATCGTGATTTGTGTTGTGTTGACGACCTTGACTTAACTTGACTTGACGGCTCACGAAGGAAACCACGACACGCCACACGGTATGTGGAGAATCACCGCCGTCCAGGTACAAACTTTGATTAATTTAGATATACGTATTTGTGGTTAGTCTCCGCGCATCGCGGACAATTGTTCGAACCTCGGAATTCGAACAGGAAGTAAGTTGTTAAAATGTCTATACTATAATCATCGCCAAAAAAAGTTTCAACTCGATATCTTAACGCGTGCCAGAGATAAAGACAACATACGGACAGACGGACAACAAAATGATCCTATATGGGTTCTGTTTTTTATTTTGAGCTACAGAACTCTAAAAATCATTCTGATTAAAAACCGGACAAGTGCGAATCAGGCTCGCACACCGAGGGTTCCGTGCAAACACATTTTTAAAATAACTAAAAAGATTATTTTTTGCAAAAATTAGCATGACCGACTTCACCCGTGTACAGAATTCGCGAATATTTCGCACGGATCGATGTAGCATTTTTCACATTATTGTTGATTTATCAAAAATGGCTCAGCCGATTTCGATAAAATTTAAATGGGACCAATTCCGAAGTATACTCTTTCCAATAAAAAAAGAATTATTTAAATCGGACTACTACGAAAAAAGTTATGCGTGGTTATACATAAAAAAAAATATACGCGTCGAATTGTATACCTCCTCCGGTGGTTCGTCGGTCAAAATTCATCAAAATCGGTTCGTAATCGATATAATAATCGCGTGACATAAATACAAATCGTTTCCTGACAATTACAACTTGGATATCTTCAAGAGTGAATAGGTAACTTCTAGGTCTACATGCTCCATCTTCGGCTACAACTTCGCTTTCCGTAAGGCGAGTTGGGCCTATTTTTTTGTGATATAAATAAACATGTATAGTTTTCCGGAAGCCGTGGTGGCTTAGAGGTAGTGACACCCGCCTTACAATCGTGGGTTGAAATCCCGGTCCCGTACCAATGACTTCTTTGACATTAATATACGGAATTTCACACCACTGGTTTTTCGGTGAACGAAAACATCGTGAGGCAACTTGCAAATGTCTGTAGAAGAAATTCGATGGCGTATGTGAATCCACCAATCCGTACCGGGCCAGCGTGGTGGATATGGCCCAATCACCCTTCGTGGGTAGGCCTACGTCCTGCAGTGGACTATTAAAAAAAAAAGGCTGATACAGTACAGTACAGTACAGTATAATTTTCAGATTTATTACTATATGTGTACTCTGAGACAATGTTTCTCGCCAAATTTCATAGTTCTATGTTAACGGGAAGTACCCTGTAGGTTTTGATTTTTATGTCGAAATATGCGAAACTTTTTTAAACGATAACTGAGAAGTTTTTCTTTTACACAACTGCAATAGACTATAGATATACGTATACAGTTTGAATTTCAACTCGATATCTTTACGCATTCCCGAGATAAAGAGTCTTGACATACACACAGACGGACAACAAAGTGATCCTATAAGGGTTCCGTTTTTTCCGTTTGAGTTACGGAACCTTAAAAAAAACACAATCGAAATAAGAAGAAGAACCTCTTTTTTAACGGACGAAAAAAAAGTCCTTTTAGGGAAAAAATAATTATTTGAAGTCGGTTAAAAAATAAGTAAGTACGATATACATACGTCAGCGCAGTACAGTAGCTCGGACGCTTGGTGTGTGACGCTGTGTATTTCGAGCGCCTTTTTGAAGCGAAACTTCTTGTCGCAAACCTCGCATGCGAAGTCCTTCTGATTTGAGTGTACGCTGTGGACATTTAAAATCAATTATTTGTTGCAAAATAATGGCAAGACCATCGTGTACAAAATTCGAACAGTTCGCTCGGAACTATGCGATGTTATACAATTTTTACTTTATTAAAGCGGCAAAATCGACTCTGCTACTTTAAAGCCTGACAGGCTGTTACATATTTCAAGTAATTGGCTGTGGTTCAACTCTTTTTGACCGACGAACCACCGGAGGAGTTACTCAATTCGACGCATAACTTTTTTCATAGTAGTCCGATTCCAATAATTATTTTTTTATTGGAAAGAGTATACTTCGAAATTGGTCACATTTAATTGGGAGAAGACAATATAACATATTTGAACCATTGACACGACGAAGAAGAAGAAGAAGCTGAAAATTAGTGTACGGGTAGATAAATAATTTATTTTTCGCAAAAACAGCATGACCGAGTTCACCCGTGTATAGAATTCGCGAATATTTCGCACGGATCGATGTAGCATTTTTCACATTATTGTTGATTTATCAAAAATGGCTCAGCCGATTTAGATAACATTTAAATAGGAACAATTTCGAAGTATATTCTTTGCAATAAAAAAAAAAGAATTGCTGAAATCAGACTACTATAAAAAAGTTATGCGTGGTTATACATAACAAAATATATATATATATATATATATATATAGTCTTCGGCGATTTAAATATATATATATATATATATATATATATATATATATATACGCGTCAAATTGTATACTTCCTTCGGTGGTTTGTCGGTCAAAAAGTTGCATTTTTGCGCTTACCTTCCGGTCTATTCATACCTACCTTTTTTCCAGTAAAGTAAAGTTGCAACACACTCACTATAAATGTATGCGCAATGAGGACTTGTCTCGGAAGGTTTTCCCACACTGTTCGCAGTGCTGCCTCTCCGCGTGACTCTTCAGGTGCACGCGGAGCTTGCCCAGAGACCTGTAGCAAAATAAATCCTACTAATATTATAACCGCGAAAGTTTGTGAGGATGGATGAATGGATGGATGGATGGATGGATGTTTGTTACTCTTTCACGCAAAAACTACCGAACGGATTGAGATGTAACTTTGCAATAATATAGCTTATATATCAGAATAACACATAGGCTATAAATTATAATGATATATTGCGTATGCCGGCGAAGCCGCGGGTAAAAACTAGTTATTCGTAAAGTCAAAAGTATACCAAAAATCTTAGAATTATCCGTATCCTAAATTCTTTACTAATTTTTCTCTATAGAATAAAAACTAAATAAAACTAAAACTAATAGAAACCATACTAACATAGCAAGAGATATTCTCACTTTATCCCACTTTAAATATGAAAGGTGATGTCCACAAGTGGTATATTATTCAGAGAAAAATCGAACCAAGATGATATATACATCATTTGAAAGCTTGTCATATGGGCTTCCCAAAAATATTTAATTTAGATTTTTTCGCCCGTACATTTTTTTTCAATGCGAAAAATTTATTGTATGAAAAATAACTATACAGCTTATTAATTTTTTTTACTTTTTCTAGTTTAGCAATGATAAAGTGCTTCTATCGTTATTTTACTTGCATTCGTAGCAAATTCTTCCACATTCATCGCTTAATTTGCTAAAATTAAAAATTATAACCTACCAGTGTGACCGGTTAGTAGGTACTTTGAGACAAAAAACCGGACAAGTGCGAGTCAGGCTCGCACATCGAGGGTTCCGTACATACACATTGTTAAAATAATTAAAAACCTGTTTTAGCATGTGCTAATGAAGTTCTTTTATATGACACCTTTCATGATACGCTTTACTCACTTTGAATTTTGAGCCCATAATTTGTGAATTTTGAGGCCGTTTTTTTGTGATGTAAATAAAAATGTACAGTTTTCAGATTTATTCCTATATGTGTACTCTGAGACAATGCTTCTCGCCAAATTTCATAGTTCTATGTCAACGGGAAGTACCCTGTAGGTTTTGATTTTTGTGAGTATCGAGATATTCGGTTTTTTACGACATAAACGACTCGCAACTTTTATTAAACGACAACTGAGAAGTTTTCTTTTACACAACAACAAGAGTTCATCGATATACGTATACAGTTTAAATTTCAATTCGATATATTTACGCGTTCTCGACATAAAGAGTCTTGACATACACACAGACTGACAACAAAATGATCCTATAAGGGTTCCGTTTTTTCGTTTTGAGGTACGGAACCCTAAAAACACTTTAAAAGTGTCTGATTGGTAAAAATGCTTTTATTTAACAATTTAGAGGTTACTTAATCAGGGCTGCTAGAGATAAACTACCTATTGAGCCAAATATATTTAGTTATCCTAATAAATTCAAAATTAAATTTAAAAAGATTGGAGGGCTCTTTTTTGTTTTTAACTGTTGTAATAGACTCAGAAATATATGAACTTTCTCGAAATGTAACGAGTGTTGTGGTTAGAACTTTTGATTATTATTATACTAGCCTCCATACGTTTTGTGGACATGTCCTTTAAAAGGTGGCCTCGTTTTACTACGGAACACTAAAAATCACCAAAGATAAAAAGAACACAAAATATGTGATTCACTGCTACAGCTACTCCAGAATCCAGAAAACAATGATACACACGACGTACAGCGCCATCTATACATAAATAACAAACAACACTCACGCAGCCTTTACGCCGCAGACGTGGCACGCGTGGTGAGGCGTGGCTGCGCCGTGGGCACGCGCGACGTGGTCAGCCGCTACGGCCGCGCGGGAAAACAACGACAGACACGACGTGCAGCGCCACCTATAAGCAAACTTGGATTAGTAGTTCAATAAAATAAAAGTAGATGGCGCTGAACTTTTCTTAGAACGCGCAAGTTATAACCCATGGTGTAGACGGATTTTTGATTTCAAGCGTTCGAAATATGTATTTGCTATGGAAAAGCGCGTAACGAAGTTATAGGTCGAATTCAGTATTATCTATTTTTTTTATGTAGAATAGGACTACATTTGGCCACCAACTATTACAGTAGTGGTATTCTCATCTATCATGGATCAAGTTTTAGAGATACTTCGCTAATGCCTATATCTCTGCAATGTATCTCTCTCTTTCTCACAATAACGATATGGACCCCTGCCACGGCCGCGCGGGAAAACAACGACAGGCACGACGTGCAGCGCCACTATATGCAAACATGGGTTAGTAGTTAGATAAAAAAAAACTAGATGGCGCTAAACTTTTATTAAAACGCGTCAGCTATAACCTTAGGGGTAGACTGCTTCATAACTTTTGTCTTTGATTTTTATGGCGTATTATGCTACGTAAAGGCGTGTAACGAAGTTATAGTCTGATCAAATCTAGTATTCAACTTTAGGAGATCTATTAGTAGTGATATTCTCATTTATCATCTGTAAAGTTTTACTAAACCACTTTTACTACATTTTCAAGAGTTACTTTTCGACTTACCTCGACCGATGTCTTCTTCTATGACATAACAAAGCGCTCTGAGTCTTGAATCTTGTTTTGCATATACTGCACTCGAGGTTACCCGCCTCCTGAAAACAAATTCAATATTAATAAGATATTACAGCCACCCCTGGTTTGCATGTTACTATAATAATAATTATTTTTTGCAAAAAAGAGCATGACGGACTTCACCCGTGTACAGAATCATTACATAGTATAAAACAAAGTCGCTTCCCGCTGTCTGTCCCCATGTATGCTTATATCTTTAAAACTACGCAACTGATTTTGATGCAGTTTTTTTTTAATAGATATAGTAATTCAAGAGAAATGTTTATATGTATAAAACACGTGTGCAAAGCCGGGGTGCATCGCTAGATCGCAAATATTACGCATGAAACGATGTTACATTTTTCACATTATTGTTGATTTATCAAAAATGGCTCAGCCGATTTCGATAAAATTTAAATGGGACCAATTTCGAAGTATACTCTTTCCAATAAAAAAAATAATTATTGAAATTGGACTACTATGAAAACAGTTATGTACCCATAGGGTTTATTGAAAAAAAATCGCATTTTTTTCGCTCGCTACGCTCTCACTTGTTATGAATCCTTTAATTTGCAAAAATATCAATCATTTTTGAGATATTTTAAAGATCCTACTAATATTATAAACGCGAAAGTTTGTGAGGATGGATAGATGGATGGATGTTTGTTACTCTTTCACGCAAATACTACTGAACGGATTGAGATGAAACTTTGCAATAATATAGCTTATATATCAGAATAACACATAGGCTATAAATTATAATGATATATTGCGTATGCGGGCGAACCCGCGGGTAAAAACTAGTGAGATATAAATTACCTTCATCGGTTATCATTGTCGCCATAATATAGTAAACAATAAAACATTTAACCATATTAACTATTTTTTGGGTTCCGTACCCAAGAGGTAAAAACGGGACCCTATTATTAAGACTCTGCTGTCCATCTGTCTGTCACCAGATTGTATCTCATGAACCGTGATAGCTAGACAGCGGATGTTTTCACAGATGATGTATTTCTATTGTCTCTATAATAACAAACACAGAATAAAATAAATATTTAGGCTCCAATACAACAAACTTAACATCATCTGCATCTTCATCATTCGCACATCTGCTTAACATCAGGCAGTGTGTAGTCAAACGCGAACCTATTCGAAATAAAAAAAAATAAAAAATAAAAACTTAATTTATTGCCGGTTTTACTCGATATTAATAATAGCAAAAGGTAGACGCTTCAAATGGAGCTAAGGTGACTCCCATAGGGTACGGAACCCTTTGTGCGCGAAGTAAGTGCATACTATTATTTTGGCCGATTATTTTTATATCAGTTAGTGAAAATCAGATAGATATCCCAATAATAATCAGCAGGCCAATCGCGTTAATTTTAAACAGCTGCGATCCATCTGTTATTCAGTTAAAGTTCGGTTGCAATTGACAAGTTTTCATATTTCACAAGGCTATGAAATTCCAAAACCATTTTGAGATATCGGGATGCTGATCATTATGCTTATTTTTCCAAAATTTTTAGTGCAGTAACTGCTAAGATATTAGATAAAAACTCTCACCCAAGACGTTTCGGGATTTATACTAAAAGTTCAGTTGCCAATGATAAAAAAAATACTAGCAATAAAAATGACAGTTAACACTGACAGTGTCGACACATAAAATGTAATTTAAAAATAAAATGTCAGTGTCATTTTCAAATTACTTATTTTGCTTTAGCCCGAGAGGTAAACGCAAAAATGCAATTACTTTTCAAAAGCTGAATTATTGTATTAATTATCAAAATGGTGTACATCAATACCCCGGAGTCAATCAGCTGGGTTCCCTAGCATTTGGTGGAAGAATCCGTTTGAATTTTAAAAGTATCTTGGAACAAGTACTACTTATTCTTCTTCTTTTAAGTGGTGCTAATTTAAAGCATGTATGGCAGATCCTGTTACATATTTCAGGTGATTGGCAGTTGTTATACTATTTTATATTTTTCTTCCCATAGTATACCGCGGTACATAGTGGACTTTTTGAGCTGACCTCCCGGCCTATTTGTAGTGAATTGTGACGGATTGATTGGCATTGACAGTGACAGTAACGCTAGCACCTATTTTTTTCTAATGTGGCTTCAGTAAAATTGTTTACGAGTCCTAAGTTTTGCAGTTACGTCTTTTTAGAATAAGCTACTTTTCAAAGCTTAATTTCACGGAAAATATAAGTCGTATTGGACAAACAAAAAATACGTATAAGTTATTTTGCAATATTCTTTCAGATAATAAATAAATATTACTATGATAAAAATTTGAAATGTTGTCAATTGTAGTTAAGTTATTTTTATTTATTTTATTTATTTCAATTCAGCTTCAAGAAATAGGGTATTTGACTAGTTTTTGGAAATCGTTTTAAATTATTCGTTAGTACTAAGCACACTACATTTATATTTCCGAGAGATCTACTGTATTAACAATGAAAATCAGTGTTAAAGAATAGATATTCAAGATCCTACCAAAAACGACATTCTGTAATGGCGCTGGTCTTTGACGTCACTCACGAGTAAATAACGTTAGTTAATACTGGTAAATACGCTAGTTCACATCTAAAAATTAACAAAAAATACTTTAAAAGTAACTTACAGATCCAATAATATTACTCCGAAATCACAAAACACAAATTACACAAACAACAGTCAATCGAGAAATTCTTGTTTACCAGCACGTGACCTCACCAGAGTTTATTTATTTTTATTTATTTATTTATTCATTCATCACAGGTTACAGCACCATTACAGTTCAACCAAGTTGATGCTGCCCTTAACATGTTAAATATAAGACACAAACCTAATAGAAATATAACATAATCATTACATACAAACTACTTATTCGAAATTATGGGTTTTCACATATTTTCTGTGCCACTTCTGTGAAATTTGCCAGACTGCACCCAAAAATATCAAAATCATTGGCGATTTTATTTAATAGTGTCAGAGCGCGAGACGTGGGGGCGTACTTTACGAGGTTCGTCCTACAGCTAGGCACTCTAAACGTGGGAAATTCGCGCCTCCTGGAGGTGGCCTCGTCCGGCACACACAGCTGCAGCGCTGCCAGCAGCTCAGGATGAGCGAGCTCCCCGCGCAGCACGCGCCACATGTACTTGCAGAGCGCGACATCTCGCCTCACCCCCAGCTTGCAGTACCCCACCATGCCGATTACGAACATGGTCGGGTACATCAGCGGATAAAATGGGTAGACGCCGTATTCCTTTAAGTACAGGAAGCGCGTAAATTTATTCTGGATTTTTTCCACCATACTGCTGTATTTTTCTTCATGAGGATTCCAGACAATGGCGCTCGTTTCCAGACGGCTGCGAACGAGTGCATTGTACAAAATTCTTATTACCTCCGTACTACGGAACTCTTTGCATTGTCTCAGTATAAAACCTAGGTTTCTAAATGCTTTCCCGCATATATCAGAAATGTGATAACGAAACGTTAGCTCGGGTACCATCTGCACGCCCAGGTCCCGCACGCGCGCCGAGCGCGTCAGCACCGTGCCGTCCACCTCGTACGGGTACTGCAGAGGCGCCACCTTGCGCCCGTAGCTCATCACCTCACATTTTTTTGCGTTAAAACCTAATTTATTATCGACACTCCACTGCACGACTCTATCTATGTCTTGTTGAAGCCGCTCACAATCTGATCCGTCCGATACCGACATGAACAACTTGAGGTCGTCCGCAAAAAGTAAGCATTCCGCACTATGCACCACCTCAGGGAGGTCGTCAATCATAAAAATAAATTCTAACGGACCTAAATTACTGCCCTGGCTTATACCCGACAGCGTAAAATATGGTTCCGATTCATGACCCGCGTAGTCTACGTACTGTCGGCGCTCGCTGAGATAACTTGCGAAAAATTTTAGTAGCTGTGGGGTGTAACCTTTGGCAGCGAATTTCTCTAGTAGGATGTCGTTATCCACCTTATCGAATGCTTTTTGAAAGTCAAAGTACGCAGAGTCCACTTGCCCTCCGGCATCTATCACTGGCGTCGAGTACGCCATGAATGAGAGCAAGTTACTCCCCGTACTTCGACCAGGCCGAAAACCGTGCTGGGCGTCCGACAGCTGGGACCTCACTTGCTCATAAATGCATTTATGCAACGTTGCCTCAAACACTTTAGCAAACGCCGATAGCACTGCGACAGGACGGTGTGCAGTTATATCGGAACCTGAACCTTTCGGTACCGGAATCACTCTGGTAACCTTCCATTCATTAGGATATTGACCCTCTCGAAGACACAGATTGAAGACGTGCAGCAGAGGCTCCTCCAATACAGTGCGACAATCCCTGACTAGGTATGGCGGTATACCGTCTGGGCCCACCGAGCGCTTGGGCTTGAGGCGGCGCAGCGCTGCGCGCACGTCGCACCCACTCAGCTGACCGACGTGCACGCGGGCCGCGCCGGCGCGCGCGCCCGCCGCGCGCTCCGCCGCCTCCCAGTCCAGCATAGGCCTCCTCTCGCTATACACCGATTTAAAATATGAAGCAAAACATTCCGCACATTCCTGTTCACTCAATTCTCGACCATCTTTAGTGATCAGTGTTTTTTTTGCGTTTAGATTGTTTACCCCTAATAAAACTCCAAAAAGAATTAGGATCACTCTTAAAATTTAATTGCAACCTATCCTGAAAAACTTCATAATCCATTTTCAATTTATTTTTAACAATAGAACGATAGCGAGAAAACGTTTCATAATCACATTTCGCCCCGGTTAATTTAAATAACTTATGGTATTTCCATTTTTGCTTAATGTTAGATATTAACTCCTTTGAATATCATTCAGGGTAGTTATACTTAGACTGGTTCCTTATTATTTTGCCCTTCCTAGGAGTACACTCATCGATAACTTGATTAAACGTCGAATACAAATAAGTTAAAGCTTCATCTGGCGTTTCCAATTCATATAACCGTTCCCAATTAATGTGTGCTATCTTATCGTATAAGGTATGAAAATTTGCTTTTTTAAAGTTCCAACTTTGTTTATTAAAAGTTAAGTCGTCCCGATCATGTCGGGTGCGCCGCTCATGCACCTCGTCGAGGCGTGGGATACCTACTGGGACGCTAATTCCGAGCGGTGGGTGTTGCTTATCAATACCTACTAGTGGTTCATCCGATAAATACACCTCCACGTCGCTCGCCAACAGTGTAGTAAAAACAAGGTCTAACGTACGATTGTTACTATTACCAATATTATTTACCTGGCAAAATCCACAGAATGACTTCACGTACTCCATATAGCTATGAATTTCTAATGGCGCTGAATAAAAATTGAAATCACCAATCACGATAACGTTGTCATACTTTACACACAAGTTTTCCAATATACCAAATAAATGCATATACTCTTTAGAAACACTTTGAGGCGGAATGTAAACAACACAACATAGAAATAAAAACTTGTTTTTTCGATGTACCGTCGCGCACACGATCTCAAATAAGGCGGCGTCCACATCGCCGACAGAAACGCGCTTCAACTCCATCGATTTCGCTGCGGCTAAAAACACGCCTCCATGTTTACGGCCATCAGCTCGATCGCACCGTAATATCTGGAAGTCGGCTGGAATTAGTTCCCCGTCCTGTATCGTACTATGTAGGCTAGATTCCGTAATAGCAAATAGATCGTAGGACGATTCTCGCAGATTTAAATAAAACTCATCTAGTTTTGTTCTTAGTCCACGTACATTCTGGTAATACATGTGAATCATTTTTGTATTAGTATTAATTGTCCGATGTGGTTTTACGAAAGTTTCGAAACCACACCCATTCATTGAATCTCGTGTTCACTGGCCAGCTATCAACGCAATTTACTTTATCAAACAATGATTCTGGGACTCCTATCATAAAAGAGGAGTAATCTCTTTTAGTTTTTGGGATAACCTTCTCTATTTTAATATCATCAGAATCGCAAATTCTTCTTACATGCTCAGCTATCTTATTTTCTGAAGTATCAGGATGTAATGACCAAACATGCAAGAACTTCTTCATTTCTATGGCTTGGAATGAGCACGAGTTGCCACCCTTCTTAGAGCGTTTACGTCACAGATAAAATATAAAAAAAATATCGTATTTATTTCGTTCGATTTGCGAAAATTAGACATATTTAATTTTAAATAAAGTGAAATATGTCTTTTTCAGGCTATTATCTGTATGGATTACCAAAATTAATAGAATATTTTCAATGTTGTCAAATAGCCTATTAGGTATTGGGCTAAACATCAAACACCAACCGTTCATTTGACACCGGTTACGTTTCAACTCTGATCGAGTTGCGTTTCAACTTTAGTCAGAATCATTAGCGCGATACAAAAATAGACAAAAAATCGAAGTTCGGTTAAAGTTCAATTGTAGTTCAGCTGTATTTTTAGTGCGATTGGCCAGCAGATAATAAAGTGGATTCTTACCGGTGAATGCTTCTTCAAATGCGAGTCCAGTTTGAACCGATGGTTAAAGCCAACCACACACGACTGGCAACGAAATTCATGGCGAGTGTACGTAGCGTGTGTAAGGGACTTTTGTCGCTCGGATTCTACCTGGAACATAGCATGCGTAGATTAGTACTTTTTTTAGTGTCTTACATTTTCATACGAATTAGATGTTTCAAATTTAAATCACTTTTACTCCCTAGGGAGTTTCATACAACATTATTGACGTGCCATATAGCCTTCGAGATAGTGTTGATATAATAATAACTTATTTAACTTTGTACGACATATTATAATGAGCCATTTTCTAGCAGGTGGTGTGAAATAGTACATTGTTCACCGAGAGGAGAAAGTGACCGATCACCGTCGAGGGTGTTAGGCGAGGGCTTTAAAACACCCGAGATCGGGAATCGCACTTTCTCTCGAGTTTATACTACACCTACGAGGAAAATAAAAAACTAAATCTTTACTAATTGAAATTTATATTGAAATTGTTGCAGTTAGTGAAGCTTACTGAATCCTCAAACAACACACAAATTGAAAATGGCGCCAATGGCGTCTGCAATTTTCACATGTTCTTTTTTCAAATTGTTTGACACCATCCAACACACAGCTAGTGGCCAGTGTCATTTTGCGAACTTGGAGATAAAAACTCACTGTAAAAACTTTTTGGCTTTTGATATTTAGGTTACCAGCGCATAGTCTTACCCAAAATTAAAAAAGAAAAACCACATAAGAAATGGATTTTCATACACTTTTCTCTCCCGCTCAGATGCGTTTTCTCGCCGCATATTTGTTCGATATGCAATGACGTACTTTCTACCGTAAATTTGATAAAGTATCAAGGTACTTTCCGAGCAGGTGTAGCATAAATAACATTACATATCTAAACATTAAACCATCCCTTACGACCCTAGCATGAGGACCTCAGAACCCCAGGATCCAGGATCGTGCTGGATACTGTATGGCTGTAAAAAAGGAATCTCATACCTCTTCCCAGCTTAAAACCACCATCTCCAGCTGTCCTGTAGGAACATTTAGCTGCTGCAGCTTTTTCTGTACCCACACACCAGACACCACGCCCGCTGGACGTTCGCGGTTTTCTTTAGCTGGGGACAAATGTTTGTTATTATTAGGGTTCCGTAACTCAAAAGGATAAAACGAAACCCTTATAGGATCACTTTGTTGTCCATCTGTCCGTATGTCAAGACTCTTTATCTCGAGAACGCGTAAAGATATCGAGTTGAAATTTAAACTGTATGGTCTCTTGTAGTTGTGTAAAAGAAAAACTTCTCAGTTATCGTTTAAAAAGTTAGAGCCGTTTAAGTCGTAAAAAACGCATATTTAGACACTCACAAAAATCAAAACCTACAGTACTTCCCGTTGACATAGAACTATGAAATTTGGCGAAAAGCATTGTCTCAGAGTACACATATAGGAATAAATCTGAAACCTGTACATTTTTATTTAAATAACAAAAAAATAGGGCCTAGATTCACAATACATGGGTTTAAAATTCAAAATGAGTAAATCGTATCATGTAAGGTATCATATAAAAGAACTTCATTAGTACATGCTAAAACAGGTTATAATTATTTTAACAATGTGTAATTATTGATGGATAACGAAAAAGTAAAATAAAAAACATTTTTTTTTTAATGATTATAGTATAGAGATTTTAACAACTTACTTCCCAATTTTATGAAATTTTTAGGATTTGTACGGAACCCTCGGTGTGCGAGCCTGACTCGCACTTGTCCGGTTTGATTACTATTATAAGGGTCATTAAGTAACATAGTGATTCTGGCTCCAAATAGGCCTGATGACTGGGTAAAAATAGCATTATTATTAAAATAAATAAATAAATATTGAGGGACATCTTGCACACGGCCTCTGACTCCAAACTAAGCAAAGCTTGTGATATGGCTGCCAGAGACTGATATACTACATATACATATTTTTAAATACATACTTATGTATATGGTATCTAAATAACACCCAGACACACAGCAAACACCTATGTTCATCACATAAATATTTGCCCTGGTGGGGATCGAACCCACGCCTCTTTGATCCAGAAGTCATGGTCACTAACCACTGAGCCACCGAGGCAGTCAAACTATTATTGACCGAGTGTAAGCGAAGATCTCCGATCCCTTTCGAAGATCTTTCGTCTGTCGGGTTGCATTTCGCAATGGATCTCGAAAAAATTGGTACACTGGTTCTATAAATAATTTATTTAAAGGAGATGTCCACAAAATGTATGGAGGCTGGTATAATAATAATCGAAAATTCTAACCACAACACTCGTTACATTTCGAGAAAGTTCATATTTTTCTGAGTCTATTACATCAGTTAAAAACAAAAAAAAGCCCTCCGTATTTTTTTAAATTAATTTTGAATATACTAGGATAAATACATATATTTGGCTCGATAGGTAGTTTATCTCTAGCAACCCTGGTTAAGTGACCTCCATTATAGTTAAATAGAAGCATTTTTACCAATTAGACACAGTTTTTAAGTGTTTTTTGTGACATTGTACCTACTACCTGGTCACACTGGTAGGTTATAATTTTTAATTTTAGCAAATTAAGAGATGAATGTGGAAGAATCAGCTACGAATGCAAGTAAAATAACGATAGAAGCACTTTATTATTGCTAAACTAAAAAAAATAAAAAGCTGTATTATTATTTTTCATACAATTTATTTTTCACATTTAAAAAAAATGGAGGGATAAAAAATCTAAATTAAATATTTTTGAGAAGCCCATAAATCAAGCGTTCAAATGATGTATATATCATCTTGGTTCGATTTTTCTCTGAATAATATACCACTTATGGACGTCACCTTTACTAACAGTTTTTTTTGTAGTCGACGATTTTTGATGATTTTTTGGCCTATTGCTCTTAGTAAATCGGTCCAGTACGAGTCAGACTTGCGCACGAAGGGTTCCGTACCGTGTTAGAGCTCCTTTAGCCCCACTTCTCTTGCTATTATTAATATGGAGCAAAAATCTCCTTAAAAACGTTTGTTCTATGGGACCCTCTAAAACATTTATTTTATTGTTTTTAATATTTATTGTTATGGCGGCAACAGAAATACATCATCTGTGAAATCAGCTGTCCAGCTATCACGGTGACAGACAGACAGACGGACAGACATCGGAGTTTAGTAATAGGGTCCCGTTTTCACCTTTTGGGTATGGAACCCTAAAAATTAGAAGAAATTTGCTGTTGTGCTATTTACCAGCCGATCTCGACAATGTTTGGCAGTTATCTTTGTGATAAGCTTTTCAAAAATCTGAAGCAAACGCAGGATTTGAACCTGCCCCTTAGGATCACTAGCCCGATGCTCAACCAACTGAGCCAGCCCGCCTCCTACGCAAGCGCCAAATTTTTGAAGTGCTTATCATTACCACCGACAAACGTCGGGATGATGAGGTATTTATTTATCTCGTAATTTTAGTGCGCGATTAGTCCCGTAGTATATAATAATAAATTATTGTTTAGTAACTAAATCCTGGCAAGATTTCTGAGTATGAACCAATTCAGACAAGAGCAAGTCGAGAATGAACGAAATTATGAAGATAGGAAGTGACGCATAATCGTCCTAAGTATTCCGCTTGTGACACTTCATCAATCAATGTTTTTTTATCACATTAAGCCCGATTACAGAGGCGCCAGCATAAATTAAATAGCAGCGTAATGAGCGTTCTCTCTATCGAATGCTTAAAGTGAAAAAGAAACAGAACTATGCTATTTAGCTAATTTAGTTACGCTGGCGCCTCTGTAATCGGGCTTATTATCACGTAAAAGTATTTTACAGCCAAACATTTTTTTTTTGATTGATTATGTCCAGCAATGGACAATAGGCCCAATTATGAAGGCGCCATCGTAATTATAATAGCTAATTAGAGTATTTCTGTTTATTTTTCACCTTAGGCATTCAATAGAGAGAACACATTTTACGTTGCTATTACATTTAGGATGGCGCCTTCATAATTGGGCCTAATCTTTGACTGCATGAATAAGCTATTAGAGAGTTTTAAAACTGAAGTTTACCTTCTTTTTTAACCTTTTTCTTCCGCACCTTCTTCGCTTTCAAAGGTTCATCGTCAGAATCACTAAACTCATACTTCGTTACAGTATTAACCAAATCAATCTCTTTACACCCATCATCACTGGGTTCTTCTTTTATATCAACTATATTTTCAGTCTTTTCTATCACATTTTCTATTTTGATCTCCCATGTGTCTTTTTCTAAAGTGTCAAAATCACTAAAAGATTTTAATTTCGATTTGGATTTTTTGACTGATTTGTAAATTTCAGAAGTGGGATGGTCCGAGTCGAAGTCGAGTGCATCATGGTCGCTGCCTTCGTTTTCTGATCCCGTGAGAGAACTGTGACGTTGTGTGATGGTATGTAGGGTGGAGTAGTTATGTGTAAGGTTGGAAGGCTTGGGTTTCCACTCATGTGATTCCGTTTTTGTGATTTTCAATCTTGATATAGAGCTTGGATGGTTCTGTTTCTGAAATAAAACAGGTTGCTTTATTACATTCAGATATTATTATTATTATTAATCAGTTTATTTCAGTTTTAAAAACCATACAGAAAATTATTAAAATTACAATTAAATTCAAAAATGTCACCAATAATAAATTAAAAATAAAATCACATAAATAATATAAGACAACAGAGACAATTATTAAAATTACAATTAAATTCAAAAATGTCATCAATAATAAATTAAAAATTAAATCACATAATAAGATATAAAAAATATTATGTAACAGTGTTTGCTGTCAAACACTTAAATATGCCATATTGATTTTATAGGGAAATGTTTTGTGTATAGTTGTTTGGTCTGAGAATAGGTTGTAAGCTATATTTTATATCACAAGGTGAAAGTTGGACCTTTATAAACACATAAAATAAATTAAAAAACTATTTATTACAAGCATGAGGATCCAGAGTTACAAAAAATATAATAGTAAAATAAAATGTCTTTACATGGCAATAAAATGTTTGTTAGGTCAGATAATGTACTGTTAAAAAAGGCTGGTGCACCTTTTTTAACAGTTCACTGTAGGACATAAAACAACTATGGGTGATTGGACTATATCCACCATGCTGGCCCAGTGCAGGTTGGTTTTCACATACTCCATTAAAGGACATGTCCACAAAATGTATGGAGGCTGGTATAATACTAATCAAAAATTCTAACCACAACAATCGTTACATTTCGAGGAAGTTCATATTTTTCTGAGTCTATTACAACAGTTAACAACAAAAAAGAGCCCTCTGATTTTTTTGAAATTAATTTTGAATTTATTAGGATAAATAAATAAATATATTTGGCTCAATAATAGGTAGTTTAACTCTAGCAACCCTACCTAAGTAACCTCTAAATTGTTGAATAAAAGCACTTTTACCAATTAGACACACTTTATAAGTGTTTTTTGTCGCATTGTATCTACTAACTGGTCACACTGGTAAGTTATAATTTTTAATTTTAGCAAATTAAGACATGAATGTGGAAGAACCAGCTACAAATGCAAGTGAAATAACGATAGAAGTACTTTATTATTGCTAAAATTGGAGGGGTGAAAAATTCTAAATTAAATACATGGATTTATCATATAAACAGGATTGAGTACTGGCAAAGAAAAACGTGCCGACAAGGATACCACATCAGATGATTGTGTCTCTTTTCCAAGTAGGATGACCAAAACATCTCGATCATCTTGGGATATAATTTTTCTTTGGAATGTTACTGCACGCAGGAATCGCAGTTATCTTACCCCTAACTCGTCGTCCTGCGTCATCATCGTCGCTTTAGCAATAAGACGCCTACTGCTGGGCATAGGCCTTCCTTGAAGATCTCTATAAAACCAAACCAAGCGGAGACCAGGAGACGACCAGACTCACCGAATACCTTAGTGGGGCGGCGGATGCTGCTCAGCTCAGCTACCCTTCGGCCCAATTAGTGATCCTGGGGGATTTTAATGGCCACCATAAAGAGTGGCTTCACCCATACCTGGACACAAACCATGCTGGGCTTGAGACGCGCAAGCTTGCCTTGACACTTGATCTCACCCAGATGGTTCAAGGCGCCACACGGGTACCTGATGTTGACTCGCACACGGCCTACTGCTTGGACCTTCTGCTGACTACCGATCCAGACCGTTATTCAGTGGCGATCTCCCCACCGTTAGGTACATTTGACCACTGTCTGGTGAAATCTGTATCCGTCTACTCCCCATCAGACTCCAGTCCCAAAGGGTCACGGCGCGTGTGGCGGTACAAGTCAGCAGATTGGGATGAGATGCGGTGTTTCTTTGCTTCTTATCCTTGGCAGCCTGTTTGTTTTTCTTCCGATGATCCTTCTGCGTGCGCGGATGCCGTGACAGATGTGCTTCGTACCGCTATGGAATACTTCATCCCATTTTCGGACGTGCCTCTGTCTAGCAAAGCTCGGCCTTGGTTTGAGCCTGAATGTGGACGCGCCGAAGCGCAAAAGCATCAGGCATACCTGGCTTGGGTCGATGCTCGAAACCGTAAGTTGAGGGACGTTAGTATGAGGAAGAAGGCATACAATAGGGCTGCTAAGTCCTGCAAAAAGATTATGCGGAGGGCTCGCTTTGACCACATTAGTCGAATAGGAAACAAGCTTGCTTCTTACCCTGCGGGTAGTAAGGCATTCTGGTCCCTAGCTAAATCGGTTGAAGCGAACTTCTGCCGCCCCTCACTGCCTCCGTTGCTGAAACCCAATGGTTCACTGGCCCATACCGCGGTAGAGAAAGCAAATTTATTTGCATCTCAATTTGCTGAGTCTTCGCGTCTAGACCCCGGTAGTGCGAGACCTCCAACTTTGCCAAACTGTGACACTGTAATGAGTGAAATACACATCCGGCAAAAGGAGGTCCTCAAAGTTCTCCGCAGTCTAGATGTGAACAAAGCCAGTGGCCCTGATGGTATTCCGGCCATTGTATTGAGGACTTGTGCGCCTGAGCTGTCGCCTGTGCTGACTCGCCTCTTTCGCCTATCTCTGAGGACAGGTCAAGTGCCCAAATCTTGGAAGCTTGCTAACGTGCAACCTGTACCCAAGAAGGGCAGCCGTGCCGACCCTGCCAACTACAGGCCAATTTCGATCACGTCTATACTCTGTAAGAGTATGGAACGTGTTCTAAATAACAGGCTCCTGGCCTACCTGGAAGCGAATGACTTACTCAGTGACCGCCAGTACGGCTTTCGCCGAAACCGGTCTACTGGGGACCTTCTAGCGTACGCCACACACATCTGGAGTGAGGTCATGGAGAAGCACGGGGAGGCGTTGGCTGTCTCCTTGGACATTTCCAAAGCTTTTGATAGGGTCTGGCACGAGAGCCTTATTGGCAAGCTTCCATCTTACGGCCTGCCTGCTGATTTCTGCACATGGATATCAGATTTCTTGAGGAATCGGTCGATACGAGTTGTCGTTGATGGCTGCTCGTCAGACCAAATGGCTATCAATGCCGGTGTTCCTCAGGGGTCTGTGCTCTCTGCGACACTCTTCCTACTGCATATCAACGATCTGCTTAAGCCCGGGATCTTTGGGTACGCAGATGACAGTACAGTCGTGGAGAGCTACACGTCCGATGCAAGAACCAGCGGGCCACAGATCGAGTTATACAGAGAGGCTATGGTTGAACGGCTCAACTTGAGTCTGCAGGCGGTATCCGACTGGGGTGATGCTAACCTGGTCAAGTTTAATGCCACAAAGACTCAGGGCTGTCTGTTTTCGGCCAAAAAGAGACCCTTTCAATTGTCTCCCGCTTTCCGTGGTGTCTCCGTTCCGGTAACTGACAGCTTGGAACTATTAGGCGTTTCACTCTCATCTTCTCTTAACTTTGGCTCTTACATAGAGTCCAAAGCCCAATTAGCCTCCAAAAAACTTGGTGTTCTCTCTAAGGTGAGACGGTATTTCACACCTGAGCAACTGCTTAGTCTTTATAAAGCACAAGTCAGGTCTTGCATGGAATACTGCTCTCACCTTTGGGATGGCTCTGCCAAATATCAACTGGAGGCTCTGGAATCGATTGAGAGACGAGCCAGGAGGCTGATTGACAACGACACCTTGACTAAGACGCAGCTGCAAAGTCTTGAGCATCGTCGCAAGGTAGCGTGTTTGTCGGTCTTTTACCGGATACACTTCGGAGAGTGCGCCCAGGAGTTGCACAATCTGGTCCCCCCTGCCCCTTTCTTCTATCGTACGGCTAGACGGACGCAACCAAAGCGTCACCCTTTTATGGTGGACATTCCGCGCGTTAGAACCAAGCGTTTCGAATCCTCATTCCTCATACGAACAGCCGGAATGTGGAATACTTTGCCTGGGTCTGTCTTCCCGTTAAAGTACAACGTGAGTGTCTTCAAATCCCGAGTAAATAGGTATCTTCTAGGTAAGCGTGCTACATCCTAGACCGCACATCTGCTTAACATCAGGCAGTGTGTAGTCAAACGCAAACCTATTCGAAATAAAAAAAAAAAAAAAAAAAATCCCCATAAAAACAATGGTCTAGAATTAATATATACGGAGATAATTCAGTTTCAAGTTTGACAGCTATTATCCGAAATGTAGATCTTGAAGAGTTCTTTCACCTTTGTTAAGACAGCAATGGTTTAGAATTGATAATGACGGAGATAAACCACTTTTAAGTTTGACAGCTGTCATCGGAAATGTAGATCTCGATGAGTTCCTTCACTTTTGTGACGACAGTAATGGTCTGGAATCCATATTTACGGTGTTGAACAACGTTTAAATTTCATAGATGCAATCTTGACACATATCACGCAACCCGTGTCAGTACTTAACCACATAATTTTTTCACAAAAACTTTTTCACGGAAAACTTTGTCACAAACAGACCTTATCACGAAAAATCTTAATCACGAAAACTTGTCCAAGAATAGACTTCCGTAGTTAACAGAATTTTAAGGCTTCCGTAGTAAACAAGGCATCCATTTTGAAATAAAAAATAGCGGCCTCACTTTTTTGAAAAAGTCGTCATGGGTGTAGTTTTCGAGGTTTTCGGGGGTGTATATTTCAAAATTGGCAACCATTTTGAAGTAATGTTCGCCATCTTCAATTCCAAAATGAATGCCAATTTTGAAATATAAACCACCGAATTCTCAAAAAATAACACTTATGACGACTTTTTCAAAAAAGCAACATCTGCTATCTCTAATTCCAAAATGGATGCCAATTTTGAAATCTACACCCCAAAAAACCTCGAAAACTACACCCATGATTTTTTCAAAAAAGTGACGTCTGCCGTTTTGAATTCCAATATGGATGCCAATTTTGAAATCTACAACCCAAAAAAATTTAAAATGACAACCACGACTATACACCAAATGTACACCCAGCATGTTTAAGAAATATGTCCAGCATAGTCACCCTACTACACTTCTTTGTATACACCATAGTACGCCATTTGCAATCGACGGTGATACTCTAGTCAAAAATAAAAATAACCGTTAATCGTTTAGACGTACGGTACCTAGGTATATTCATACAAAATAAATATCAAACTCTGTTTATTGGCATCTATTCGCAATTTTAACTAAAATCTTAACAAACTACATTGTTAAAAAAAACTAAGAAATGGTTAATACAGTCGCGGCTTTACAGGTAATAATTCTACCATATATAAATGTCGTTCCGAAATGGCAATAGTGCGAGCGGGACAACTTCATCACTTTGGGAAGTCTCACTCGGCACAGCGTCTCTGTTATGCCATTTCAAAGGAATATATGTTTTGTTGCAACGCATTAAGGTTGAATTTTCCTAAACTAACTTTGAGCCAAATTTCGTCTGTGCGCAGTCCAGATAGTATACAAAGTCCTTGATTAAATATTATTGGGAAGCCCATAAAACAAGTTTCCAAATGATGTATATATCATCTTGGTTCGATTTATCTCTGAATAATATACCACTTGTGGACGTCACCTTTCTTCTACAGCTGTAAGCCGGTTGCCTCCCAATGTTTTTCCTTCACCGAAAAACCGGTGTTGTGATGTTCCGTACATAAATTACAAGGAATTCATTGGTACGGGACCAGGATTTGAACCCTCATGGGTTTAAATTCAGGCCTGCCCCCCTACCGCCTAAGCAATAGCAATCGTAATAGCAATCGTTTATGACTTCATTTTAGTCATTTGGCACCGCCTATGTGACGTTAGCCATCAAAGTTGTTCATTCAACGATTGCTTACTTGTATTGTTGGTCATACTCTTGATTGTAAGGCACACCTGCCTTAAGTACCACTAGACTTCATCAGGATAGGTCAGATAGCCAAGCTAAATCAAACTTAATGGTGTCAGCGAACATGATGCGAGTGGTTGCAGCAAATGCAGCAATATACTCATGTTAGCAGAGCAAAGAGAGGGGATTTACGCAGCTTGTAGCTGACTTCGACTACCTCGGTGGCTCAGTAGTTAGTGACCCTAACTTCTGAGTCAAAGAGGCGTGGGTTCGATCCCCACCCAAGGCAAATATTTATGTGACGAACATAAGTGTTTGCTCTGTGTCTGAGTGTTATTTAGTTACTATCTTCTGTCTAGATAAGTATGTATTTAAATATATATAAATATATATGTGTAGTATATCCATTAAGTACCTAACCAAAAGAAGTCGACACTGCGAAGCATACCCCTCTACCAAAAGTATGCGACCGGCAGTCATGCTCTTTATATAAATATATTGGTCTGGTTGCGCTTGTGTTGTGTTAATTTTCAGCTAGTGTTAGTTAATTACATTTGTGTGCATGTAAACTTGCTTATATTTATGTTTATGTGCGTCTCTTCACCCCCCACTGACTTGGCAGACTTCAGTCCTTTTGGTTAGGTACTTAATGAGTATATCAGTCTCTGGCAGCCATATCACAAGCTTTGCTTAGTTTGGGGTCAGAGATAGTGTGTGAGATGTCCCCTAATATTAATTTTATTTATTTACTTAACAGACACAATTAGGTATATTTGTTTCGGTTTTTTCGTGTACAAGATGCAGGACAGATAAACAGACACGACAAACTTACATCGTAATAAAGCAGTATAAAATTCAACTTACTACGAATCCTGTCAGGTATTGGTGAGCTTCCTGGACTTGTCTTCGAAAACGTAAGACGCTTTTCAGACGTCCCACACATTCATAGCAAAGAATAACGCTGTAGGTGCTGATATCCTGAAGGATTGAAGTGAAAGTGAGAGGCTTAGGTAATAGTGAAATTTTAGACTTTTGGGTTCAATTTAGACTATTTTAAAAGATGAATTAGACTGAAATGAGAATTTAGGTAAATGTAAGAGCGTTAAATAAGCCTTATAACACAGGAAAACCTGAAAAAGTACTTACGATATTAGACAAGAAGTAACTAAAAGTTTGTTGGGTTTCCTGGTTGTTTACGAGGTGTAATTGTCTTCCAGAGCTTAGGCACGCAACACATAACTCGGTTGATGTAAAATTGAATTGCATATTCATACTGTAATACTGAAAATATTAACTAAATTGTTCAAAAACCTTACATATTTGTTTTGTTCAAACACAGACAGAGTTGCAAACTTGATTTTTTTTTTATTTTAATTGAAACTGGACAATAAGTCTATTGTCTTGTCGATTTTTAAATAGGTATTCAATGTTTTGTTTTTAAGATATTTAAATTATATAATGTATTTACAGTCCTTCGAGCTTAAAAAAATGCCTTGAGAAATACTATGGCTCCACTGTAGCTCAGTATTAGTGAAAATAATTGTGATTAGAGTCTAATAAATCAGCAAAATAAAAAAAAATGTTTTACACTTGACAGTGACTATTGATTTCTGTCAACTTAATTTAAAAAAAAACCAATAAGCAAAACAAGAATATAACCTCAAACCTGTACCTAGAAAACAGTAAAAAACTTAAAAATGCGCCTAATTTTATTACTTAAACGCTTAAAAATCCTTGCCCCAGCCCAAATAACTAGAAACTATAGTGATTACACGCCTAAAGCTCTGCGCAGCTTAAAAGCTAAATCTACTAGGAGTACGGTGCAATATTATGTTGATTCTCAAAAGGTTCGTGCTGTAGCGGGAAATGGGGGTGATGGATGCATATCCTTCCTCAGTGCTTGGTGTAAAGACCACGCTGGACCCGACGGCGGAGACGGCGGCAATGGCGGTCACGTAGTTTTTCAGGTAAAAAAAAAATTGAGGTTATGTTTTTATTTTGATATCTTGCTAGCCAAATAAGAATTTGGCTAGCACTTCGAGTAAATATCTACAGAGCCACAGTCCCTAAGTAAAAATAATCAAAAAATGTCCGAGCGCCGTCATAAACACCGATTTAGATATTTACATTAAATAATGCACAAAGATCCGTTTTCTGGAATCTATGTTATGTCACCTAATTAGTGTTTGTAACCGAGCACTTTGGCATCGCGCGGCGTTGTAGTCGGCTTGCAATCGCCTTCATCATCATCATCCACTGCCTTCTTTATCCCACTGCTGGGTATAGGCCTCTCTCTTACTGTGCCATCTGCCTCGGTCCTGTGCCAATCGTGTCCAGGTTCGATCCGCGATTTCGACTATGTCGTCAATCCATCTTGCAGCCGGACGACCAACGTTCCGCTTACCTTGCTTCGGCCACCATTCTGTGACAGCCTTACTCCACTTGTCGTCACTTCGCCTCGCTATGTGTCCTGCCCAGCTCCACTTCAGTTTCATGACCACGGTTCTAACGTCCCGAACTTTAGTTCTTCGTCGGATTTCCGTATTGCGAACTCGGTCTTGGAGTTTACTGCCAAGCATGGACCTCTCCATGGCTCTCTGTGCAACTCTGATTTTGTTTACAGCCTCATGTGTGAGTGTCCATGTCTCAGCACCATACATCATATTGGGCAAGACACACTGGTTAAAGAGGCGAGTCTTCAGACATTGTGGAATATAGCGGGGTTTAAGGATGTCATTCAGTTTTTGGAATGCCGCCCATCCAAGTTGTATACGCCTAGCGATCTCATTCTTCTGAAGCTCTATGCCAAAAGATAGAATATGACCGAGGTACACGTAACTGTCAACCACCTCTAAACTAACCACTAAGTAAATAGCCTGTCCACTACATAGCTTGGGCAGGGTTTTGACTCGGACATATTTTTTTATTGTAAAACTATAGATATTTGCTCGAAGGGCTAGCAGACTAGCACATCCCACGTCCTGCATGGGGTGTTTTGTGCATCGTACCTCTTTATTGCTTGTTCTGCGCTCTCACTTGCACACTGTACTCTGGCGAAATGTGACAATGCGTTTATATCTTACAGGCAACCCATTCTGTGAAAAGCCTCAACCATTGTAAAGCAGTAATTCAGGCAAAACATGGCGAAAAGGGCTACAACAAGGAATGCAATGGGAAGAACTCACAGCATGTAATAGTCCCTGTACCGTTAGGTAAGAAATTAACATACAGTTTTTGAGAAAATATCTATACTCTATAGCTTAGAGAATAAATAACTATAATATATACTCCATAACTCTATAGATCACACAATCATGCAAAAATGTGTACGAGCCGAAACTCTGCCCAAGCTACGTAGTGGGCAGGCTTTTTAGTTAATCGTAAGGCGATTGCAAGCCAACTACAACGCCGTGTGATGCTAAAGCGCTCGCTTACAAGCACTAATTAGATGACATAATAAGCCCGATTACAGAGGCGCCAGCGTAAATTTAATAGCAACGTAAAAAGCGTTCTCTCTATCGAATGCCTAAAGTGAAAAAGAAACAGAACTATGCTATTTAGCTAATATAATTACGATGGCGCTACTGTAATCGGACTTGATGTCGAGATTCGAGAAAACAGGTCATTGTGAATTATTGAATTATTTTGACTGCCTCGGTGGCCCAGTGGTTAGTGAACCTGACTTCTGGATCAAGGAGGCGTGGGTTCGATCCCCACCCAGGGCAAGCATTTTTGTGATGAACATAGGTGTTTGCTCTGTGTCTGGGTGTTATTTAGATACTATCTATATAAGTATATATTTTAAAAATATGTATATGTAGTATATCAGTCTCTGGCAGCCATATCACAAGCTTTGCTTAGTTTGGGGTCAGAGACTATGTGTGAGTTGTCCCCAAATATTTATTTATTTATTATTGTAAATATCTAAGTCGGTATGTATGACGGCTCTCGGACATTTTTTTTTACTTCTTTCACTTAGGGACTGTGGCTCTGTAGATATTTGCTCGAAGCATACAGTACATGAAATTAGTTGCTCTCCAAACAGTAGTCTTCGCATCTGTTTAACTGAATCTTCAATTATAGCATAATTTTCATTGTGTATATTAATTTTCATTTTTTTTTCTCTTTTTCAGCCTGAAGCACAGGTTTAACCTAGTTCAGGCAAATGTGTGTGAACTTTATTAAATGGTTTTTACTTTTAACATGTAATTATGACATAGTACCAAACCGATTTTGGCGATTTTTTTTGTTTGGTTGGTCATACTTGTTGTTATTTTGATTTCAGGTACAATAGTCAAAAACGAGTCTGGTCAAGTGGTGGGCGACCTTGACAAAGAGGGCGTGATGTTCGTAGCGGCGCGCGGCGGCGCGGGGGGAAGGGGGAATAAGTTCTTTCTTACTGATACTGAACAGGTGATTATGATGTTTTTTTTGTGTTGAACTATGAATGTACGATTGGCCATTAACTCGTTTTTTTTTTATTTGACTTTTTTGACATTAATTTAATTATCAATATTATATTCACATTAGAGAATTTATAATGAAACTATTGAATATGACTATGCAAAATAACTAAGAACAATATTGTAGTAATTTATAAGCACAATTTAAATTAGTCTATATTATGTTTTAAATAAATCCAATCCCAGAGAGATGCAGGTTCAAATCCTGCGAACGCGTCAATTTTTGAAATGTTTACCACAAAAAGAAAGTTTCTATACACCTAGTGTGTGAAGCACGATAAAAATCATTTCATTGATTAAGCAATGCGCCATTTCTCGTTTATGGTAAGAAGTTCTAATAATTTCACATTAAGTGACTGGTTTAAAGCAGTTCTCACAGATGGCGCTTCCAACAATGTAGTAGTTGGTAAAAATGATAAACACGTTCACTAATTCGGCGCCTTCGCAGACAGCGTTTCTAGCTTAATTGGACAAAGCATCTGGGCCGGAATCCCAGGGAGATGCAGGTTCAAATCCTGCAAGCGCGTCAATTTTTGAAATGTTTATCGCAAAAAGAAAGTTTCTATACACCTAGTGTGTGAAGCACGATATAAATCATTTCGTATATTATGTTTTATTGCATAGACTTTGTTATTTATGTATAATAGATAAGTTGACCAATAATATTACTATTTTATTGACGTGTAATCCAAGCCATTCATATTCATACAGTTTAGATATGAATAAATAAATATGAATGACTTGGATTTTCTTCAAGGTTCTCGTTGCGAGGGTTCTGTAGTAAAACTAGTAACGAAGTTTCGTTGAGCCCTTCCGTCCATCATATTAATAGAAAGATTTGAAAGCCTTATAACTTTCACATTTATTGACCAAATTGCATTAAATTTGATATTGTGATAGTTTAATTATAGATCTCAATTTTACAACGTATTATCGCAAAATACAGTCGTCTACATAATTTGTCAAATACATTAATCTCAATTTCTCTTAAGATCTCAATTTTAAATACTTACTAATAAAGTCAAAACTGTGTCTATAAAGGCTACCTCCCATACATTTAAAAATGGGATACATTTTTGCTTCTAGTAAACTATCTAATGACATCATAAAAATTGTTTTTTTTTCATCATCGTCACCATCTGCGCAATCCTGTCATACAGACTTCAATAAATCTAATCTTCAATTGTTAAGTTTTCAAATATTTAATTTTGAATTTATTCCGTTACAGGCACCAGAAATAGCAGAACTGGGCGCGGAGGGAGAATCCGAAGTATATTATCTAGAAGTTCGATCGATGGCCCATATAGGGCTCCTAGGGTTCCCTAACGCGGGGAAAAGCACACTACTACGCGCTTTGACTAGAGCCAGGCCTACTGTAGCGCCATATCCCTTCACTACACTCAAACCACATATAGGTAAGATAGAATATAATAGGCTATTTTACTATGAACGAGAAAAAATCTGTAAATGTACTTTTGAGATAGCTTAAGCAAAAAGCAATCGGAAAATGTACCTTTTAGATCATAAAATACCAAATTAAATTTTAAAAATCAATACAAAATATTCCGTCTTTTTAATCTGTGCATAAAATAGTCGCCGCTCCGTTATGACGTCATCCGGCTATGTAAACATTGAATAGTTTGTCCGGTGTTTGTACACTAGTATTCCAGGAACAGCACACGAACGGTAACTTATTGTTAACCATTTATAATAACTCATTTTAACATAAATCTCAAACTTACAAACTTTGACACTATAGTGAAAAATATTTACGTGCATTGTTTACATAGCTTAGTGACGTGATTCATGACCACAGAGTAAAATAATGACATCCATCGTTTTACGTAAATTACGCGCGAATATTTGAAATTGTAAAATTAAAAGGCATTTTTAAAACACTTAACGATTAAAAAAATATTTTTTGTATTTTTTTAGTGGTTTATTAGACCAACAGGATCTAACTGAGATGCTTTTCAAAAATGACTGTAATACCCTATTTTATTAAAGGTGACGTCCACAAGTGGTATATTATGCAGAGAAAAATCGAACCAAGATGATATACAGCCTTGGCCAAAAGTATTAGGCACCTTTAAAAAATCAAAATGCATGTTTACTACTTAACCAATAACTGAGTGCTTATCTTAAATGACTTACCGGGGTCATGAATAACTTCTTACAATATCAAGCGGCTCTTTGTTAAGGTCATAAAACACCTGGTGACCGAAAACAAAGGATTCGGTTTTCTTTCGGTCTTATCGGTCAATGTTTGGTCACTTGTGTTCTGGACTCTAACAAGTAAACAAGCTTTCATTTCTGTTGATGTCATTAAACTGACACCTAATTTTGTTAAAAATGCCAAAAAGGAGTGAAATTAGTTAAGAAGATAGAGTGGAAATACAGGATGCCTAATACTTTTGACCAAGGCTGTATACATCATTTGAAAGCTTGTTTTATGGGCTTCCTAAAAATATTTAATTTAATTTTTTTCACCCCTCCAATTGTTTTAATTGTGAAAAGTAAATTGTATGAAATATAACAATACAGCTTATTATTTTTTCTAGTTTAATAATAATAAAGTGCTTCTATCGTTATTTTGCTTGCATTCGTAGCTGATTCTACCACAGTCATCTCTTAATTTGCTAAAATTAAACATTATAACCTACCAGTGTGACCAGCTAGTAGGTGCAATGTGACAAAAAACACTTAAAAATTGTGTCTAATTGGTAAAAATGCTTTTATTTAACAATTTGGAGGTTACTTAATCAGGGTTGCTAGAGATAAACTATCTATTGAGCTAAATATATTGATTTATCCTAATAGATTAAAAATTATTAAAAAAAAAACGGAGGGTTCTTTTTTTGTTTTTACTGATGTAATAGATTCAGAAAAATATGAACTTTCTCGAAATGTAACGAACGATAATATATGTATTGATCCTAATAGATTCAAAATTAATTTAAAAAAAAACGGAGTGCTCCTTTTTGGTTTTAACTAATGCAATAGACTGAAAAAAATATGAAGTTTCTCGAAATATAACGAGTGTTGTGGTTAGAATTTTCGATTATTATTATACCAGCCTCCATAAATTTTGTGGACATGTCCTTTACAGACTACGTCGCACTAGTGATGTCACGAGTCCCAAACTTTAACAAGGTTTATCTGTGTCATTAATTGTTTCATTGACACAATAAAAAATACGTGTCCAATATTTTTTAACAATCGAAGTCACGGACTAATTATAATATATTTTTTTTAATTATACCTTTTGTGTAATGAATTTCAGGAATGATCCCGTACGATGACTATGAGCAAGTGGCGATAGCTGATCTACCTGGACTGATACCCGGCTCTCACAAGAACTATGGACTCGGTAAAAACTTAAAAAAAAAATTTAATTATTACCTACACTCCACAGACACGGGTCTGTGCTTTTTAAGATATACATTTAAAATAAAGATCTGAACAATATTGCTTATAAAGGCTTTACAAAAGGACTCTAAATCTAATAAAATTAAAAACAAAAAAAATATGATTTTAAACTATGTTGATTTTACATTAAAACTATTGATTATCTGTACCTGTACCAGCCTTTTTAGGGTTCCGTGCCCAAAGGGTAAAAACGGGACCCTATTACTAAGACTCCGCTGTCCGTCCGTCTGTCTGTCACCAGGCTGTATCTAGCTAGATAGTTGAAATTTTCACAGATGATGTATTTCTGTTGAAGCTATATAACAACGCTATAAAAATAGAAGAAAATAAATATTTACGAGGGGCTCCCATACAGCAAACCTGAATTTTTAACTGTTTTCCGCTCAATATTAATAACCTGTAACATGCTCGAAATATTTATAGAATATTTAATTAAATATTTATTCGGTTAAAAAAAATCCTTTTTGGCCGACGAACCACCGGAAGAGGTATACAATTCGACGCGTAAATATATACTTTTTTATGTATAACCACGCATAACTTTTTTTATAGTAGTCCGATTTCTATATTGATTATTGGAAAGAGTATACTTCGAAATTGGTCCCATTTAAATTTCATCGAAATCGGTTGAGACATTTTTGATAAATCAACAATAATGTGAAAAATGCTACATCGATAAGATAATTAAGATATCGAGTTGAAATTTAAACTGTATGTACGTATTATCTATGGTCTCTTGCAGTTGTATAAAAGACAACTTCTCAGTTATCGTTTAAAAAATGTTAGAGCCGTTTATGTCGTAAAAAACAGCATATTTCGACACTCACAAAAATCAAAACCTACAGGGTACTTCCCGTTGACATAGAACTATGAAATTTGGCGAAGAGCATTGTCTCAGAGTACACATATAGGAATAAATCTGAAAACTGTACATTTTTTTTTAAATCACAAAAAGTAGGGCCTCAAAATTCACAAAATATGGGTTCAAAATTCAAAGTGAGTAAATCGTATCAGTCAGGTATCATGTAAAAGAACTTCATGAGCACATGCCAAAACAGGTTTTTTAACTATTTTATCAACGTGTTTGTACGGAATCATCGATGTGCGAAGCTGACCCGCACTTGCCCGGTTTTTTTCTTGAATCTCAGGTTGGCTCCATATTAAAAGTTTTTTATAATAAGGATCGCAATGACCCCTTTCGTCTTTATACACCAATTCTGGATAACCTTGTACGTGTAGAAAGCCTTAACTTTTTTTTTTTAATTTTAGGCATCCAGTTCCTCCAACACGCGGAACGCTGCCGCGGTTTAATATATCTCCTAGACGGGACCGACTCCCCGACACAGCAATACGAGACGCTCACTCACGAACTGATCCAGTACAACCCCGCGCTGCAACACCGCCGGAAGTGCGTCGTAGTCAACAAGATAGACCTGCCGGAAGCTAGGCAGGAATTTGAATTTTTGAAAAAGGAAATGGATGTGATTGGCGTGTCGGCCAAGACTGGACTCAATTTGAGCGAGCTTTTGCGGGTAGTTCGAGAAATGTATGATAGTGGGGAGAGTTAATATTTTTAGTTTTTAACCCACTTCAAAAAATATAATTGTTTTTGGCCAAAAATGACATAGCCGACTTCAAACGTGTACAGATGTATGTTATTGTTGATTTTTTACCGATTTCCACAAAGGAAGAAGTACTATGTTCGTCTGTGTTTTTTTTTGTGTATGTTCATTGATATTTTAGCTAATTATAAACCGATTCGAAATAGTACATTGTTCACCGAGAGGAGAAAGTGACCGATTACCGTCGAGGGTGTCGTTTGAAGCCCGAGCCGTAGGCGAGGGCTTTAAAACACCCGAGATCGGGAATCGCACTTTCTCTCGAGTGATACATAGTGCTTTATACTACACCTACGAGGAAAATAAAAAACTAAATCTTTACTAATTGAAATTCATATTGAAATTGTTGCAGTTAGTGAAGCTTAATGTAACACTTTTTCCATTAATGTTTGTTCCAATGGCGTCTGCAATTTTCACATGTTCTTTTTTCAAATAGTTTGACACCATCCAACACACAGCTAGTGGCCAGTGTCATTTTGCGAACTTGGAGATAAAAACTCACTGTAAAAACTTTTTGGCTTTTGATATTTAGGTTACCAGCGCATAGTCTTACCCAAAATTAAAAAAGAAAAACCACGTAAGAAATGGATTTTCATACACTTTTCTCTCCCGCTCAGATGCGTTTTCTCGCCGCATATTTGTTCGATATGCAATGACGTACTTTCTACCGTAAATTTGATAAAGTATCAAGGTACTTTCCGAGCAGGTGTAGTATAAAATTCTTTTTTAGTTCGAAAGAGTATACATCCCCGCTAAGTAAGCAGAAGTTGCAATAACATTACTGAACGTAACATCAACTAGCATCTTACAAATATAAGGTTGCAACCTTCATGCAAGCTTACAGCGAGCTTGAAACGAAGCCCTAACGGCCGCGCTGTAGATAAACCCTGTAACTTGCCTAGAGCCGCCCCCCCTACCGCCTAAAGCAATAGCAATCGTAATAGCAATCGTTTATGACTTCATTTTAGTCATTTGGCACCGCCTATGTGACGTTAGCCATCAAAGTTGTTCATTCAACGATTGCTTTCGCAATCCGCGCAAAGCAATTGATGGCTAACGTCACATAGGCGGTGCCAAATGACTAAAATGAAGTCATAAACGATTGCTATTGCTTAGGCGGTAGGGGTACCAAAACTTTTTCTAACTTTAAAACGTTAAGTTGCAGTAACATTACACATAAAACATATCTGAAAGTTGTAAAGTTAAGTTTCCGAAAGTATAACGTTTAACATTTCCACTAACTTACAATTTGAAAGGCAGTAGTGACTTGTCTCAACTATCTTGCTTAAAGGCAAATGAAACTTGCACGTGGCTTGCATTTATTTAGTTGTCGCAAAGTTACATTTGTAGGTTTCAGGTAAGTTTGAAAAGAATCCTTTCTTAAAAGTAAGACCTGAAACTTGCACGTAACTTGCATTTATTTTCGTCGTTTTTAAAAACGTTAGTGTTAATAGCTTTAATCTATTGTAACTATTTATTTTTAAAAGAAATAAAAAAACGTATAAAAATCTATAACTTTTATTTTCATTTCATTATTCCTTACTAAAAATTCTTAATTATAAAAATACTAAAACAGATCATTTTATCAGATCACAATTTTAATACTACACGTTCGACGTACCATCCGAATCTTGGTAGCGTTCATCATCATCATGTCAGCCATAGGATGTCCCACCAACGACCCATAAGGTGGAAAGATGATCTAATTAAAACTCAAGGAGCATAAAGCATACCTAAGTCAATAGATTTCCAAAAGTACCTATACAGGGTTACCCAGAACTGTATGCTGAGTGTGAGTTTTGTCGTAAACATGGTAAGCTTGTAATTTGTATGAAGAAACGTACAGCGCCACTAGCGGCGCGTTTTTGAAATACAACTAGTTCATACAAATTACATGCTTACGCGCTCTTCGAAGAGCGCGTCATGTTTACGACAAAACTCACACTCAGCATACTGGTGTACTGAGCCGACAGGTGATTCAATAATTATGAACAACTTTTACTATGGAGTCAAAACAACATTCAAGAATTTTTTTTTTATAATATCAGCTGTTTTATCTCCGGACTAGAAACGTACGTTATTATTATATACTACGGGACTAATCGCGCACTAAAATTATGAGATAAATAAATACCTCATCATCCCGAGTTGCATCGACCGTGGTTACGGGTACTCTTCTACCCGTAACCACGGTCGATGCAACTCGGCCGAAACGTCGGGATGATGAGGTATTTATTTATATTTATTAATATATACAATACAACAACACTTTATTCTTTTGTTATGTTTTCTTGTTGGTGTCAACCAACAAGAAAACATAACAAAAGAAACAAAGACAGAAAAGGCACAAAAGGCGGTCTTATCGCTAAAAGCGATTTCTTCCAGACAACCTCTCTTGGATGCGAGGAAACGTAAATACGACATGGACGGTGTAAACGTAAAAACAAAATAATAATAATAAAATAATGATAAATATATAGTTATATATATAGTTTCGGTTCGGCTCCATAGTAAAAGTTGTTCATAATGATGGTATGAATTACCTCCTTCTGGTTTAGTAACAGGGCAAGCAGATTTGGAAAAAAAAAATTGGTTGCCTGTAAAGTCGGTATACGGGATATATATAATAATTTTAATGTGAATATTCATTCGTATAGTAGGAAGAAGGATGAAAATGTCTGTCTCTCTCGCTCTTAGGCGGGTTAACCATGACGCGTGCCTCTCACTCGCTCTCATTGTGAGCGCATAACGTGAGCGGAGCGTAACGCAGTTTCTTGAAGTGTCACCCGGCAAACCAATTTATAAGACGTTGTCACGTCAAAAAATGTAGAACAAAAGATGGCTGTTTTGATGTACAGAATATGCCTTAAAAGGATGCTAATTGATTACCAGTAACCCTGTATATGTTGTTTTCAAACTATCGCGATTTGAACACATTACTATTATTTTTTTTGCCAAGATTCATCGACCGTGGTCACGGGTGGAGTCTACCCGTGACCACGATCGATGCAACTCGGCCGAAACGTCGGGACGATGAGGTATTTATTTATCTCGTAATTTTAGTGCGCGATTACTCCCGTAGTATATAATAATAACCCTGTATATTTCCAATAGGACCTATACAGGGCTATTCCTAATCAATCTGCATTCTTTTTTTTTTTTTATTTCAAATGGGTTTACGTTTGACTACACTGCATACATTCTTTCAGGAGCTTATTCTGTACATCAAAACTAACAATTTTTGTTCTGCGACTTTTGTCAAAACTAAAAAAAATCAGCTGTTCCATACATTTTGTCGCGGGTGAACGATATTTTACTATGGAATTTTTTTTTAAGTTTTGACAAATGTAGCGGAACAATATTTGTTAGATTTTTTTTAGTTTAATTTTTTTTATTGTTTATAATAAAGTAAGTAAGTTCGTATAGGCCGGGTGGCTAGCCCTGGTGTCAGAGTTTTTAGGCCGCCTGAAGGCCTCTGACATGGCTAAACGGTTAAAACAACCGGGACCTACAATTTAACGTGTCATCCGAGCCACGGTAGCGCTCAGTTGGAAAATGCCACCCGCGGTCACCCATCCAAATACTGACCGTGCGGAACGTTGCTTAATTTCGGTGATCGCTGACAATCACCTAGTCAAACTACGCTACGAGCGCTAATGATGACAATACTATACTACATTTGTTAGTTTTGATGTTCAGAGTCCCTAAAAGGATGCTAATTGATTAGAAATAACCCTGTATATGGCGATATATGTCCTACGGTAGACGTCGTACGGTTTATACGATGATAATGACCGATTGTTAGATGTTTGTTATTTAAGGATGATAATTCATATATGCCGGTGGTTCTATGTCTAGCTTTTTCACTCTTTTCGTCTTCTTAGGCTGGGCTTTTACCTGTAACAGAGAAACATAATTTAAACTTATTACTATACATATATTTATTAATATATAAAATTTAAGTTTTTTACAATATTTATATAATAAAATACAAAATACTATAAAAAATCCTAAATCTAGAGTGCCGCCGGCAGCGGGGTGAGGCCCAAGCTACCGGTGGTTGGGTCTACAGAGAGAGGAACCTCCTGACAATGCGCGCCGTGTCCAGGACGACCGCCTTCTGTATCTGACCCTTGACCCAACCGTCTAGCGAGAGCCTCTTAAGGTGGTGGTCGAGACTCTTCGCTATTAAGCCGTTTACCGAAACGACTATCGGGACAATGATCGTAGAGTCCACATCCCACATGGCGGTAACCTCGTGACCCAAGTCAAGGTACTTGCTGAGCTTGTCTTATTATTATTTATACTTCCATTTATTTGTTTTACAACTCACGGGATGCCCTAGATCTTTGAAGGGCATTGTTGGGGCCGAAACCAACACTAAGAGGCCCTTTTACAATCATTAAGTAAAAAATACAGTTTTTGGGTGATTCGGAAGAGGGAAACTATTGTAAAGACGGGAAATAGATACTTCTTGGGCTATTTTAATGAATTATTACGGGATTATAAGCTGGTCTATGGAATGAGGTGCGGCACCTGCCAAGTAATGCCTCATTTCATTATTATTTATACTCTTATTCACTTAAAATCACAAGCAAAGCTTGGTCCTTTGGTAGGCATCAATGGGGCCGAAACCAACACTGAGAGGCCCTTTTACATCTTTTTTGATTAAATTAATATAAAATGTTGAGTACATAAAGTAGAATGAAAAAACTTTTGCTAGATGTGACTTACAGTATATCGGGCTATTGTGATGTGCTGTTCGATGACTTAATACGGGCTATGTAATGAGGTAGAAGGAAGTGTTAAAGAGCATAACGCCGCGAGTAGCGTCTAGTGA
Source organism: Hypomecis punctinalis (assembly GCA_949316475.1). Taxonomy (NCBI): domain Eukaryota; kingdom Metazoa; phylum Arthropoda; class Insecta; order Lepidoptera; family Geometridae; genus Hypomecis; species Hypomecis punctinalis. The sequence continues at coordinate 8,412,795 of OX438821.1, read as the reverse complement.
AAGCGCAGCACACCTCTCGACACCCGACAGCCGTCCACACCAATGTTGCCCCTCCGGCGCCAACTTACGGTAGCCTTTATGGGGGGCCCATTTAGTGGATGGCAAGTCACCACCCGCCTGAATATTTGAAATGAGGCATTATTTGGCGGGTGCCGTACCTTATTTATACTTATTATTATTCGTTTTATTTTTATTTTAGTAATACATATAAGTTTTAGTTTTTATTTTAAGTACTTAGATTAATTTTAATAGTTATAGTTTTTGAAATAATTTTTAAGTTTGGTCAAAATATACAGTGTCTTTATTTTATAGACAAATTTAAACTACAAAACGAAATTACTGGTAGTTGTTCGAAGTGAACAGTGAATGGACATATTAAACTACTATGTACCGTATAAGGTACCTTTTCCCCGTCAATATGAATAAGTTTTTCTGATATGGAACACTGTGATATGGTATTTTATAATATATGTAGCTTACAATACACATATTACACTATGTACTTTATAATGCACATCCAGTTTGTGTTGACGTAAGTGAATATTTTATTCGGCTGTACCTTATGAACTCCACGTATATGTCGATATAAACTGGAGTACCCTCTAAAGGCAGCATTACACTGGGAGCTATAATATGGTATTTTATTGACCGACAAACCACCGGAGGAAGTATACAATTCGACGCGTACATATATATATTTTATGTATAACCACGCAGAACTTTTTTCGTAGTAGTCCGATTTCAATAATTCTTTTTTTATTGGAAAGAGTATACTCCGAAATTGGTCACATTTAAATTTTATTGAAATCGTCTGAGCCATTTTTGATAAATCAACAATAATGTGAAAAATGCTACATCGATCCGTGCGAAATATTCGCGAATTCTGTACAGGGGTGAAGTCGGACATGCTAATTTCTGTAAAATATTATCTTGTTACAATGTACTTTATAATGAACATACTCGTATTAAACTATGTACCTTATGTACACTTGTACAACAATGTACCTTATGTAACTATGTACACTTCTCTTATCCAAAGGCAACGCTACACTGGGAGCATTGGTAGGGAATTTGAACAGTATTTAGAGTTATAATATTATGTAACTTATAACGAACATCTTAAACTATGTTATTTTTACCTTATAACGCTCCCTTTTCACATCACTATAATATGGTATCTTATGATGTAGCTTACAATAGCCATGTTGGACCATGTACCTTTTAATAGACATATTAAACTATGTACCTTATAATGAACTTCTCGTATATGTCGATATAAGCTGGAGTACCATCCAAAGGCGGCGCTACACTGGGAGCACTGGTAGGGAGTTTCGCCGGTGTGAAGAGCTATAATATGGTATTTTAGCTTCGCTGCGTTCTGTGGATAAGAAACAAAAATAGTAGATATAAAAACGAATGTAACAGAATATTTGATCTCTACTGTTAAATAAAAAAAAACACAACTTCTTTAATGATCTACACGACTATAATAATACAAATTCGAAAGTGGGTTTGTTTGTAACTCTTCAACGCAGCAATAAACATCTTGATTTTTTTGCATGAATAATGAGCCCTAGTGCTATAATAGCCGTGGTGGTCTAGTAGTAGTGACTCCCGCAATCGCCCGACAATCGTAAGGTCGTGGGTTCAAATCCCGGTCCCGTACCAATGAGTTCTTCGGAATTTATGTACGGAATTTAACACCATTGGCTTTTCGGTGAAGGAAAACATCGTGAGGCAACCTGCATACGTCCATCGAAGAAATCCGATGGCGTATGTGAATCCACCAACCCGCACTGGGCCAGTTTTTTCAGCCGCATTGGGCCTATAGTCAGTCGGATAGAATGCCTGTATTTAATCTTCTAAATGTGTGAGTGAGATAGTAAAGGCTGGTTAAATGGATGTTATAAGCCGCGCCGCACAAGTTGGCGGATGTGAAGTTAGCTACAAGCTGCGCAATAGCCAATCAACGCGCGGCTTTGTGTGAGCTGGTCAGGATTGGATATTGCGCAACTTATAGCTAACTTCACATCCGCCGACTTGTGAGGCGCGGCCTACCGGCGGCGAACCATCCTTCTCGGATATTGATAAAATACAAAATGAGTGCCCCCACTTTTTGCGGCAGTGTGGTAAAATAACACTCACCTGGTAAGATTTTCCACAAACATGACAAAGATTATCTTTCTTTTCCTTATTTCTGTGTACATTTTGTAAATGAACATACAATGATGTGTGACATTTGAAAGGCTGAAAAGAAAAACAGTTAAAATATGACAATAAGTTCAAATACACCATAACTTACTTACTAAGTGATATACGTGAAGATGTAAAGCACTTATTTAAGTCCCCCAATATTTTTGACCGACGAACCACCGGGGGAGGTATACAATTCGACGCGTATATATATTTTTTATGTATAATCACGCATAACTTTTTTCATAGTAGTCCAATTTTAATAATTCAATAATTGAATTATTTTTTTATTGGAAAGAATATACTTCGAAATTGGTCCCATTTAAATTTTATCGAAATTGGCTGGGCCATTTTTGATAAATCAACAATAATGTGAAAAATGTTACATTGATTCTTGCATAACATTTGCGTTCTAGCGATGCGCCCCGGCTTCGCACAGGTGTACAATGCATATAAACATTTCTCTTGAATTACTCTATCTATTAAAACAAACTGCATCAAAATCCGTTGCGTTACACGGGGATAGACAGCGGAAAGCGACTTTGTTTTATACTATGTAATAACTCTGTACACGGGTGAAGTCGGTCATGCTATTTATTGCAAATAATAATTATTAAGTTACATGTGCATTTAAGTGCACATTGCCGACAATAGGGTTAACTCACATTAAGACCAATTTTTACGATGGGAACTAATCCTGAAACCTTTTGAAAAAAATCGCTGTTTCGTCATCATCCACGGTTTTCTTTATCCCACTGCTGGGTATAGGCCTCTCACATACATTGCCAATCGTGTCCAGTCATACATATAAAGTCTATTGTGTAACAACCCTTTTTAGGGTTCCTTAACCATAGGGTAAAAATTAAGACACCGCTGTATGTCTATCACCAGGCTGCATTTCATGAACCGTGATAGCTAGAACGTAGAAATTTTCACAGATTATGTATTTCTCTTGCCGCTATAACAACAAATACTAAAAAACAGAAAAAAATATATCAAAAAATATATCTCTCATACAACAAACCTGATTTTTTAGCCGTTTTTCGATCGATATTAATAACAGTGACAGGTAAATATATACAGGGTTACAGGGTAAGTCGACCTATTCCCGTTAAGGGTGTGTAGTTTACTTTGTTTCTGACTAATTTGACTATGAAATACACTATCTTAAATTAAAAAAAAAAAAACAGATATTTGAAATTGGGTATTTATAAAATTCCCAATTTTCGGCTATCAGCTCAGATATTTTGAAACGTGTAAGTTGTATTATTATTATTATTATTTGATTTTTACATGTTAAATAATGTTTTATGACCTCACTACCCAATATTGTCCGTAAAATTAACCTTTTATAAAAAGTATTTGAATTCAAATATCTCGAAAACTGTGAGATTTATGATATGGTGCTTCATAGTCAAATCAGTCAGAAACGTAGTAAACTACACACGCTTAACGGGAATAGGTCGACTTAGCCTGTAACCCTGTATATATAAATATTCCCTTCAAAATTAAATAGTTAAATTAAATTAAAATATATTCAATTCGGTACGGAACGCTTCGTGCGCGAGTCCAACTCGCACTTGGCCGATTGTTGCCATTTCAGGGTTGGTTCATGTCAACCCTAATAACCCGCTTTGGACTAGCGTGGTGGTTGTCCTTCGTGGGTAGATCTATGTTCAGCAGTTGACGACAAAATGCTGATACAGAATCAGACTTACCTTATTACAAAGTTGGCATCTAAATTTGATTTTCTTTAGATGTTCCCAGTCGATGTGATCCCTCAACCGAGTTTTGTTCACGAACTTTTTACCGCATTCATTACATGTGAAACTGTAATAAAACGAGAATAATTAAAAATAAAAACCGGACAAGTGCAAGTTAGTCTCGCACACCGAGGGTTCCGTACAAATCTTAAAAATATCACAAAATTGTAATGTTGAATCTCTATAGGATAAATAAATAATCGGCGAAAAAGTTTTTTTTTTACTTTTTCGTTATGCATCGAAAATCACACATTGCAAACCTGTTTTAGCATGTGCTAATGAAGCTTTTTAATAAATGGGGTATCACCCCACATGATATGATTTACTCAATTTTGGGCCTTATTTCGTCCCTATTTTTTGTGATTTAATTTAAAATATACAGTTTTCAGATTTATTCCTATACTAGCTTTTGCCCGCGGCTCCGTCCGCGTTGTATTTTGACTTTTGTGCTATCCCACAGGAACCTTTTATCGGGATAAAAGTAGCCTATGTCACTTTCCGGCCCTTGAACTATATCCATGACAAAAATCAAGTCGATCCGTTGCTCCGTTGCTGCGTGAAAGAGGAACAAACCAACAAACTTTTCGGATTTATAATATTAGTATGATGTGTAGGTACTCTAAGACAATGCTTTTTGTAAGTAATTTATTTATGAAACAAAAATAAAAAAATGTTTATCCTACTAATATTATAAACGTGAAAGTTTGTGAGGATGGATGTATGGATGTTTGTTACTCTTTCACGCAAAAACTACTGAACGGATTGAGATGAAACTTTGCAATAATATAGCTTATATATCAGAATAGCACATAGACTATAAATTATAAGGATATATTGCGTATGGGGGCGAAGCCGCGGGTAAAAACTAGTAAACAATAAAAATAAACTTAACACTACACTACACTAATACACTAACTAAACATTATTTTATATCTGCGACAAGTCGGCTCCATCTCAGCATAATGCCGGCTGCGAACAACCGGCGCTGATCTTCCGATGGTGACGTCACACACGCGTCACGCTCAGTTACATACCATGTTTTTTTTATTAAAACTTAACAACGTATTTAAACAAGTGATAAATAAGTGAAAACAAGAAAATATTTTTACAAAATGTCATAGTTCTAAGTTAACTGAAAGTACTCTGTATGTTTTGATTCCCTTGAGTGTCAAAATATGCGTTTTTTTACGACGTAAACGGCTCTAACTTTTTTATATGATAACTGAGAAGTTTGTTTTTTTTTTACAACTGTAAGATACCATAGATATATGTATATGGTTTAAACTTCAATTCGTTAACTTTATGCGTTCTTGAGATAAAAGGTCTTGACATACGGACAGACAGACGGACAACAAAGTGATCCTATAAGGGTTTCGTTTTTTCTTTTGAGGTACGGAAACCCAAAAAACCTTTTTTTTTAAAACAAGATTTTACTAAACAAGTACTCCCCAAGACGAATCAAACGAGCCAAAACTCGATGGGGTTGCGTCGTTTCGGTACAGAGTCCTAGGACCACCTTCCAGCTCCATCATCAGACCCTGGCTACCATTGCTACACAAACTACTCGTCAAGACGCTTCAAATGAGCCCAAACTCGATGAGGTTGTGCCGTTTCATTACAAAGTTTGGGACAATGCAATCATATTGTGCCATGGAGCTGATCTGATGATGAAGTCGGAAGGTGGCCATAGGAACTCCTATACTAGACAAGATAAACCCGTCGTGTTTGGGCTCGTCTTGGCTAGCACGAGGCTGCTACATGATATCAAAAGCTTGTATTTAAAAAGTTACATCCTATCCTACTAATATTATAAACGCGAAAGTTTGTGAGGATGGATGGATGGATGTATGGATGTTTGTTACTCTTTCACGCAAAAATTACTGAACGGATTGAGATCAAACTTCCTACTAATATTATAAACGCGAAAGTTTGTGAGGATGGATGGATGGATGGATGGATGGATGGATGTTTGTTACTCTTTCACGCAAAAATTACTGAACGGATTGAGATCAAACTTCCTACTAATATTATAAACGCGAAAGTTTGTGAGGATGGATGGATGGATGGATGGATGGATGGATGTTTGTTACTCTTTCACGCAAAAATTACTGAACGGATTGAGATCAAACTTCCTACTAATATTATAAACGCGAAAGTTTGTGAGGATGGATGGATGGATGGATGGATGGATGGATGTATGGATGTTTGTTACTCTTTCACGCAAAAACTACTGAACGGATTGAGATGAAACTTCCTACTAATATTATAAACGCGAAAGTTTGTGAGGATGGATGGATGGATGGATGGATGGATGGATGGATGGATGTTTGTTACTCTTTCACGCAAAAACTACTGAACGGATTGAGATGAAACTTCCTACTAATATTATAAACGCGAAAGTTTGTGAGGATGGATGGATGGATGGATGGATGGATGGATGGATGGATGGATGGATGTTTGTTACTCTTTCACGCAAAAACTACTGAACGGATTGAGATGAAACTTTGCAATAATATAGCTTGTATATCAGAATAACACATAGGCTATTAATTATAATATCATTATTATTGCGTATGCGGGCGAAGCCGCGGGTAAAAACTAGTTTTCATCATATTTTAATGACAAGGTATTTTAATAGTAATAATAGTATTCTTTTTAATATAATTTATAACATATTTGCTCGTAAAGTGGCTGTAATTAATTATTGAAATTGGTGTTCAATATCGTAATGTATTTCATTACGCACTTGTGCGTTATTGTAATGTAAAACGCACGTATAAATTATAATGATATTGCGTCAAAAATCAAAATATCATGCGGGCGAAGCCGCGGGTAAAAACAAGTTTTTATAATAATTTACTTATTCGTCGTAATTTTATTTTATGGGGTTATTTAATTTAGTTCAGTTGTGGATACCTGAATTCGTTTTCGGAGACATGTCGCCGCGATATCCTCAAATGTTGTCTGTACGTCGCGACCGACGCGAACGACTTGTCGCACGCTTCACAATACAGCTCCCCCGCGTCCACGGCCTGAAAATAAGTGTAACTATTTATTAACCGACGAACCACCGGAGGAGGTATACAATTCGACGCGTATATTTTTTTTTACGCATAACTTTTTTCGTAGCGAATTTTTTTTTCACGATTTCAATAATTATTTTTTTATTGGAAAGAGTATATTTCGAAATTGGTCCCATTTAAATTTTATCGAAATTGGGTGAGCCATTTTTGATAAATCAACAATTAACTACTCGAATTTGAACTATTCGAATTCTGTATACGGTTGAAGTCGGTTAGGGCATTTTTGGGGATATTTTTTTATTATCTTTAGTACAAGTTCCTATGGGCCTTATCAGTAAGCTCCAAGTAGCCCAACGAGCTATGGAGAGGGCTATGCTCGGAGTCACTCTGCGAGATCGAATCAGGAATGAGGAGATCCGTAGAAGAACCAAAGTTACCGACATAGCCCAACGGATTAGCAAGTTGAAATGGCAATGGGTACGGCACATAGCGCGGAGGACTGATGACCGGTGGAGTCGAAAAGTTCTCGAGTGGAGACCACGTACCGGAAGGGCAACGTAGATCGTCCACCCACAAGATGGACGGATGAAATACGAAGTTAAACAAAATTAAAAAGCGTTACTCTTAAACGGAATTGCAATGTTATAGACATGACTTATTATACGTATGCCTGTGTGTGTGTGTGTGTGTGTGTATGCGTGTGTGTATGTATGTGTGTGTGTGTGTGTGTGTGTGTGTGTGTGTGTGTATGTGTGTGTGTGTAAACTTACCTTATGTGTCCTCATATGCCTCCCCAAGTTGGACTTCCATTGGTAAATTTTTCCACATCTCGGGCATGGATAGCGGTTGTTACCTTTGTGTAGAACGCTGTAACATTTTGGAAATTGTGTGAACATAATAACTACGGGTTCTTGCTCAATTATTGCGCTCTTGACAGAACGGTCGTGGTCGTCATATTATTATTGATAGAGGCAGATGTAATGCACCTCACGATGTCTCGCCATCTCTCTCTATTGGACGTCAATCTGGCACATTCATGCACGGGCCCGCCCACAGCAGACTTGATCTGATCGGTCCATCTCATGGGCGACCTTCCGCGTGGTCTTGTGCCCTCAACTTTGCCCTGGACGACAAGACGCTCTATGGACTGACCTCGCCGTGAGACGTGTCCGAAGTAAGCGAGTATTGGAGACTACTACGGTTGATAGACGCTGCTTGATGCCGAGTTCTTGTAGTATCGAGACATTGGTACGACATTCAGTCCACGATACCCCAAGCATTCTTCTCCAGCACCACATCTCTAGCGCATCTACTTTCTTCTTTTCGATTTCTCGTAACGTCCACGTTTCATATAGTAGCGCTAGTATATAGTAGCTATATTAGGTACTAGTTTTTATCCGCGGCTTTACCCGCATGGTATTTTGAGTTTTGAAGCAATATCATTATAATTTATAGCCTATGTGTTATTCTGATATATAAGCTGTATTATTGCAAAGTTTCATCTCAATCCGTTCAGTAGTTTTTGCGTGAAAGAGTAACAAACATCCATCCATCCTTCCTCACAAACTTTCGCGTTTATAATATTAGTAGGATATATATTATACTAGTTTTTACCCGCGGCTTCGCCCGCATGATATTTTGATTTTTGACGCAATATCTTTAAAATTTATAGCCTATGTGTTATTCTGATATATAAGCTATATTATTGCAAAGTTTCATCTCAATCCGTTCAGTAGTTTTTGCGTGAAAGAGTAACAAACATCCATACATCCATCCATCCATCCATCCATCCATCCTCACAAACTTTCGCGTTTATAATATTAGTAGGATATAGTATTAATAATAATCGGCCAAGTGTGAGTCAGACTCGCTCACCAAGGGTTCCGTACCGTTTGTAAGCCCCTCTTAATGGAGTAAAATATAAATTATAACTAACCACAATATGACTTAAAACTGTTCACACTGTACCAGCCTTTTTAATAGTCCACTGCAGGACGTAGGCCTACCCATGAAAGGTGTTTACATATCCACCACGCTGGCCCAGTGCGGGTTGGTGGATTCACATACGCCATCGAATTTCTTCTATCGACGTACGCAGGTTGCCTCACGATGTTTTCCTTCACCGAAAAGCCAGTGGTGTGAAATTCCGTACATATATTCCAAAGAACTCATTGGTACGGGACCGGGGATTTGAACCCACGACCTCACGATTGTAAGGCGGGTGTCACTACCTCTAGGCCACCACGACTTAAATATAATTTATTTTAATTCAATGATTTATTTTTAAAGTGAATATTTAACTAAATATTCTATGAATATTTCAAGCATACCTACTTGTCACCGTTGTCCTATACACAAACCCTTAACCAACCTTATACCTCAAATATATTTTTCTGATTTTGGTATTAGTTGTTATAGCGGCAACATAAATAACTCATCTGTGAAAATTTGAATGTTTTAGCTATCACGGTTCATGAGATACAGCCTGGTGACAGACAGACAGCCAGAGGGACGGCGGAGTCTTAGTAATTGGGTCTCGTTTTTACCCCTTGGGTACGGAATCCTAAAAATTACACGTTAATACTCACTTGAGATGATATCTATAAGTTTTTCTTGAGCTAAACGTTTTCCCACACTCGGCACACTGCGGTTTATCTGGGAGCAACTCTATAGCCTTAGGTTGTAACACTGGTGCCTTCAACGGTTTCGTTACCTGAAAAAGAAAGATAAGAGGTGAAACTTCGTAATGTGGAAATGTTTCATATTTGAAATTCGATTCGATTTTTTCATTGGAAAGAGTATACTTCAAAGTTGGTCCCATTTAAATGTTATCGAAATCGGCTGAGCCCTTTTTTGATAAATCCTTCCTACTTATCCTACTAATATTATAAACGCGAAAGTTTGTGAGGATGGATGGATGGATGTTTGTTACTCTTTCACGCAAAAACTACTGAACGGATTGAGATGAAACTTTGCAATAATATAGCTTATATATCAGAATAACACATAGGCTATAAATTATAATGATATATTGCGTATGCCGCGGGTAAAGACTAGTAAACAATAATGTGAAAAATGCTACATGTCTCCGAAAACGAATTCAGGTATCCATCCACAACTGAACTAAATTAAATAACCACCCCATGAATTAAATTTACGACGAATAAGTAAATTATTATAAAACTAGTTTTTACCCGCGCCTTCGCCCCTGCGAAATATTCGCGAATTCTGTACGATAAGGGGTAGAAATTGATTTTTAGTCAAATCATATTGTTTCATACCCCCTCCATGGTAGCGTTAAACGTTAAACGCAACCCTGTTGGAAGTAGCACTAGAAGTTTCACTTCAATAATTAATAGTTTAAAAAACAGTAGAAAAACACGTCTACAAGTGCAAACACGACTATTATCAGACCTTAAACCTAATCGTGGTCAAAGTTCATTACAAGACTTTTCTAAGAAATCCAAAACAGCTATGATACGATTTTCCATCATGAAGTTCCAGTTCATATCTTCCGGCTCCATCATCAGATCAGTTCGACAGTACCATATCATTGTATTGTCATCAGAACTACACACAGCTGCCAATTTTCATTACGCCACGACCCTTGGAAGATGGTTAAATTAGTTACCTTAGATTCCATTACAGAGTAACATACAGGTCGACCTAAAAAAAACGTGTTTAAAATTGGTTGTGTGCAAAGTAGGTTTATGGATGACGACCAAAAAAAGAATCATGAAAATCAGGTCATAAATTGTCGGAGTAATAAAATGACATATAAAACACAGTGGAATTATAAATCTTCTTTTTTGAAGTTGGTTAAAAACATTAAGGGCTTATAAAGACTTAAATCTAAATCTAATTTGAATTGGGGGCGATAAGGCCTGCACCGATGTCCCGCATGGGGTTTTTTGTGCGTTTCCCCTCCAGCGTCTACCCGAGCCATCCCAACTCCTTAAAAGAACGGAGCGTGGCTCTGGGCATTCTATAAAGACTTCTAATTTTAAATTTTTGAATTTTCAACCCTATAGGCTCTTTAGGCGTGGACCAGTAAATATTCAGTTTTACTTACATACCTCAGTTGCTTGACTTGCCAACGTTGCCTCAGTTGCTACACTAGTAAAAGCTACCTCAGTTGCTTCACTAGCTTCATGCTCATTCTCAGATTTACTTACCTCAGATGATTTGCTAGCAAAAGCTGCATCAGTTACTTTACTAGTAAAACATGCTTAATTTGCTTCATACTCATTCAGATTTACTTACCTCAGTTAATTTACTAGCAAAATCCGCCTCAGTTGCTTCACTAACTTCATGCTCATTCTGATTTACTTACCTCAGATGATTTGCTAGACAAAGCTGCATCAGTTGCTTCACTAGTAAAACATGCTTCTTATGCTTCATACTCATTCAGATTTACTTACCTCAGTTGCTTCACAAGCAATAACTGCCTTAGTTGCTAAACTAGCAAATGCTGCCTCTGTTACTTTCACTAGGAAAAGTAGCCATAGTTACATTACTAGCAAAGGCTGTTTTAGTTGCTACACTAGCTTCTTACTCATTTAGATTAACTAACCTCAGTTGCTTCAGTAGCAAAAGCTGCCTCAGTTGCTTCACTAGCAAAAGCCGCCTCAGTTGCTTCACTAGCAAATGCCGCCTCAGTTGCTTTACTAGCTTCTTTCACATCATTCCTATTTCCAATATCTTCTACATCTGTCTTCTCCTCTATTCTGTCATTTTGATAATCTTCTAGAAGTACATCTGAGTCGCTGATTCCTTCTGATATAGGTTCGATTTCTTTCTCTATCTCTGGAGGTTTGCTTTTCTTCTTTTTCTTTACTTTTATTTTACTTTTGCTCGGTTTCTTCTCTTTTGTTTTCTTTTTAGATTTCTTTGTTGGCTAAAAAATGTAAATAGTATTGTTAAGTATTCTCATTCTCATTTGAAGTAGGGGCGATAAGTCCTGCACTGACGTCCCGCATGGGGTGTTTTGTGCATTTCCCCCTCCAGCATCTACCCGAGCCAGCCCAGCTCCTTAAAATAACGGAGTGTGGCTCTGGGCCGCTGGCATAACTGCTGCAGTGGCTTGGTTGGTATACCATATGGCGATGAGGACGATGCCTTAGATGCTGATGACAAAGCAACAGCAGCGTCATGCAACCCGTAAGCGATTCTAGTTTCTGCCGTGGCCTTGCAATGCCACAAGACATGCTCTACCGTTTCATTCTCCTGCAGGCAACCACGACAGAGTGGGCTGTCGGTGGCTCCCAGTTTATACATGTGACTATTGTTAAGTATTGTCGTATTTCATTTGCATTGAATGAAAAATCAACATCCGGACAGTTGAAAACCTAGTTGATAGTTTAGTTAAAGCAAAGATCTATTTCACTCTGTTCACTCCATCAGTTGAGCTAGAGGATGAATAGCTAATCACTCAAAAATAAGTTGTAAAGTGCGAGTACACTCTTGAAGCCGTGGTGGCTTAGAGGTAGTGACACCCGCCTTACAATCGTGAGGTCGTGGGATCAAATCCCGGTCCCGTACCAATGAGTTCTTTGGAATTTATGTACGGAATTTCACACCACTGGCTTTTCGGTGAAGGAAAACATCGTGAGGCAACCCGCTTATGTCCGTAGAAGAAATTCGATGGCGTATGTGAATCCACCAACCCGCACCGGGCCAGCGTGGTGGATATGGCCCAATCACCCTTCGTGGGTAGGCCTACGTCCTGCAGTGGACTATTAAAAAAAAGGCTGATACAGTACAGTACAGTACAGTACAGTACAGTACACTCTTGTTTCAACTTTGTCAACCTATATGTCACCAATGGAAGGTACGTGTGACACAAAAATCGTTCAGGAACCCTTAATCTGCTTATCAAAACACACAAAAATGGAATCCTTAACATTCATTTGAGCGTAGTATTTGTTTAGTGGGGTTAAAAAAAATATGGGAGCTATAGGCCGCGTCACACAAGTTGGCGGATGTGAAGTTAGCTACAAGCTGCGCAATATCCAATCCTAACTGAAGCTCACATATAGCCGCGCGTTGATTGGCTATTGCACAGATAGTAGCTATCTTCGCATCCGCCATCTTGTGTGACGTGCCCCTTAAATATACATTTTTGATTTTTTAAGTAATTCATATGATTAAACAAGCATAATATCAAATTTCATGCAATTTGATAAATGTGGAAGTTATAACGAAGAAAGACGGCCACAACGAAGTTATAAGGGTTCTTCGTTTTACTATGGAACCCTAAAAACCTTTTCATTCAATTAGCTATCACGGTTCATGAGACACAGCCTGGTGACAGACGGACAAAGCAGTCTTAGTAATAAGGTCCCGTTTATACGCATGGATACTGATTCCTAATAAGAAGCGACTTACCTTATCACTCTTTTTATTGTCTCTCTCCACAGCTAAATCGTTAACAAAAGCAACAGGTTCTACATGATTGTACTCCGTTGGCTCCACATGGTCATACTCTATCTTGATATCCGAGACTTCCTCTTTGATGGCATCTTTCAGCTGTTCAGGGTAAGATAGATTGTATATGGTGGTTGATGTGAGGTGTGGGGCTTGGGATGCTGTTACATTCTGAAAAAGACAAAATATCTACTATTTACTTGGTTGAGTGGAAGAAATCACCTTTAGCGATAAAGCCTAAACATCATTTTACCATCTAATTCTAATTAATTCTAGAGAGGGGTGATGGGACCTGCACTGACATCCTGCTTCGGGTGTATTGTGTATTCCCCTCTTTGCCACCTTACTCAAACCAGCCGAGCTCCTTAAAACAACGAAGCACGGCCCTGAATCGTTTGCATATATGATCCACTGCCAGATGTTTTGATGCTGGAGACTTGTAATGCGTCTTTTCCTTTTTCAAGATGTCCATATGAACACTCCTCAGGGCTAACCTTACAGTGTCATGATCTATTGGAAGAAGTAAGTAAGAAAAATAAAGTCACTCTCCAATGGATCAAAGGACACAGCGGGTCCAGAGGGAATGACGCGGCGGACGAGCTAGCCAGGAGAGGTGCAGGTAGGCGCCCTGTAGGGCTTGGACCGATGATCCCTTCGCCCTTCAGCCAAGTCAGATCCTGGATACGCCACCACACAGCTAGACAACACAAGGAATACTGGGCAAGTACTGAGGGTTGTAAGCGGTCTAAGGAAGCTTTCCCGGAATTAAATCCGAGATACTCCCGACACGCCTGCTGAACCTTAAACGAGACAAACTTCGACTCATAGCCGGAGTAGTCACGGGACATTGTTCTCTAAACAAGCACCTGTTTAAAATTGGTGTTACAGACAGCCCTCTGTGCAGAGGTTGCATGGAGGTAGAAGAAACAACCGCGCATATGCTGCTTGAATGCAGCAGTGTGGCGCAACAAAGCAAGAAATTCCTCGGGGCACCGAGGACACTCCGGGAGGCCTGCGCCGGCGTTGGTGAGCTGCTGGACTTCCTGGAGGACACCGGGTGGCTGAACTAGCTGCAGCCGGGCGACCTACATAAAACGGGCCTTTTGGGGGTCAATTGTGGAAAAGGCCCGCAACAACAAGTAACAAGTAAGATGTCTCGATTCTATTCTTATATCTTCTGTAGCCTTGCAGTGCAGAAGCATGTGCTCTACACTTTCATTCTCTTGTAGGCAGCCTCAACATAGAGGGCTATCCGTAGCTCCAATTTTTGTAAATTATAGTTTAGGTCACAATGACCTGTTATTGTGCCTATCATTGTACGCAGATCAGACCTTGTTAGTTTGAGTAGTTTGTTTATGATGTTTTTATCTCTCGGAAAGAAGGTCTTTGCATGCTTACAATCATTAATTTTAAACAGGGTTACAGGGTAAGTCTACCTATTCCCGTAAAGGGTGTGTAGATTACTTTGTTTCTGACTAATTTGATATGAAATACACTACCCTAAATTAAAAATAAAATAGATATTTGAAATTGGTATTTCTGAAATTCCCAATTTTCGGCTATCAGCTCAGATATTTTGAAACATGTAAGTTGTATTATTATTTTTATTTGATTTTTACATGTAAAATAATGTTTTATGACCTCACTACCCAATATTGTCTGTAAAATTAACCTTTTATAAAAAGTATTTGAATTCAAATATCTCAACAACTGTGAGTTTTAGGATATGGCCATTACATGGATATTAAGGGTAGTAAACTACACACACTTAACGGGAATAGGTCGACTTAGCCTGTAACCCTGTATATTGTTTTACCAATAAATAGATGCTGGAGTTTCCCATCTATTTCATTATAAAGATACATTTCTATGACTGCAAATTATTTTTTTCAAAACTTTAAATCAGTGTTAACAAAATATATTGGTGAATAATTCTGCCCCCGATAGTTAAAAGGGCGCATCTGACATCTCTTATTTCGAGATTAAGATGCATATACTGGCAGATGGGCTTTTTTTTCGAGTCTCGCGTGTATAATATATTGTTGGAAAGTAGACGAGAAACAGCCGGCGAATAATATAAAAGGCAGTGCGCAAACGCTGCGACGACACTTTGCCTCGAGCAACCGTCGTGGAAACATTGTCCGATATTTCATTTCTCTTTAGTTAAATTGTGTCGAATCGCTGTCCGATTGTTTAACTTTTGATTATTTTTGTTAAATTATAATTGTCAGAAGTAGTTCGGTGTTTTATTTTTGAAATAAAATCAGTTCAAGTATCCAAAAATATTATACATTTATTATTTGTTTAAATCTTGTTCTTTTTCATATAAGATAAAATACTTATATATCTTCTAGTATAATCATCTTGATTTCAAAGTGGGAGATGTTAGATGCAGAAATTAATGCAGAAGGCAGAATTAGTAATTTGATTCACCAAAACAGGAAGGTTGTGTTTGGATCTTATAAAACATTTAATTTCACACATGTTTATGTTTGTTTAATGTATTAAAGCAACACATTTCAAGTTTCCCTTACCCATAGCAGTTCTGTATAGTTTCTCTTCACTTGCTCTTTGAAATGATTAAACTTTTTCAACAAAGCACAGCATTCCCAGCACAGCTTGACAGACACTTGAGACACCTCCAAGACCTGCAATTTAAGATGCAACAAGTTGACTGCACAAACTCAGATTTGGCATAGCTTAAATAAATCATATCTCAACTGGATTGTCGGAAGAAGAGATAGATTTGATGATAAACAAATCTACTGAACGGATTGAGATGAAACTTTGCAATAATATAGCTTATATATCAGAATAACACATAGGCTATAAATTATAATGACCCGCGGCTTCGCCCGCATATGCAATATATTGCATATGCGGGCGAAGCCGCGGGTAAAAACTAGTACTCTATAAAGCAGATAAAAACCTTAGAATAGTATAAAAACATTGATAAAAACCGATCTCTTTGTTCATATTTTCAGTTTCAAAAACTAAGGTAAATATTATGTAAGACAAAAATTTGGTCTAAGAAACAACTTTAAATGGTTTTTTGTATAACTTTAAAGCTAAACTTACCGATGTTTCATTCAAAATCTGCGAGTAAAGCTGGTAAAATCCTGTACCGCTGATGTACAGTAATTTTCGTCCCGAACACAAGCATCCCGTGCATATATCCTCCATTATCGAGAAACGACTATAGGGTCATTAAAGTTAAGTAATTTGGCGCTGCTTCACTTCAATTCACGGCACTTTTTTATTGATTTTTCTGTTGTTTTCAAGTTTGTTTGGAAAAATTAAATTCGAAAGCGTCCATTCTTTAAATATGACAATGACAGTAAATTATTCTTTGACACATTTGACAGTATATTTATTTGAGTTGACAAAGGTTCGTACATTTAATAAGATACGTTCACAAATATTTTAATTTCAAAAAACCTTTCACATTTGTGCAAAAAATAATCCTAGAACGGTTTGGTCCAGTTTTAGTTAAGTTGGCTTAATAAGTCGTCTTAAATCATGATTTGTTGTCCAAATAGCTAAGAAGCAACACTACACAATAAAAAAAAAAAGTTCGTGGAGTCCCTCCGCGCGGATGAAGTGAAACTTCGTAACTATTCTTCCTCCCCGGGAGGGTTGAACGGTTAACGCAACAGTGCTTTCATACACCATGAGGGGTTCATGGTACCGTTAAAAGTTTCGTTTAGTTTAATTTAACGCAACCTTGTTGGAAGTTGCATTAAAAGTTTCACTTCAAAATCCTAAATATTTTTATGCAGCCTGCGACAGCTAAACAATTTTAGACGCCGAAATGGTTAAATCAAGATGTGTGACAGCCGACCATTGTAGGTTTATATGAATTAGCTCAATGCAGCCAACTGAGTCAGTTGTCGCACCGCGCGTCGGGTGCGGGGACGCGCGTTGCACGCGCAGCTCTGCACGCTTTTGTATGAAACGCTAGTGAATGGGTTCAGTTCAGCGCTTGTGGTAGCGTTTTTTGGCTCACGTGACATAATAATACAAAACCACTCTATCATAATTATATTATTTATTTGAACAATTCCCTTTCATTAATTGAGTATTTTGATCTCGTTTTCTTTAAAAAAGGAATATGGTACCGTGCGTTAATATTTGAACCTCCGCATATACTATGGTGGTCAAATGTGAATATATGCCGAAAATATGTTGTTATGGCTCACAAATTGCGCTCTGGGCACATACATGCCTATAAATAATTTCAAATATTTATTGAATCTGGTGGAGGATCCAAGTTGTGATGCTTACGGTGCGCCCACTGAGGATGTCTATCATCTGCTTGTTGAGTGCACCCAGAGTGCATCCGAAAGAAACCAAATTATTGATACATTGCACTCTGGGTGAACCCTTAAATAGGCTGGATGTTGGTTTTATCCAAAACGTTCTGGCAGCGCCTATATCAGCATTCTATCATTTTGCTTGTTTTTATACTTAGTAAGTTTATATATTAGGAAGGGTTCAAAGTCCCCAAATAAAAATTAGAAAAAAAAAATCACTTTCATTAGAACCCAACTAGAACCTTATCTATTTTACAATAATTTATCATAGACAGTAACGTATTATAAAATTGACATTATGGTATCACGATGGCTTGAAAAATGTCAAAAGAACGAACTCGGTGTTGTAAATAATGAGCTAATTGGAGCTAAATATGTCCACAATTTAGTGAAAATAGCTTGCAATGCAAAATTAAACCAAAATAAATTCCAAGTAGGTACAGCAAAATGTAGATTTAACAATATCTAATAAAATTACTGTTTAAAATACTTTACTGAGATAGTTTCGGACTATGCCATAGTAAATATAATTATATTTAACAAATTTTAATCCAAAGTTGCTATGCCAGTTGAAATATTTATTTTGATTAATTTATATTAGGTTTTAACCTTTTAATTTGGATAAAAATCGGTAAAATTAAAATATTTTTACGAACGCATCCACACAATGTCAACAAAGAGAGAAATGGTTGTCGAAAAGTTGTATGAAAATGACGATTTTATAATAGTAAACAAACCGTATGACATGTACATTAATTCAGATGATGAAAATGAGAAGGTAAGAACAGTGATAAGTGAGTGATTTCATGTATAATTATATATTTTGTTTTTGTGTTGATTGTTTACTTTTTAGGTTATTGTCTGTCTCTTTTCATCTTGTGGTGGTAGGTATTTTAGTGATGTGCCACTATGTGAAACATTTATTATCGATAAACTTTGTTTATTTTTTTCAGAACACAGTGACCTATCACATTGCGTCTCCAGATTCACATCTCTCTACTTCGGCCAATCCCATTCATTTCATACAACGACTGGACTATTCCACTAGCGGAGTTTTATGTATAGGTAATAATAATATCATCATCATCAGCCTTTAACAACCCACTGCTGGGCATAAGTCTCTCTTTGTTTATTCCATACCACCTTGCCATTCACCTCTATCCCTTGCCAATTCCATCCATTTGATGCCCATTAATCGTTTAATGTCGTTGACCCATATCATTCTTGGTAATCCAGCCTGCAGTGCACATCCTATGGCAGAAAAGAATAAACGAATTCAAATAATTACGACTGTAAAACATTATCTATCTTTGAAATGATTTTTATCGTGCTTCACACACTAGGTTTATAGAAACTTTCTTTTTGTGATAAATTTTAAAAAAAATTACGCGTTCGCAGGATTTGAGCCTGCATCTCCTGCACCAGAGAGATGCAGGTTCATAATTATCTATCTTGTTATTATTACTCTGATTTTTTTTTATTTATAGCCAAAAATAAGAATGCGGCAGCTCGAGCGGGCAAATTATTTGAAAAGAGAAAAACACGTAAATATTACCTGGCCATCGTGAGAGGGCACGTTGACTTCGAGATCGCTGATATTGAATTCGACGTTGGTAAGACGTTTTTTTTGTGTCTGTTTATTGGATATGATTATCATATCATCACATCCACTGCTGAACAGAGGCCTCTCTTATAGATTTTCAATAAGATTTGCGGTGATAATTAGGTCGTCTGTCTAACTAGTCGATGGACCTCCTACTTTGCGCTAAGTTCTTGACTGGTAACCACGTATCGGCAACGTGGTTACCAGTCAAGAACTTAGCAGCGCCATCCACCATCAGTTAGTCCTACTCGCTATGCTCCGCCCACTGCCATTCAAACTTGCCAATCCACTGGGAAACGGCAACTTTGACTCTTTTTCTGATCTCGTTGCCAATTCAATTTCGCTAAGAGATTCCGAGCATAGCCTTTATTCTTATTCGATTTGGGGACGATAAGTCCTGCACTGACGTCCCGCATGGGGTGTTTTGTGCATACAACAGCATAGCCCTCTCCATAGCTGGTTGGAGTTACTTGGAGCTTACTAATAAGACCCAGTTAATGAGTAAAGTACATATAGCTTTCTTGCTTACTATATAACTCTCTCAATTCATTTCTCTTCTAATGTATTTACTTCACTTTCAGGCGTAGACCCCCTAACCGCGCACTCGAGTCATCGCATGTCAGCGTTAGTGAATAGCGCAAGCAGTTCATCCTGCGTTCAGTCGAGACCTGCTCACACTCGCATGCTGGCGCTGGAGAGAGGACGGTACGGGGACGAAAAAGTCACTGTTTTGCTGCTGAAACCTATAACTGGTAAGATAAATCTAAAATTGTTCAATTAGATTCATCATTTTATTTAGGTACATACAGTTCCTAACCATAGGCATCGGTGAACTACTGCCATCAGATGACCTTTCAGTCTGTTTGTTACTTTTTGAAGAGAAAACTTCTTTAGCGGCGTTGTGCACTTTTTGAGATGGGTCAAAAATGTTGAACTTGTTAAACGTGACCTGATCGAAAATTCATCAATTCGTAAGACAGAGGGAGCAAGTTTTCACTTATGCCGGGACTTTCTACTCCCGGAGTGCAAAACCAAACATTTTTTATTGCACCTAGCGCTTAGGCCGGGCCCGCAAATTATCCCCACTATTTACTCGTATTATGCGGGGTTCTCATTCTTTCTATTTTTCTTAAATCTAAAAAAAAATCCGCGGTTTTTTTGTTTTGCTGCATTATTCCATCTAGATGTGGTCGAAGGGAAGCTATCTTGCCTAAATATCTAATAAATACCTAACTAGCTTTTGCCCGCGGCTTTGCCCGGGTGATTTTTTAGTTTTTATGCCATAACACAGGACCATTTATTTTTATTCGTTATAAAAATAGCCTATGTTACTCTCTGACTTTTAGAGTATCATCCATGCAAATTGTTTTTGGTTATGATATTAATTTATCGATATTATTTTCATGCCGTTTCACTTCCTTATTTCACACAATACAATACCACCAGCGCCACCTAGTGGAAGAGTAATTAAGTAAATTCCTATAGGCCTGGTGTCAGCTGATATAGCTAAACGGGACCCAAAATGTATCGTGCCATCCAGGCCACGGCAGCGCTCTGTAGAAATGCCACCCGCGGTCACCCGTCCGAAGATTGGCCGGGCCAAACGTTGCTTGATTTCTCTATAGACTCTCTATAGATCCAGTCGATAGATCCACGGTAGATCCAGTGAGACATTATTTTCAACTCTATGACCGCTAAATGTCCTTACTCGTCATTTCTGCCATGAAACGTCCTCTGCTGGACATAGGCCTCCCTTAAAGATCTCCAATAGGACCGGGTGGTAGCGGTTTGCCAGCGCGATCCTGCGGTCTTAAGAAGTCATCGGTCCTCCTTGTGGGTGGACGTTCTACGCTGCGCTTGCCAGTATGCGGTCTCCACTTGAAAACTTTTCGACCCCATCGGTCCTCAGTCCTCCATGGTATGTGCCCTGCCCACTGCAGCCCTTTCCATACCTCGTTGGGCTACTTGGAGCTTAGGTTAGATAAGGCCCACAGTGAACACACACTGGTCGAACATTTTCGACTTGAGGCTTTGAGGTATGTCGGATTAGCATTTCGCAATTTTCCGAACGTTGCCCAACCGAGGTGGATTCGTGTTCTTAGTGATGCTCATGAATTGTTTTCTCAAGGTCGTCGCCACCAGCTCCGCGTGCACTGTCAGGCAGTCGGTCACATCATACTCGGAGACTACACCTACAGTAACGCTACTGACATCACGCCGCACCGCATGTTCTTACACGCTACCAGGTAAATTAGCATAATTATGGGACATGTGTTCCTACACGCTACAAGGCAAAGTAACGCGTGCACTGTCAAGCGGTCGGCCACATCATACAGGAAGACTATACCTACAGTAACGCTACTGATATCACGCTGCATCGCGTGTTCTTACACGCTACCAGGTAAAGTAACATGGGACATGTGTTCTTACACGTTACAAGGCAAAGTAACGCGTGCACTGTCAAGCGGTCGACCACATCATACTCGGAGACTACACCTACGGTAACGCTACTGACATCACGCCGCACCGCATGTTCTTACACGCTACCAGGTAAAGTAACATGGGACATGTGTTCTTACACGTTACAAGGCAAAGTAACGCGTGCACTGTCAAGCGGTCGGTCACATAATACTCGGAGACTACACCTACAGTAACGCTACTGATATATCACGCATCGCATGTTCTTACACGCTACCAGGTAAAGTAACATGTGGGACATGTGTTTTAACACGCTACCAAGTAAAGTAACTTATGGGACATGTGTTTTTACATCCAACTAGGTAAAATTACACCGGAGGATATATGTGAATATGGAACTCCGCGTGCACTGTCAAGCAGTCGGTTACATCATACTCGGAGACTACACCTACAGTAACGCCACGTCGCTTCGCATGTTCTTACACGTTGCCAGGTAAAGTAACATGGGACATGTGTTCTTACACGTTACAAGGTAAAGTAACGCGTCATTTTATGTCATACTAGTTGTCACCCGCGGCTTCGTCCGCATGATATTTTGATTTTGGTGCTATCCCATGGGAACCTTTTATTTATCCGGGATAAAAAGTAGACTATGTAACTTTCCGTCTTTCAAATCCGAGGCCCTACCTAACCACCCTTAATAAAGGAAGTGGAAAAACAAAATATAAAAAAAATAAACGATTTGACGGTTGTTTGATTCGACAGTTGTTTTTTTTGACATTTCAAAGCGCACTCTAGAATAGCTCGCAGATAGCAGAATTTTTTTCCTACTTACTTGACACTTATCGTCATATTATGGAACATTTACGCAATATCATTATAATTTATAGCCTCTTTGTTATTCTGATATATAAGCTATATTATTGCAAAGTTTCATCTCAATCCGTTCAGTAGTTTTTGCGTGAAAGAGTAAGAACAAACATCCATCCATCCATCCTCACAAACTCAAACTTTCGCGTTTATAACATTACTAGTTTTTACCCGCGGCTTCGCCCGCATACACAATATATCATTTTAGTTTATAGTCTATATGTTATTCTGATATATAAGCTATATGATTGCAAAGTTTCATCTCAATTCGTTCAGTAGTTTTTGCGTGAAAGAGTAACAAACACCCATACATCCGATCCATCCATCCATCCATCCTCACAAACTAGCTGCATCACCTAATACATAAAAAAAGAAATACGCGTCGAATTGTATACCTTCTCCGGTGGTTCGTCGGTCAAAAAGTAACATTCTCTGACCTCTAAACTATATATCTGTATAAAAAATCAAGTCGATCCATTTCTCCGTTGCTTCGTGAAAGAGTAACAGACAAACCAATATATCAACAAACACGCTGTTGGATCTATAATAATTGAATGCTAGGCGATAACCATGTCATCATAGCTTGAATCAAGCACATTCCATTCCAGCTGTCTTAACAATACCATTTATACCACACTCACTCGGAAAGTGTCTTATTACTCGTCCATAAATGGGTTACAAAGTTCGTAATTTATCACTTAAAAATGTGCGACAGGAAAAGTTATATGGAATTTTATTACTGCCCTCCGAAGCAGGGCAGGAATGTTGTATGAAAATCCATTATGCCTTATATAGAAAACGATCTATTTATCTAGTTT
This sequence comes from Hypomecis punctinalis, assembly GCA_949316475.1. Lineage (NCBI taxonomy): Eukaryota > Metazoa > Arthropoda > Insecta > Lepidoptera > Geometridae > Hypomecis > Hypomecis punctinalis. The sequence continues at coordinate 8,389,368 of OX438821.1, read as the reverse complement.
CCTTTAAGAATTTTTAGCTTACTCTCAAATTGATCGTTTTCTACCCTCGGTGTACAATGTACTATTATAATTCTTATTCACTCCGTTAATTCTTGCTCTTTTACAAGCTTTTATTTAGTTTCCCTTTGTCAGTCTGTAATGAAATCTTGCAAGTTACATTTGATCCATTTCACGGTTTCCGATTAAGCTGAAATTTTGCATACATGTGTAAATTACGTGACAATGCAATATCATAATGACATGGTGCTGATCTGATTATGGAGCTGGAAGGTAGCCAAAGGAACTTTGCATTGAAACGAAACCACCTCATCGAGTTTGATCGTCTTGACGAGTAATTTGTCTTTCAATGGTAACCAGGGTCTGATGATGGAGCTGGAATGTGGTCCTAGGAACTCTGAAACGACGCAAACTCATCGAGTTTCAGCTCGTTTGATTCGTCTTCGCGAGTAGGTAAATAACTACACGATTACGCAGAAGAAAACTTAACAAGCTCGCGAAACTTAAATTACGATAAATAATTGATTATTTTATTTTGTTAAGATTAATCTTAATATATATAAATCTCGTGTCACAATGTTTGTCCTCAATGGACTCCTAAACCACTTAACCGATTATAATAAAATTCGTACACCATGTGCAGTTCGATCCAACTTGAGAGATAGGATAGTTTAAATTTAAAATTATAGTCGCAATTTTAATTTATTTAGCCACAGCAACGCGTGGCGGGGTCAGCTAGTATTATATACGATTTGCAACACCCTAAGACAGGGTATAATATATACTATTGTTTCATATTAGATATATATATATAGCAACTGTATATTTTAGTAAAAAATAAATAAATAAATACTTGATCAGTAAAAGCTTGTTTAAAAAACAAGATTATTTTTGCAAAAAATAGCATGACCGACTTCACCCGTGTACAGAATTCGCAAATATTTCGCACGGATCGATGCAGCATTTTCCACATTATTGTTGATTTATCAAAAATGGCTCAGCCGATTTCGATAAAATTTAAATGGGACCAATTTCGAAGTATACTCTTTCCAATAAAAAAAGAATTATTGAAATCGGACCACTATGAAAAAAGTTATGCGGTTATACATAAAAAAAAAAAATTATACGCGTCGAATTGTATACGTCCTCCGGTGGTTCGTCGGTCAAAAAAGGTTTTTTTTTTTAATAATTGTTTTTTTTTCAGATTAGTGATACCTTTTCCTCAAGATCCAATCGACATGCAGACATCTGAACCGTTCTTCTCCGACCCCCAGTTCACATCAAAATGGAAGCCTGAGAAGTGTTTCTACAAATATCGCAGCGAAAAAGATTTTAGAGACGCGTGCAAAATCATTGACGATTCGTATGTTATCGGAGTCAAATATAAATTGTTCAAATACAGTGATCAATAGCAAGATAAATTGATATGTTAATAATAGCATATTATGATACAATAATAGTTTTCACCAATTCAAAAAAATAATTGATAATTCATGTGTCGAATATAGTAATCATTAGAAAAATACTTATTGTTATTTTTTATTGAAATAATTGATAACAATAGTCTATTATTCATAGTAATTATTTAATGTTAAGATTCAGTGATCAGTTACTATTAATTAACATTTAATTATTGAAATTAATTTGTTAAAAATTGCTTTCTTTTTCAACAATTTATTTTTTAAATGTTAAAATTTCAGAATTCATACGCTAAGCATCGATTTTATAATTGAAAAAAATAGTGTATTGATTTGAAAATTAAATATAAGCTAATGAATAACTACAAATTTTAAAATAATAAAAATTTACGCTAAATTTAGAATTTAAAATTATATATTGCAATTTTAACTATTAGTTTATATAAATGTGCTGTTATGTAGGTATAGTAGCCGGCAAAAAACTTGAACGTTAAACCATAGCTACCTCTCTTTTGTTTTCTCTCCTAACGAAAGGGAGAGAGTGAAATTTTTTCTTCAACTTACGTGCCGGGGACCTTTACCTACCTACACTATACCTTTATAAACTTGAAATGTTTTATTTAATTAATTGAATGAAAATAAACTTATACCATAAACTAAGTTTGTCTATGCTTATACTAAAATCACTAAAACCGTAGACAAAAATTCCCAAGCCAAAACTAATTTGTATATACACAAAACTAAATTTATAACATATAAAACTTAATCTAAAAGCTTCTTTGTAGAAGGAAACGTGGCCAGAGTTGCCTCGCTGAATGGCAATGCTGAGCTATTGACCAAAGTAGACGCCAGCATTCTGGTCACGCCTCACTTCTACTAAAAATGAATGGAAATTATATTGTGAAGTCTGATTATATGTTAATAATTGCTAAACTGGATAAAAAATAATACATTGGTTAGTTAATTTTCTATCATTAAACTAGAGAAAAGTAAATGTGTAAAATACTTCGGTAAATAATTTGATTAGTTGCATTAATACGTAAAATATTTGAAACTTTCAAATGATGGGAAATGTGGGCTATGAAAAAAATTTACACACTCTGAATTCTATTGTAACCAAATTTACTAGTCATTTTAATTACATAGTTAGTTAGTTTTCCTTCTTCTTCTACCAGCTAAAAAATCACATCATTTAATCGACCATAATTATCGATTTTGTCAAGATAAATGGTTTTCTTAAAATGATGACTGTATTTTGTTAAACTAGATTACTAATGTAGATTTATTATACACTAGTTTTTACCCGCGGCTTCGCCCGCATGATATTTTGATTTTTAACGCAATATCATTATAATTTATAGCCTATGTGTTATTCTGATATATAAGCTATATTATTGCAAACTTTCATCACAATCCGTAATAGTTTTTGCGTGAAATAGTAACAAACATCTATCCATTCATCCTCACAAACTTTCGCGTTTATAATATTAGTAGGATGCAAACAAATAACAACAAATTGATTATTTATATAAAACTGCGGGATTTTCGTGTGGGCAAAAAATAAAACACCAAGTAATTTATTTCATATTTTTTATTTCGCATCATATCATTCTTACTTACTATATGTCATATGTATGGTATTAGCTATGTTTAAACTATAGGTAGGTACAGAGTACATCTTTATGCTTAACGGTAAATTTCATTTTATATTCATTTTCTTAACGGAGAAACAGCAAAAAAATTAACATATGTCGGATAGTAATGGAGAGATATTTTTGTAAATCATTATAGTATTTATTAACATGTTAAAAATTGTTAACGCGTTAATAATTGGTGGTAAGATCTAAAAGGTACGAGTTTCTAATTTTTTTAGATATATTCTAAGCGTTAATATTTGCTATATGTTCAGATATAGCCAACATTAAAATTAATTTTTAACCATGTTTAGCTACCATGGGTAACATTTCTATATCTGCACTTATAGGATTCAAAATTCCTATTTAAATACAGCTTCAAGTGGATGTTTGAAGTCGATTTGTTTGATTTGAATCTTTTATTAATTAGTGATAATTTTCAAATGTATATCTCCAAAACTTCCGATATAACTTTCAAAAAACATTAACAAAAACATTCATTGAAACAATAAAATTATAACGAGTCTTAACATAACAGACGAGCGAAAGGCTTATTCGTTACATTCTTAACATTCTAATTTCATTTTACATCTAACTTTTACATTATGCAAGTTAAACAAAACGGGGGGTAGGTATAAAAAATAAAAATCAGGCTAACTCGCCGAAAAATGTGCCTTCAATATCTTGATAAGTATAGCCCAGCGAGCTCACCATTTTACAGGTAGGTGTATAGCATTATATACCTTAAATACATCATCACATTACATTAAATATATAATCGCGTAGGGTAGATTTAACATACAAAACTTGGGGAAGATAAAAATCACTAACACTTTCTGGTCGTTAAGTTCGAAACATCACATACGATTTTGTCCGAAATGAAAGCTCAGAATTTCATTCTACTGAAGATATAATTTTAGTGTGCGTTCAGAACGAGAAGTTTGAGCAAATAAATCGAAATTAAACATGATCTTATCTATATCTAAGACAACACCCATGGACGGTCAAAAGACAAACAAAAAGTGCATTCTGGATTTAAAACACGACATTGTACACGTTCCACGAAAACTCAAGACTTGATAAAAGCTTAAACTTTTATTGGGATGGAAATTTAATGGACTTTAACATTGATAACATAATATTTTATTGTATTGTAACATTGAGCGCGATCTATTATTGAAATTTGTATACATTAACATTGAAATCTTTGCTACAGTTAAAATTAAAATCAACACGTGGAATTCACATAGGCTTATTGAAATGTAACATTAGTTTTAACAACTGGTAACATAAATTATTTTAGTTAAAGTCCAAATAGTATTTTTTTACATCTTTTTTGCACATTTGCATCTTTTTGTAATTTTTCACCGTAACAGTTGAAACTTTTATCAATTTAAAAAATGTTCTAGCGGTACACCAAACTAAACATTCTACAAACACCTATTGCGTCATTATTGCTGTATTTTTTTCATGTTAGAAATAAAAATCGATGTTTCTCCCGTATTTATTATAATATTTAACAAATACCTACCCATTTGTTAAATATTTTGAGTATTTTTTTACACAAACATAGTTAACTTCCCATCAGATTAGATCTTCTAATGCTTTTATGTAGGTAGTACTTAATGATACTAAATAATTTAACCTTCAAGGGTAAGCATACGTACAGCAGTAGACCATTAAAAAGCTGGTATAGTGCAATACTTTGTTGAAGCGTTTTTGTAAAATAATATATAATATTTGAGTTAATAAATTGAGAGACGTCATACTCATTAAAAATAGCCCTTAAACGTGGTAAAATTATGTTGTACTTAGGTAGAATTTATACCTATATGCAGCATGGTTTCAATTACCTATTAGCAGAGTTTAAAACCCAGTTCTTAGAAAGAGATAAAACAGGTTCACAGAAAGTTCGCCTTGCACGTGTGACGCGTGTAACGTCGGCGCAAGACAAGGCGCGACTGACTTGACTCAAGATAATTAGCTTGACTTGAGTTCGCTATGCTAGGCAGAGTATAACGCATCTACCTCAGTTTATATATAAGATCATTGTTGTAAAAGGTCAGGTACAGTTTGTGTGCACAATCATGCTTAAAATGCAATATTTTGTTTCGATAAGCAAATACTATCAATATATTTTTAATTTTAGTTCACGTTTCTGATTTCATTTCGTAAGATTAATGAAAATCCTTAGATTTAAATTACTGGCAGTTTAACTTTTATTTTTGAAGTTCAAAAACTCGAATCTGAAAACATGAAAACAAATAGTTTCCAAGTTCTCTCTTTGTTTCCATAAAATATGACCATCAAAATTATTTAGAATTATTATAATGTTTTTAAAAAAATGTTTCGCTACAAGTTATATGTCTATCTATCCTGTACTTTAATTTGATAAAATATATTCAACTGGAGTATAGTATTTTTCCACATCTTCACTTTCACAGAAAAGCCAAAGATAGTGTGATGTCACAAGCATTGACTCCATCAATGCCTTGTAATATGAGCAAAACCTCCACTGTTAAAGAGTTCGAATAAGGAGAAGTCGATTTTTATTTCAAACATGGTATATAAATATACAAGATATTGCTAATGAAGAGATTCAACGTATCTAGATACATCCGTACACGTATTATATAGATCAACACCGAAAATCTACCATCTCTCTCGAGTCAGCAATAACTGGTTGGTAACAAAATAAAAATAAAATGTATAAGGTATTACAAAAAAGTTATTCAAAATATCGATATTTATTGTGAAACGTATTCGTTATTTAAAAGAGCAAATATTTTATTTGGCGTTTTATTGTAACAAAAATACAACAATACGCGATAAATTGTTCGCAAAAGTTGTTTATTTGTATTATTACAAATAATTACTGTAGAAATTGATACAAATAATGACAAGGAAAAAAAACTGATTATTTACAAAGATATTTGATACTCGTACGTCTTTGTGTTTCGATTTTCTTGTCTCGATATTTGTCAAATAAAATAAACAACTTTGAAATTTATCATAAATGTTCTAGATATTAAAAGTAATCCACCTAACTGCATTGGCCCTTTGTGGGTAGGCCTACGTCTCGCAATGGACTATTAAAATGACTGGTACAATACCAGTACTGAAAGTAATATAAAAACAGATTTAACCCACTATATACGTATAGTTATACTGGGCTTTAAACGAATGCTGACTCCAAAGAGAAAACGCAAAAAACAAAATCAATATTCACAGAGAAGTTTTGGATAGAAAACATCCATTTTACACGTTTCAAAAAATATTTTCGTCATATATTTGAAGAGATTTATTTGTGTACAAAACAATATTTCACAAGCATGCAGTGGTACTTCACGGGACTTTTATTCTAAAAAACATCGAATCTAGTTCGTTCTAGGAACAAATTAAAATTTCTACTAGACTGTATTTGCATGTATCATACATTATACCGCATAAAAGATCTCAGCTGTCAGAAAAATCACGCCTATGAAGTCCTGAATTTCTTAATATTACAGATAGTACCTGTCTATGTCATACTTTATGGCCATGCCGATTAGTGATGGCCGACGAATGAAATTGAATCCAAGTTCTCTCCTACTCATGTAAAATTTGGCTCAAGACGGCCGTCTTACCAGGCCATAAACTAAAAAAAGGCACGCCGCCATCTTGTTTGATACGAACCTCCATTCTCCTCAGTACGAGTGCCGACGCCAAAAGTAAATAAAATCCAATTTCACACCTACAACTACTCATTCAATTTCATTACAACATTGTTTGATAATCGATTTTTTCCACCACTATCCCAACTCTAAAAATGTCAATCTTCTATGTCAATGTCACTGTCGCGGAGATCAAGCTATCTTTTATGCAGTATAATAAGATTTTTTGACGTGATAACGTTTCATAAATCGATGAACGCCGGCTGCACGCACGAAAAAGCGTCACATTCCGCTTGAGCGGAGCGTGCAAGCGAGAGCGCGGAGCAAGCGCTAGAGAGGCACAATGGGTCTAAGTGATTGGCTAATTTCAGTTGTCGACTCAACAATGTTTTCTTAAGAGGTTTTCAGGTAAAATTATCATGCGTAAACAAACTTTACAGACAATTTCTGATTTTATGTCAGTTCTAAGTCAGAGCCATATTATAGTCTCGATCTGTGACATTAAAATTTTAAGGTGCGTACATATTATACAACATAACATGTTGAAAAACATTCACATAAAACAAGAACACTGAATGTCAAAAAACGTTTTGTTTTACTAAGTTATTTAACATGTTATAAACAACGGGTAATATAACATTTATTTAATCTTTAGTCATCGCTCATTTCAACATTAAATCATAACAATAAATCTTAAAAATAATCCTTGATAACATTTTTAAACGATTCGTTAAAATTTAATTTGAGGAATTCGTTTATCATGTTATATGGTATAAATTTAAATATGTCATCTCTAAAAAATCATTTCTTATTATCGATGTCTGTAATGATATTATAAAATACAAGATTATTTTTTGCAAAAATTAGCATGTCCGACTTCACCCGTGTACAGAATTCGCGAATATTTCGTATGGATCGATATAGCATTTTTCACATTATTGTTGATTTATCAAAAATGGCTCAGCCGATTTCGATAAAATTTAAATCGGACCAATTTCGAAGTATACTCTTTCCAATAACAAAAGAATTATTGAAATCGGACGACTACGAAAAAAGTAATGCGTGGTTATACATATATACGCGTCGAATCGTATACCTCCTCCGGTGGTACGTCGGTCAATAACACAGTGCTATGATTTTTTAAACTTTAACCATTAAGAAAAATAAGCGACTACTGATAAAAACCGAATTGGTGTCTACCAAGTATCAAATACTTTTAGTTGTACTAACAATGACAGATCAGTGTTGTCAACCTAGCAAAATTAGTAAAATGGCACACGGGCGACCTCACCTACGATGCTTCTCTTTTTACACAAACTATCTAGTGTCAATGTTTAAATATATGCAAATACAGTCTTAATAATAGAGAAATCAGAAACACCGAAAAATGTCTACTCACGTCTAATCTATGTTTAGGGTATGACTTTTAATGTATTTCCATTAATTACAAAAACAATTGAGTATATAGTTATGTGCAGTTTATATTATAGTACATAATAAGCAAGATGACTAAAAATATAATTAATCCGCCAGATAGATTATCAAAAAATGTTAGACGCGTATTTTTTCTTTTGTCCATTAAATAAAAATTGATTAGGAAATCAGAGCCTGTTAGAGTTCTGCGTGACGTCACGAGTCACATACTTTACAGACTTTTGTCGCAGAAGTGACGTCTTTGACAAGCTTTGGTTTTGTAATTTATTGTTTAATTGACAAAAGATATTTTTTTTTGCAAAAAATAGCATGACCGACTTCACCCGTGTACAGAATTGTCATTACATAGTATAAATAAAAATCGCTTTCCGCTGTCTGTCCCCATGTATGCTTATATCTTTAAAACTACGCAACGGATTTTGATGCAGTTTGTTTTAATATATAGAGTAATTCAAGATAATTGTTTATATGTTTAATACACCTGTGCAAAGCCGAGGCGCATCGCTAGAACGCAAATATTATGCACGGATCTGTGTAGCATTTTTTACATTATTGTTGATTTATCAAAAATGGCTCAGCCGATTTGGATAAAATTTAAATAGGACCAATTTCGAAGTATACTCTTTCCAATAAAAAAAAAATATTGAAATCGGACTACTTTGAAAAAAATATGCGTCGTTATACATTAAAAAATATATATATACGCGTCGAATTGTATACCTCCTCCGGTGGTTCGTCGGTCAAAAAAAAAATGTGTTCAATTTTGATAATATTAATCCAACTCGCAGACTAATTACAATAATGATTTTTTTACCCAGTCGTCATGCTTATTGCTTTTATGTTTTAAATTTGCAATCTTTTAAACTTTTTGCAATTAATACTTTTACAATTAGTTTACAACTTATTATGGGTCAAAATTAGGTATTTATTATGATATTTTTTAGATAGAATATCTATCTACATGACAACATTTATGGAAATCTTTTTCTGTCAGAAAACCCATGTTTTGGATTAGAGATTCTTGAATTGCATTATGTTTATTACCTCATATATTAGTGTTAATATAATATATTTGAATTAGTTGTAAGAAAATACATTAGAAGTCATTTATATAATTATGTAAGAACGCCCTCAGGGGTATATTCTCATAGTTTGTAATTTGGTGTTATTAATCGAGATAGACTGGTGATATTGCTATAAAATATCGCTTTAAGAAAATCAAATTGATTTTGGCACTTGGCACGTTGAATGTGGTATAAACTTTGATATTTGACATATTTAGTATATTTATATAATAAATAAATAAACAACACCCAAATGTATAAATACATACTTGTATAGACAGTAACTAAATAACACCCAGACACATGACTACATATGTTCATCACATAAATACTTGCCCTGGGTGGGGATCGAACCCACGCCTCTTTGATCCAGAAGTCAGGGTCACTGAGCCACCGAGGCAGTCAATAGTATAGTCATATAGATGATGTTTCAAAGATAAACCATCAGTTTTGCATTATTTGTAATCATATATGACATTCAGGAATTTATATTTTATCAACGCTGCTGATATATTAGTAGTGATAAAAATGTACATAAATATTGATATATAATTATGTAAATATATATATTCAAAGCTACCACTTTTAACGCTGTGTGACATGCTTAAAGAAACTAAAATAATGTTAAAACTTTCAAGAACGAGTGTTATGATCACGTTTTTATATATAGCCAATTCTAATCAATACTATGTCGAGGACTTTATAAAATATTGGTGTTATATTTGGGACTTAACAATATTAATATATATTCTTAAGTTATACATGGAAAAACATAAATATAACTTAAAATGAAACACACATAATTTTAATAGCCTATCTAAACAATGTTCGCTCAATATTTTGTATATAATATAGTTATATATCTTGAAATTTCCTAGCTAAGAGTACGCCCCATTTTATAATGGTAGCTTATATGCTTAATATGCTTATATACTATTGTTTATTCTATGGAAACAACGAAGCTTACACGGGTACTTATACATAGCATATACTATATGTATATGTAGCATATACTATATGTATATGAAAGGAAGTATAGCAACAAGAGAAAGGCAACGACCATCCTTTTCTGATTGTAGCCACAATCTTACTTATATATCAGACGGTCGGCAGATATATCCTAGTAGATATATATTCTTAATCTAATCGGATATTATGTATGCTTTATCCACTAAACAAGCGATTATAGGCGTAAATTATGTTTTTTTTTTCACTAACATCTAGCATTTTTATGTCCTAAATTTTTCTATCTAATCGTTCGTCACCCACTTTTTGTGATATAGGTACAATTTTGAGGTCGCACCTCTAGCTTCGAGTGATAGCAAAAAAATTGAAAGTCCAAAATTAAAAATTTACTAATTAGTCTTATAGAAGTTTTAACTTTTAACATATTAATAGAGAATTTTTATTTTATGCTATCACTCGAAACAATTTTTCATAATTTTGAATTTGACAGAATGACCAAATTGACACAACGATTCGTTCCTAACCGGAGGATGAACTAATAGTAGTTTTTTATTATTTAATAATCATATAATATATATAATAATATCTTATTATAACTCCTAACGATATGTCTCTCAAGTTTCACTACATGCCTCAAAAAAAAAAATGCTAAATTGAAACAAATAAATCAACTACGACAGGTAAACTATAATTCGGGACATGTTGAATCTTTTTTGTTTTATTTTAAGCGTTGAATGTTATTAAAATGTAAGTAAATATTAATTTTACTGGTATGTTGGTAGTAATTGTTTAAAAAAATATTTAAAACCTTACATAAAATACTGATATCGTTTAATATGACGACAAAAAAATCAATATTATTCATGTGGCAACACTCAGAATATATGTCTATGAAGAATATATGTTACAATAAAGTGATTTCATGTTGTAATAAGTTTTATCTGTGATACATTGACTCAATTTTATTCAAACGATAAAATATAACAAAACAGATTCAAAATGTCATTATACATTAAATATAATGTATAAAATACATGATTTACAAAATATTACATCGAATAACAGCGACGTGGATAGACACGTGCGCCTTTCAAAAAGTTTTCAAAAAAGATGACGTCATAGTGCTAGATTTTCTCTATCATACGTTTAGGTACACTAACTTATTTCCCCCTGGGAGTCTCACCAAAAAAACAAATAGGAAAATATCATAAAAGAAACATAACAGCCGAAATATAAAATTAAAACACGCATTTTTTCTGTTGAGAGAAAACCAAACTAACACTCACTCACAGTTTTTTTTTCATTTGACTACAGTAAACGGTTAAATATTACTTATACTAATGCAATAAATATTTTTTCTTTTCACTTAGTCACCTATTTAATAAATAAATCTAACTTTTTCACTACGTTTCGGTATTTTTTTTTCTCAAAGTTCTTTAAGTGTATCCTTTAAACATTTAGACACAACCTTCATTTATAACAGTTATAGTTATTTTTATTTTATGATTTTCGTTAATTTATGATTTTTGGCATTGTATCTCACGGAGAAATGAAGAAAACCCACGAAAAAGTGACTAGAAACTGTGTATAGCTTTTCGTCTATTCGTATTTTTTTTTCTATTTTTTTTCGTCGCCTTACTTTCCTAGCATCCTCAGCAGGTATATAAAATTGTTTTACAAAACATCTCACTCTGTGATGTGACTTGCCTATGCTACTTTCCTACTAAACATGTTTCCAAAAATCTACATTTTTTTCCACTAAATCTTATCCTATGCTTGTGCTATCAGATGTTTGGTACCATTTGACGTTTCCACAACATTTTTTCAAAAAATGTCTTTTTCCGAAAAAAGGTTTCGTCGCAACCATGTTTTGGCCCGCGTGTAAAATGATATCGTCTTACAACTAAACCTTATACGTAATCTAATGTCATATAACTAATATAATTTCTAAAATTATTTTTTTTAATTAATCCGCATTTGAATGCGCGTCATAAGCAGCAATAGAAACTAAATATTTCGTTATGACTCACATTTCTTATTTTGCGTCAGAGTAAATATTTCACCCTATGTGTTAGGGCTTATTATAATTATAATATAATATACTATATTTTGAGGCTTTTAGCCTTACTAATGTACTATCCGCTCTCGACCCCTCTCCTGCTGCTAGATAATGAATATTCAAGATGTTATTTTCCTGGAGAAAAAAAAAACTTTTTCTAAACAAAATATCACATTTTGTATCTTTGGCTTGCTTCACCATGAAAATAATATTAAGCTGGATTTGTATTCGAAAAAAACATTTAAAATATCTAAAATAAAAATTTACAATATTACATAAAAACGCTGTAAAAGATTAATTCAACAGTTCATTAAGTGAAAATTAAATACAATGACAGATTGAAATATGAAAATAATTAATCGGAGCCAGCGTTTTTATGTAATAACGAATAATTTAATAATAATAAAATTATAACATTGTCAACAAAAGTATATACATTTTAAACACATTTATAAATTGATTATTTATTGGAAAAACTGAACAAAACATTTGTCATCATAATTAACGTCGTTTTCAAAGAAATTAAAAACATATACTCAAAAAGAGTCTCACTGTTTGACTAGAAAATGTATACACACAAGAAAACCAACGTACTCATGTATATATAAAAACAAACCAGTTAAAAATTAAGGATAAATAGTTATATTATTATCAAAATGAGACATGAATTGAAATTCAACGCAAATGAATTGAGTTCCGTAAAAAAAAGAAAAATAGTTTATGTTCAAAAATAAAGTGCTAATTCATAATACAACGAAATTCTAATTAAAAGAAAATGCCCTAAAATATACGAACGACAAAACTAATCGGCACTGACACTGACACTGACAACTAAACGGCAAACTGAGTAAAATTACGATACACATTTACGAAAAATGCACAGAGCTGTTACAACTAGACAGATAACGCTGTTGTCGCTTGAGGCAATTATCAACCATAAAAATGTAAGGAAAATCTTTCCCAGAGCTGTCAAATATGTATTAGATTTTGACACTACTGAGAGTTAAACTCGGCACCTAGCCACTGAATCGAGATATTTTTCATGTCTCTTTCTAACTCATGCTATATTCAATCAATGCATATCTTTCTTTCTTTTCTCGATCGACCACTTTATCCCTCTGATATCTCTGTGGAAAAATGTGTATCTCTTAAGTTTTTAATCTTAGCAATTAAATATTAGGTATTGATTTTAATGTTTTCTGATATATACGTGTTTTGAAACAATACTATGGTATTAACTTTAACATTTACCGATATAAGTTTTATTGATTGTGTATATGGGCTTTGTAGGCATTCTCTTTTAAATATTGAATTTATTACACAATACGTAAACCGATAATTAAAAATTAATTTTAAATAATAATTTATACAGAACATACAGATGTGTAATGAGTTTTAAGTCACATTTCAAATAAAAACTAAAAATTACTTGCTTGTAAAATTTAATATATATAATAAATGTAAAACATAACAACAACAGTAAAACCAAAAATATATATAAACTTCACAGAAACGTAAAATCTATATCCGCCACAAAACCAAAAATGTAAAACGTGTAACCGCAATATAAAACAAAATTTTACTCGATAAAATACGTGACCACATTAAAACCAAAACTTTAAAATCTGTAGTCTCCGAAGACTACAGATTTTAACGAAGATTTGTCCGAACAAATGTAAAATCTGCAACCATGACAAAAGCAAAAATGTAAAATGTTTAACCGTAATATAAAACAAAATCCCACTCGATAAAATACGTAATCAATGTAAAACAAATAACGTGAAATCCTTTACACAAAATTAAATGTGAAATTTATAACCGTCACAAAACCAAAAATGTAAAACATGTAAGTTGTAATAACCTTCACACAAATGTAAAAGTAAAACGAAACCAAAAATGTGAAACGTGTGACCGTAATGTACAACTAAATTCCATTTGATAGAAGTCGGTTTAAAATACGAAAACCAAAAATGCAAAATCAGTAACCTTCACACAAATAATATTAAATCTATAACCGTCACAAAATCAAAAATATTAAATTGTAATCATCACAAAACCTAAAATGTTAAATTGTAACCATCACAAAACCTAAAATGTTAAATTGTAACCATCACAAAACCAAAACTGTAAAATTTGTAACCATCATACATATGTAAAAACTGTAACCTTCACACAAATATTAATGTAAAACGAAACCAAAATTGTAAAACGTGTAACCGTAATGTAAAAACAACTCTCGATATAGGACTCTATTGCCAGAGCAATAACGGCGAAGGTCGCAGGTTACATCCAGTCCTTGTGGCAGCAGCACGAAGGTTGGGGCGGGGCAGTTCTACCTCACACCAGCAAACTGGGAGCGAGCCACTCGTCCTCGCCGATCTGGAAATATATAAGAGAAAATTATACTCGTACATACACACTCATTCCTAACAGATATTTATCCCTACTACACTGCTTAATTCGGCCTTTTCATTTTGGGTAAGTCCGTAAGTATTTTGGGTAAGCCCGTAAGTATTTTGGGTAAGCCCGTAAGTCGCTTGTTATCAGAATACTTCGGAGTATTCTGATAACAAGCGACTTTCTGGCTGCACTTGAAAGTACTGGATATGGGTAGTCCAGCCCAAGCCGCCCAGCGCCAGCATTTGGGCGACAAAACATCTGTTCTGTTAGGAGCCTCCGGAGTATACCTACTGATAACAAATAATGCGGACCGCCTGCCGGGGACTACTTTGGGACAACAGTGACTTACGGGCTGCACTTGAAAGTGTTGCACCTGTCAAGAAGGTCCTGAGTATACTGATAACAAACGACTTACGGGCTGCACTTGAAAGTGCTGCATCTTTAGGAGAGTCCGGAGTATACTGATTAAAGCGACTTACGGGCTGCACTTGAAAGTGCTGCATTTTTAGGAGGGTCCGCAGTACACTGATTACAAGGAACTTACGGGCTGCACTTGAAAGTGCTGCATCTTTAGGAGGGTCTGGAGTATATTGATTACAAGCGACTTACGGGCTGCACTTAAAAGTGCTGCATCTTTAAGAGGGTCCGGAGTATACTGATTACAAGCAACTTACGGTCTGCACTTGAAAGTGCTGCATCTTTAGGAGAGTCCGGAGTATAGTGATAACAAGCGACTTACGGGCTGCACTTGAAAGTGCTGCACGGGGTAGTGCAGCACCTGCGGCGGCTGCGACATGGCGGCGACTCCACCCACCGAGCCCACACCGCCCACGCCGCCGCCCAGCGCCCACGGCAGCTGCGCCAGTTGAGCGCCGCCCATGCTGAGGATAAAGGAAAATACATTAATAAGGCGTCAAATAATATTATGAGGTCAGTAGGCTAAAATGTATGGTTTCAGTAGTTTGCTCAGCGAGACACCCGCTCAAAATCAGATCACAATACGGACAAATTCGTGGGATCATTATAGCATATTCCAGTCCATATTCTATGGCTATAAAATATTTATTATACTGCGAAATAATCTAAAAGATATCGATAAAGAAATCTGTTTTACAAAACAGCTAAAAGTACATTAGACGAATTTTTAAACGATAATCTAGAAAACATAGTAATAAATCGTTCCAATACAAATAATAAAATTGCCATACCCCTATAGGGTCATATGTAAATAAATAAATATATATAACTATACAACAACATGTTAATTAAGAACCACATGTAAATTTCATATGTTGCAATAAATGATTTGAGTTTAGTTCATAAGTCTATGTCTCGACTCGCTCTTGACCGATTTGGTTCATCTCCCAAGGTCAAAATTTAGATACTAAACAATCTTGCCAAATATTATCAAAGTCGACCAGTAGCCGTACAACAAATTTTCCCCCTTTTCGAGGGAAATAAATCCAATAAAAATCAATACCCCTTACTACACTTTATATACTGATGAGCCGTACGCTTTAAATAAATACTCACTTGCATTATGTATACAGGGTTATTTCTAATCAATTACCTTTAGAGGCTTATTCTGTACATCAAAACTATCAACTTTTGTTCTGCAAATTTTGTCAAAACTCAAAAAAAATCAGCTGTTCTACATTTTGTCGAGGGTGAACGAAATTTTTCTATGGAACAACAACTTTTTTTTGAGATTTGCAAAAGTCGTTGAACAAAAGTTGTTAGTTTTGATGTACAGAACAAGCCCCTAGAAGGATGGTAATTGATTAGAAATAACCTTGTATATACGCCGCTTACCTTGTACGCTACGCTGAGCGGACCGTACGCTATTATTTATTTAACTAATAGGAGGATTAACAGATTAATAACAAAATGCATAGCAGAGCGATAATTATAGATCCTTACGTTTAGAAATATTTTAGTGACAATGTGGGAACATAAACTAAAAAGAAACATTCATCGATAGTTCGAATTTGTCTGTTCTGTTTTGTCTTCCATGTGCTGTAGTCAACACATGGAAGTAGTAAACAAAACATACAATAAACTTACGAAACATGAATAAACTTACAAAGTATAAAGTACACTCACAAAACATAAAACAAACTTACGAAACATAAATATATAAAATAAGCTTATAAAACACAAAGTAATATGCGTATATATAAATAGTGAAAATGAGCTCTACTCAATCGCCCCTAAAGTATTATGTAGACAGTATACACTGACCTTACGTATTGGAGTTAACCAATGCGCGATTTTGAAACTTAGACGCACGTAGAGTATCCAGCCAAAGTTCAAAGACAAAGGCAAATTTACCAAAATTAACTGATAAAGCATACGCTATATTAATACCTACCCCATGTACTGGTGATGGTAGTGCGCAAACTGGCCAGCGTACGAGTAGCCCTGCACGGCCTGCAGCCCCGCTGCGCCGAGCTGCTGCGGGTACGCGCCGTACCAGTACGAGCTGCCAGGGACGCCGCTCGCCGTGTACGCTGCGCCGAACGGGCTGTACGCTGTGCCGCCCAGCTGAGAAATAGTAAAGATAGATTTAGTGTCATAATCTTTGTACTATTACAAACAAATAAAGTATGTAGCTATGTATTTAGGTAGTGTTTTTCTGCACTACCAGATGGAATTAAAAAAAATTAGACAAGCCGAATGCTTAGGCCGATCGTGCCTCTCTATCGCTTGCCCGACTCAGGTGGAATGTGGCAATTATTCGTGCATGCAGCCGGCGTTCTTAGATTAATAAGACATATCACGTCAAAAAAAATCGGACAAGTGCGAGTCAGGCTCGCACATCGAGGGTTCCGTACAAACACATTGTTAAAATAATTAAAAACCTGTTTTAGCATATGCTAATGAAGTTCTTTAATATGACACCTTTCATGATACGATTTACTCACTTTGAATTTTGAGCCCATATTTTGTGAATTTTGAGGCCCTAATTTTTTGTGATGTAAATAAAAATGTACAGTTTTCAGATTTATTCCTATATGTGTACTCTGAGACAATGCTTCTCGCCAAATTTCATAGATCTATGTCAACGGGAATTACCCTGTAGGTTTTGATTTTTGTGAGTGTCGAAATATGCGGTTTTTTAAGACATAAACGACTCTAACTTTTTTAAACGACAACTGAGAAGTTATTCTTTTACACAACAGCAAGAGTTCATCGATATACGTATACAATTTAAATTTCAACTCGATATCTTAACGCATTCTCGAGATAAAGAGTCTTGACATACACACAGACGGACAGACGGACAGAAAGACAACTAAGTGATCCTATAAGGGTTCCGTTTTTTTCTTTTCAGGTACGGAACCCTAAAAATGGTAAGGTTGCGCGTGGACAGTATTACCTACGTATACAAAATTACCCCTACAGTTCCACCTGCCTAATTTCGCCCCTGGTCCCATCTCCGACATGTAGATCAATTACCTATTCCCTTTAACTCAGAGCTATTAGCATCACAGACAGACAGGCGCAATTTGCATAGAATTAGTTAATAATTCAAGACACTAGTACGACCAAAACAGAACTTCCAGAATTTAAACTTAAGGTGTTGCTTTTACAAGGTGCAGAAACGTTTTACCGATTTACAAAAAGGAGGAAGTACTATGTTCGTCTGTATGTATTTTTTTGTGTATGTTCATCGATATTTTCGCCAATTGTGATCCGTTTAAATTTTAAAGAAATCGGCTGAGTCAATTTAGATAAATCAACAATAATGAAAAAAAACGAGCGAATTATTCGATTTTTGTACACGATGGTTTTGCCATTTTTGCAAAAAATAATTACGTTTGGTATGATACTTCAGAGAATTTCAAATAGGTTGAGATGTTTTTGAAAGTTGTCTGTAAATTTTCGCGATTTGAACACATTATTATTATATACTACGGGACTAATCGCGCACTAAAATTACGAGATAAATAAAGTCAGTCTACCCGTAACCACGGTCGATGTACATAACTCGGCCGAAACGTCGGGATGATGAGGTATTTATTTATCTCGTAATTTTAGTGCGCGATCAGTCCCGTAGTATATAATAGTAATGTTTTTGAAAGATATGACATATATTAATGGCAAACATCGATTCAGGAATTCTATAGGAATTCTCTGCGTAGATAGCAACGGTTACAGTAGGTTGTGCCAATTATGGTGAAAAATAATTTATTATCTAATATTCGTTAAAGTTTAAACAAAAAACTAAATTGCTCTGTTTGAAGCTAAGCTTCTGACTCACAGTATATTGTGATACTAGTCTCTGTAATGGACTCACTAATTTACCTTCTGATCTTTATAATATTTTTTTAAGAGCTTTTTGTAAATACATTTCAAATTAATTTTCATTCTACTATGTTAATTGAAATTTATTAAGCGCAAATTTATTATTAAGCGGTAATTTGAACACAGATTTATTAATAAATATACTTAAATGACTAAGCGTAAAGAGCATTTTTGCAAGTTACTATAGCGTGCGTGGCATTTTTTTTTCGGTTGTCAGATACACAGTCATACATACAGTGCTGTCTGCTTGCCTGTGGTAATTCGAAAAGGGATGATTATGACCATCATTATGAACAACTTTTACTAGGGAGCCACCCGGAGTTCGAGAAAAAAAATCTGCTGTTATATACAAAAATCTCGTGATAAAATGTGTAAAACTCTCAAATCTTCGAATCGAAACTTCTCGAATTCCAGGTTGGCTCCGTAGTAAACGTTGTTCACAATTATAGTCCTTAACTATCAGCAGTTCTAGATAACCCTATATATACACATCTATAGCGTGCAAGGCACACTCTTCCGTCTGTCAGATAGATAGTACTTATAGCGTGCGGGACGTTTTCTTTCATCGATCATAAACTCAAATAGATAGTATTTACGGCGTGCGTGGCGATCTTTAACGAGGACACACAGAGAGGCTCCTGTAACGAACGTGGGCTTTCTTCCATCAGTTAGACAGATATATAGATAGATAAAACCTATAGCGTTCGAGATCTTTTTTAAAAACTTTACTTGGATTAAACTATAAAAAATGCCATGCACGCTATTATGAACTATGATGATACTGTCTGTCTGCGTATCTTAATGACGAAACATTAAAATACACAGATAGACAGTATCATAGCCCATAACAATTATAGCGTGCATGGCGTTTTTGTTACATAGTTTTATGCACTATATTGTTAGGTAGTGTTCTTTTTTCTCGTCAGATTAATACAAAGATAATACATATAACGTGCGTGTCACGTTTTTTGTCTATCTGATACAAAGTAGGTAGGTATATAGGTACTAGAAAATCATAAAGATAACAATAGAGTATGAGAATTAGTTACCTGTCCCTGTGCCTGCGCGTTGTTGGGGTCACCAGATTCCTTGCCCCAGGAGCACTTCACCGGTTGTCCGTTCACGTCCGTGTTGTGAACTGCCACTATAGCGTGCGTGGCGCTCTCTTTTGTCGAGAATCTGCAAATGAAAATTATTTATGATATATACATCGTCACAGATATCGTCATAGACATCGTCATAGATATCTTCATAGGTATGATAATAGACATCGTCACAGATATTCATCATGAACATCGTCATAGGTATACCGTAATAGATATCTTCATAGATATCGGCATGAACATCGTCATAGATATTTTCATAAATATCGTCATGAACATAGTCATAGATATCTTCATAGATATCGTCATGAACATTGTCATAGATATCTTCATAGATATCGTCATGAACATCGTCATAGATATTTTCATAGATATCGTCATAGATATCGTCATGGATATCGTCTTAGGCGTTATTATTATATCCTTCTCTGGCACTAAAAAGGGACCTCTTGACTAGCGGTTGATTGGAGATGGAGCTCTAGCCGTCCCCTCAAACGGACCAGGGAGGACGACAACACTGGGTGGCCACGTAAACGTAGGCAGCTGTAACGTAAGACGTAAAAGCAGGAAGTTGACAACAAAATGCTGAGAGATTTACTGTATTCTCCTGAAGATCCCGGAGCTTCCAAAAAAGCATAGAAGCAGCCGATTGAAGAAGCTTTAGTAGGAAAGTGCAATCTCACATATCCCAGCTGCACCCCCAACCTTGTAAAAAAGGCCTTCCATTGCTTTGTCTACCATCACGTATCAATCTACTATCGTACCAGGTATCTACCATTATGAATCAACATCAGGCTTAAGATGGCAAAGAGACTGCCCTTCACAAAGTCTAAAATAAAATTGTTCTATAGAGCTCCAATGTTTTTGGTTCTACCACACAAATTAATAGATTTTTTTTCCGCCAAAATAGGAGTGAGAAAAAATGCCACAAGAAGTAAAACAAAAAGACTTACCTGGAAAAAGCATATTCTTTGTCTTTGAATAGGTACGCGTATCTCCTGGATGGTTCTAAAAGGTTGGAAGGTTTTCTGCATTAGCTTCTCGGTGAGACCGATGTTGAGACCACCGCAGTAAACCATGTGCAAAGCGAAAAGACCAACCTGACGAAAGCATATCCTTTGTCTTTGAAGACGCGTATCTCCTGGATGGTGCTAAAGGGCTGGAAGGTCTTCTGCATCAGCTCCTCGGTTCGACCGGTGGTGATAACGCCGCAGTAGACCATGTGCAAAGTCAAAAGACTTACCTGACGAAAGCATATCCTTTGTCTTTGAAGACGCGTATCTCCTGGATGGTGCCAAAGGGCTGGAAGGTCTTCTGCATCAGCTCTTCGGTGAGACCGGTGGTGAGACCGCCGCAGTAGACCGTGCAGTTTGTGCAGGAGCTCTGGTTGTATACCTCGTCGAATGTGAGCGGCTTGGAGTTCACTGAAATTGATAAAAAGAAATCAGAATACAATATTACATGAATATTACAAGTTATATTTTTAGACGACATTATATTATATTCTACGATTGTTTACATAAAAAGCCGTGGTGGTCTAGTGGAAGTAACACCTGCCCTGCAATCGTAAAGTCGTGAGTTCGAATCACGTTCGAATCCTGATTGTAACTATTTTTAAAGGACACCAAACCTAGAATCACGAGGAAAAAAGAGATTCCGTTTAAAAAGTTTATTGTGTTAAAGATTTTTTGTGCAATGTACTCGTAGCTACATGTATTAAATTGATATTACAACTCTTTGGTTGATATAATAAGGTTTTTTTATAGCAATAGTCTTAGACAATCAAATCTCAATGACATATTCATGATACCTTTTCAATGCATATAGATATTCATTACGTTTTTAACAGCATTCATTTAACTGTCATTTCTCTATTTCTCACACTTCCTATTTCATTGTTGAACTACGAGTTGTAGGTATTAACTTTGATTCCTTTAATTTCTAATACGATATTTATTTTCAAAAAATGTCTTTACCATGGCATATACCTTTGGAAGCTGCGCCTGGTTTCAGACCTCAACCAGCTCCCTTAGCACCTACCATACTCAAGCACTATTGCAACATGAAAGTCCACGACGCCCCTTGCGAAGAACTGCAAACTGGTCTCATGTGTGAAATAGGTATCAATAATCGAGAACCTTCCATCGTACAAAGGCTTATAGCTGCTGGAATGACTGTAGCCAGATTGAACTTAAGAGACTTAGAGCCTGAAGCTTGTGCCCAACTGGTACAGGGTATACGCCAAGCTGTTTATAATTACAGCGCAGAATTAGAGTATGTATACCCCCTTGCTTTGCTAGTTGACGTTCGAGGTCCTGATATAGTTACAGGAGATCTTAAATCCGGACCACAAGCCACAGTAGAACTGGTAAAGAACCAAAGTATTCGGTTAACAACTGATGCCAGTTGGAGAGAATGTGGTACAGCAGAATGCTTGTTCATTGCGTACGATCATTTGACAGACCTAATGCCGAATGATATGATTTATATTGATAGTCTTACACAAGGGAAGATTAAACTGGTGATCATTGAAGTTGGAGATGATTCAGTGAAATGCACTATTGAAGATGGAGGAACTATATCACAGAAAATGACTGTGAGGATTTCACAACAGCCTAAAGAAGTTTCGGAGTTCTTTAAGATGGGCGATGGCAGTGCTTCTGTATGTAGTGGAAGTACGGAAGAAGTATTTGAGCATATGGAGGATCAGATAGCTTGGGCGATAGGATCGGACGTCGATGGAATTTTGCTACCAGAATGCCAAGGCGGGCATGATGTTCGTCACGTTCGAGAAATTTTGCAACAGAAAGGAAAGCATCTCCTTGTCTTCGCTTGCATCGATACCGTACTCGGACTTGATAATATAGATAGTATTTTGGCTGAAAGCGATGGCATATATGTTGACAGAATGGTACTAGTGACAGATTTGCCTGTTGAGAAGGTTTTTGTTGCTCAGAAGCAGATTTTGGCGAAATGCAACGTGGCTGGCAAACCTTGCATTTTCAAAGCAGTTATCAATGAGCAACTACCTACTTTGTGCGTCACTGACATAGCCAATCTTATCCTTGACGGAGCAGATGTGCTTGCTTTAGAGCTGCATTACGATTCACCCTTAAAAAAGTACGCAGCAGCTTTCGACGGCGTCCGGATGGCTGAGCACTGCCTAGCAGCTGCTGCTGTTATATGCCGTCAAGCAGAGAAAATCCTCTGGCTCCCACGCATATATGGCAATCCAGAACTAATGGCGAGTCCTGTGGAAGAACCGAGCAAAGCAGTTTGTATCAGTGCTGTAGAACTATCTTGCAGAACCAATGCTGTTGTAATAATATGCTTAACAAACTCTGGAAGGACTGCCAAGCTGTTGTCTCATGCTAAGCCGATTTGTCCTATAGTGGCTGTTACTAGAACCTGTCACACAGCAAGACAGCTGCGTTTCTGGCGCGGAGTTAGAGCTATGCACTATTTTGAGCCAGTTAAGGCTACATGGCCAGCTGAGGTAGAAGCTAGAGTCCATTCTGCATTGGACTATTGCAAAGCTAAGAGGATTTTAAAAGCAGGAGATCCTTACATTATTGTGACTGGATCGAGACGTGGCGTGGGGTATTGCGATTCCGTTAGATTGCTGTATGCCAGTGCGAGGGACACTGTTGCTGTTGATTAATTATAATTGTATTTTTATTGTTGATTAATATATTTTTAGAGTATCATTGTTGTATTTGAATTGCTGCTAATTAGTTAAATCTTGTATTAATAAAATGTTGGTTATTTGTTTTCAAAACTGTACCTCTGTCTCTTCTCTGTATGATATTTTTTTGAGAATATATTTTTTTGCGGTCAATATTAAGCTTCATGGGCAGCTTAAGAAAAAATAGAGGTGTGAACTGGACTTTCATCTGAAGGATTGGATCAGTACTGCCCCATAAAGTGAAGAATAGAGGGAGAGAGCTTTTACCCAGTAATTGGATAAAGTAGGCTAATAATAGTACATTGTACACCGAGGGGAGAAAACGATCTATTTCTGTTAGAGAGTATGTTTTAAGTTTTCCTTTAAGCCAACTCGACAAACGAAACTCGAGAACAGAAATAGAACTTTCTCCCGAGTGATACATAGTGCTTTATACTATACCTACGAGGAAAATAAAATATAATATATCTTTAACTAAAGTTTAGGAAGTAATTTATGACTTCTTGGGCTGTATTTTTTATTTCTGGTGGCGTCATCGTTTCAAAATCGTCACTACTTTCACTATCAGATGACAGTTTGGAAAATTATTTAGAAAATTAAATGCTAGGTTCTGTTATATTATCAATTTAGTTAAAAACAAAATTTAACGCAACGAAATAAATTGCCGCGCTTTTTTTTCGCATTGCAGAAACAGATTGCCATCCTCATTTTATTAAAAATAGAAAACAAAAAAAAATCCATCTCTTTTCTCTTATTATTTGATACAAAACCTTTTTGAGATTTGAGGTTTGTGTTTCCCGCCTCTTTTTCTAATTATTTCAAATAGAACTTTTTTGAGATTTGACGTTTGTATTTTTTTATGTTCGCTGCTAAAAAACAAAAGAAAGCTAGCCGGGCAGTAATGGATTTTCTTACAATATTCCTGCCATGCTTCGGAGGGCAGTAATAAAATTCCATATAACTTTTCCCGCCGCACATTTTTAAGGGAGAAATTGCGAACTTTGTAACCCATTTATGAACGAGTAATAAGACACTTTCCGAGTAGGTGTGGTATAAATAATTAAAACCATAAAAGCATGTCCCGTTTAAGCCCCATTTACACTTACACATAGTCAACCTTAAAAACTAAACACACAACCCATCTCCATTTTAACAAATTATTTGGAACCTTTGTATTTATTACACACCACTGGTGTTTTCGTGAAGATAAATATAACAAAGCGACTTGTACATAATGCTTATGTTCATAGAAGTAATTGGGGATATGCGATTCCACCAACCTACAGTGATGGGTATCACACCTACAGGTGGTTCAGCCATAATGGCTGAATCACCTTTCGTGGGTAGGATTTTGTTCAACAGAAAAAATAATACAATTATTGAAGTGAAACTTCTAATGCGACTTCCAACAAGGTTGCGTTAAACGTTTAACGCTACCATGTTACCACGCAAGATGGAGAGAGAAAAAGATCCACAAAGGTAGAAAGTAGGAGAGAGAAAGAGAGTGAGTCGGTAGACCCCAAGTAAACAGTGTGAGCGTCATGAAATTAGCTGAAATACGTACGAAGTTTCACTTCTTCCGCGCTTAGGGGCTTCACGCACTATTTTTAGAGTTCCGTACTTCAAACAGAAAAAACGGAACCCTTATAGGATCTCTTTGTTGTCCGTCTGTCCGTCTGTGTGTATGTCAAGACTCATTATCTTGGGAAAACGTAAAGATATCGAGTTAAAATTTAAACTGTATACGTATATCTATGGTTTCTTGCAGTTGTGTAAAAGAAAAACTTCTCAGTTATCGTTTAAAAAGTTACAGCCGTTTATATCGTAAAAAACCGCATATTTCGACATAAAAATCAAAACCTACAGGGTACTTCCCGTTGACATAGAACTATGAAATTTGGCGATAAGCATTGCCTCAGTGTACACATATAGGAATAAATCTGAAAACTGTACATTTTTATTTAAGTCACAAAAAAATAGGGCCGCAAAATTCACAAAATATGGCTCAAAATTCAAAGTGAGTAAATCGTATCATGTATCATATAAAAGAACTTCATTAGAACATGCTAAAACAGGTTTTTAATTATTTTAACAATATGTAATTTTCGATGTATAACGAGAAAAGTGGAAAAAAAATCTTTTTTGTCGATGGTCATATAGAAATGGTGATATAGAGATTTTAACAACTTACTTCCCAATTTTGTGAAATTTTCTGGATTTGTACGGAACCCTCGATGTGCGAGCCTGACTCGCACTTGTCCGGTTTTTTTTATTTAAGAGCATTTGCGGCTAACTCCTCCTTTTTAAAAGTTGTTTAAAAAGGAGCCAGCGTTCTTGGCACCTATACCAGTATTTGTTTCGATTTTTAGCCTTTTTTTTGTATATAGGTAGGATATATTTATATAGGTACTAGCTGCCCGGCCACGCGTTGCTGTGGCTAAATAAATTAAAATTGCGATTTATTTGAGATTTAAACTATCCTATCTCTCAAGTTGGATCGAACTGCACATGGTGTGCGAATTTTATTATAATCGGTTACCTAAGTGGTTTAGGAGTCCATTGAGGACAAACATTGTGACATGAGATTTATATATATATTATTAAGATTAGTTAACAATTGAATTTCTATGTTTTTTGTTTAAAATGTTTGAGTAAATTTTATTTCTAACGGATTGAGATTAAATGGCACCAGGCTGCGGCGGGAATTACCAAAGTATGCTAATAGAGCTGATGTAACCGCCGCTGACAGGTGACATTAATGTACTTAGTTCACAGAAGTTTCACAACTTTTAGTAACGATATTTCTGAGTCATCGAGTGACTAGAAGTAGGCAGTTACTAGGCTAATTTGATATTTTTGATTTAAACCAAAAAGACATTATTATTATACTAGTTTTTACCCGCGGCTTCGCCCGCATGATATTTTGATTTTTGTGCCATCCCATAGGAACCCTTTATTTATCCGGGATAAAGGTAGACTATGTTTAAGTTCCGTCTTTCGAACCCGATCCAAAAAATTAAACAAAAAACGATTTGACGGTTGTTCGATTCGACAGTTGTTTTTTTTTGACATTTCTTGAAGTGCACTCTAGAATAGCTTCTCAGAGTTCTCAGATCTTACTTAACACTTATCGTTATATTATGAATAATTTACGCAATATCATTATAATTTATAGCCTATGTGTTATTTTGATATATAAGCTATATAACTGCAAAGTTTCATCTCAATCCGTTCAGTAGTTTTTGCGTGAAAGAGTAACAAACATCCATCCATCCATCCATCCTCACAAACTTTCGCGTTTAAAATATTAGTAGGATACTACGGGAGTAATTGCGCACTAAAATTACGAGATAAATAAATACCTCCTCATCCCGACGTTTCGGCCGAGTTGCATCGACCGTGGTCACGGGTAGAACTAGCATTCCTTAGAATTTCTCTTGAACGTGGAATATCACTACGCGATTTAATTCGAACACATGTAGGTATTAAGTCATCTATCTATCTATCATACATCCATCTATCCATCCATCCTCACAAATTTTCGCGTTTATAATATTAGTAGGAAGTAGGATGTATTTAAGCGCGCTCGTTTCTTTCTGAGAAATTCTAGATGACTAATTTTATTTGTAACCTCCGGCCCGTAACGGTTAACAAATGTTGTTTTTAAACTTTCGCGATTTGATCACATTATTATTATATACTACAGGACTAATAAAACGTCGGGATGAGGAGGTATTTATTTATCTCGTAATTTTAGTGCGCGATTAGTCCCGTAGTATATAATAATAATGTGTTCAAATCGCGAAAGTTTTAAAACAAAAACCAAAAAGACAATTGAAAGTTTGAAAAAAAATACAAAAGCTTGCACTCCGGGAGTGCCGGCAGAAGTGTAAACTTGAACATATAAAGTACTCTCGTTGTAGCAGATGGAATGATGAGTACGTCGAAAATAAAACTTTAAAATGTGTACACTAAAACTTGGGATTTATTTTCCGATCCGTCAAGTTGCAGTTAACTAAAATATTACACAGGCAACGCGTGTCGTGCGCGTGGAGGAACGCAGCAACGACTGATATACTCCCAGTACTCCCACCTATGGGCTTGCAAATTGGTCTCCACGCACACCTCGCTTGTAAACAAAACTCGCTTACCTTTGACAAAAATAAACTAAGAGAAATCACACTCCTTTTACAGTCGGTTAAGATCAGTCGCGCGCGTCGATCTTTTACATTTACACCAGGCTCGATAATTTATGCAACCAAAAAAAATAATAGTAGGATGAAACCCATTAGAAAAGGAGGGGAATATTATAAAAATAAAAGGAAAAATAATTTACGGGCGATCTGAGGTCGGGAAGGGGTTGAGGGGGGGGTTTTAAGGGGAAAAAACGGTTTTTCTCGATTTCCGGCAAAACTAAAAGTCCTATCGAAAAAAGTTAAATAGCAAAGTTGTAGGTAATAAAAAGATCTAAAACTTTTTTATTGACACTTTTTTCACATAACCTCAAAATTTATGTGAAAAATCCAAAAAACCGAGTTTTTGGTTTTTTATTTTTATCTTTTACAATAATATTTTTTTTTTAACAAAATTTGGTGAAAACTTACCTTTTTATGTCCCAAATACGCTGTAATTTATTTGATTAAAAATATTAATTTTTTTCACCTTATTTTGAATGAATATCGAAAAAACACCCTAATTTTCAATCGAAAATTCAACCGTCAAAATATCAGCTTTTTTCAAAAAATTGGTATGTTTTCTGTTTGTTAAAATCTCTACTTTCCGATGGTGAAAAAAAATATATATGTTACTATAGTAAATCTTCTCAGAAAATGCAAAAAATCGAAAATAAATATTAAAGAAATAAATGTCAAAATGTACAAAAAAATATATTATAAATCTATTAAAAATGTATAAAATATATATAGAAATCGGCCAAAAGTTTGTTATTAAAAATATATTTACGATATATATTTTATATATTTTTTATAGATTTTTAATATATTTTTTATGTATTTTGAAATTTTTTTTTTTCATGGGATTAACTAAATTTGTTTGTCTAAAATTAAGGAGATTATTATTTTTCTATCTTGTACTAAAATATCATTTAATTTCAATCTTTAGGTTATGTTACGTTAAGCATACTATTTTTTAAAGAAAATATTACGATTTTTATTACCTACAACTTTGCTATTTGACTTTTTTCAATAGGACTTTTAGTTTTGCCGGAAATCGAGAAAAACCGTTTTTTCCCCTTAAAACCCCCCCCTCATCCCCTTCCCGACCTCAGATCGCCCGTAAATTATTTTTCCTTTTATTTTTATAATATTCCCCTCCTTTTCTAATGGGTTTCATCCTACTATTATTTTTTTTTCAATCTTTATTATTTTTAAAGGTTCTACTCTGGCCTAATTCGTTGATGTGGTAAAATACAATATCAAACAAGCACACTCGCGCAAGCGCCCTGCGCCGTTAAAAACGAAACCACAGGAGTAGGTATACATTTTCGCCGCGCGGTCGAAAAAGAGGGGATATTACTTCCTTTCCTACGCCGCGTCGGCAGGGAGAGTAGGCAACTCTCCCTCCTATCTCTCCATCTTACGAATTTTCGATCAGGTCACGTGTCCTGAAGCGAGTTTAAAAAAGCCGCTAAAGAGCGGCTTTTTGAGATGGCTAAAAATGTAGTGAAAACTTCTTTAATTTTTTACTTCATAATTACTTTTTGCAAAAAATAGCATGACGGACTTCACCCGTGTACAGAATCATTACATAGTATAAAACAAAGTCACTTTCCGCTGTCTGTTTTGCCAGGTGGCGGTAGGAAGACAATAAGATACTAGAGTCTCACTCTCAATGTGTAATGTCTCATTTATTAAAGAATAACAACAGCTTATATACTAAACCATATCTATGAGGTATGCTATCTATATCACGTAAACCATCTAAATCACGTCTAGTTAATCGTGCTATATCTAACACATTCCAACGAGCTGCAACATCTGTCCCCATGTATGCTTATATCTTTAAAACTACGCAACGAATTTTGATGTAGTTTGTTTTAATAGATATAGTAATTCAAGAGAAATGTTTATATGTATAATACACCTGTGCGAAGCCGGGGCGCATCGCTAGAACGCATATGTTATGCACGGATCGATGTAGCATTTTTCACATTATTGTTCATTTATCAAAAATGGCTCAGCCGATTTCAATAAAATTTAAATTAGATCAATTTCGAAGTATACTCTTTCCAATAATAAAAAGAATTATTGAAATCGGACTACTACAAAAAAAGTTATGCGTGGTTATACATTAAAAAAAATATATCACTATCACTACATAGTATAAAACAAAGTCGCTGTCGCTGTCTGTCCGTCCCTATGTGTCCTTAAATCTTCAAAACCACGCAACGGATTTTGGAGCGGTTTTTTTTAATAGAAAGAGTGATTCAAGAGGAAGGTTTATATGTATAATACATGCATAATATTATAGAGGAACACTGATGAATTTACAGGTTTCTAATGTAATGTCGTAAATAAACACGTTTTTTTGGGCTTACATTGCAAACGCTGACTGAACCCAACGAGATAAATCAAAATAATGTACTACGGTATTGTACACCTTAAAAAGGTCAACAAAAAAGTCCGCAATGGTATATGTCTATCTCTTAAGGATAGCCCACAATAACCATTTTTTATCCATTACATTTTACGGGAAAAAATGGCTTATTTAGAAAGTTATTTTAAGCAATACATAATTAATCCTTATCCAATTAAGTACCTTAAATACATTATCCATTCAATATAGATCAATATGGCCTTTTACAGCATGTAATTTAAATGAATATTTTCGAAGATATTACAGATTTAAATTGCAGGGACATATCGGTGCGGCGCGGGCGGTAGGGGCCCGGCCGGCGCGCGGCGTACGTTTGTATTTACGTGTGTGGGTATGTTTGTAATGAATAAACTCGAAAACTACTGTGCCGATTTTAAAAATTCTTTCACCGTTAGAAAGCTACATTCACTTTAAGTAACATAATTTATATTTATTGCTAGAAAAGATTACGAATCCTTACTAAAACTTAAGTAACGTAACCCAACGTGTAAAAAAATGTCTTAATTAAAACGTCTTTCGTTGCATGCGCAGCGGAAACTATTGATGATAGAACAAAAGTCTGTTCTACAATATTAAAGAACATATCAATATCTACAAAAAAACTTCGCAATACCATAATGTCCAACTACTATCATTATGTCACAATAACCACTTATTACTTTTTAAAAGTTAATAAGTAGAATTACCGACCAATATTCGACCATGTCATTCATACTTCTGTTTAAATCCTTATCCAAATAAATCATATTGTTTTCAAGACTGTTTCAATTTATATGTATAAGTAAATTGTTTTTTGAATTGTTCAAATCGGCTTTTCCGAAACACTTAGATAATTTTTAAGGCCTAAAAATATAAAAAAATAAACGCTGTCGCGTTGTGCATGTATTATATCACCCCTATTCCTATAAGTACTGTTTATATACCAGTCTTCTTTAATTGTCCACTGCAGAACATCGTCATATTCATCACGGTGGCCCAGTACGGGTTGGTTGATATACGTCATCAAGTTCCTTCTTCGGATGTACATAGCTACATAGGTATGCAGGTTGCCACACGACATTGTGAAATTCCGTACATATGTTCCAAAGAAACTCATTGATACGGAATTAGGATTTGAATCCAACAACTCTCGATTGTAGGATAGGTGTTACTACGACTTGACCACTACGGCTCTAGGTATATAGGTACCACCTCTATTAGTGCGCTGATTTATGTAACATCTTGAGATTTGGTTCTCCAAATCTACCTCTAAGTAAGGCGAGCCGACATACCGAAGATTTAAAATTTCTGTTGTAGTGGTAGTTAATAGGTACTGACACATAGTTCGTAAAACGAATGATCGATGAGGGTTTAAAGTTCATGGACGTAGACAATGTACCTATTGGCAAGCGTAGAAAAGGTCTCCACGTGAATCTAAGATCAGGTCGAGACCACCAGATCAAGATGGATGCCAGCGTTTCCATCGGATTAATTTGCTCTTTGGGTTAGCAAGTTGTAGAGGCTTTAGATAGGGCACACAATTCGTAGAAGTAGAACTGATGGCGAATATTTTACAAAGTAATCAAATGAAGAAAAGATCAAATACAAGTGTATAGTAGAAACGTCAACTAACTTACATAGGTAGAATGTAGATGGACTGAATATTTTAACCGTTTAATAACAATGAAACCAGAGCCATAGATAACGTATAGCCGACCCATACGAACTTACTTTTATTTAGATGGCCAATGCTATCTTTATTTTATGTTAATAGTTGAACAGATTAAGACTACGGGAACACCCGCGATTCAGGTACCTACGAGTAGCTTTCAACCCATCCTATCGGTTCGTCCGGTATGTCTAGCAATGGACGTTATAATAGATAGGTACATTATTGAGAGTCAAAATTTAATTGACGGAATGATCGCATAACATATGTACATACTAAATGAAACACAATCTAATTGAGAACCTCATTTTTTGGTGGATACATTTATGGAAGCTGGATGCAAACCTCTTGCAAAGGTTTTATTCGGTGTTATTCAAGATCTAATAAGGGAGCCCTATGTTTAGTAGTGGGTGTTCTATGGTGAAAATATTTGCGTATAGGTAAGCTAATGTAATATGAAAACGCGCTAAAATAACTGTGCGCATGTGTGTTACTTGGTTACATGGTAGGTATATAAGCACAATACTTATAAAATGTCATTTTTAATAGTCGTACCCGGGCGAAGCCGGGGCGGGCAGCTAGTACACATATATACGCGTCGAATTGTATACTTCCTCCGGTGGTTCGTCGGTCAAAAAACGGGATGCTTTACCGCTAAAAATACGAGTACTATTTTGGTGCTGAGCTATAAATAGGTTTAAATTAGCTCCCTTAAACAAAAACAATTTGCGATTATGGATGAAACGGGTCAAGACTGAGTCAGAGATATACGCATATGAAGATTCAGTTAAACATATGCGAGATCGACTATTTTGTACGAAGGTTCTACTTATGTTTCTACGTAGAAATCATACAAGAGGGCGGATATGAAGTTAAGTTGATTCGATCTTGCGCACCCAGTAGCTAACTTCACAACCGCCCTTGTATGATTTTTCCGTAGACATAACAGTCGAATTCCCATCTGTTAACTGAGATCATCTGTTATCATCTGTCAAACATATGCGAGATCGACTGTTTTGTACGAAGGTTCTACTTGTGTTTCTACGTAGAAATCATACAAGAGGGCGGATATGAAGTTAAGTTGATTCGATCTTGCGCACCCAGTAGCTAACTTCACATCCGCCCTCGTGTATAATTTTTCCGTAGACAAAACAGTCGAATTCCCATCTGTTAACTGAGATCATCTGTTATCATCTGTCAAACATGCGAGATCGACTGTTTTGTACGGGGTTCTACTTATGTTTCTACGTAGAAATCATACGTAGAAATCATACAAGAGGGCGGATATGAAGTTAAGTTATTCGATCTTGCGCACCCAGTAGCTAACTTCACATCCGCCCTTGTATGATTTTCCCGTAGACAAAACAGTCGAATTCCCATCTGTTAACTGAGATCATCTGTTATCATCTGTCAAACATTATGCGAGATCGACTGTTTTGTACGGGGTTCTACTTATGTTTCTACGTAGAAATCATACGTAGAAATCATACAAGAGGGCGGATATGAAGTTAAGTTGATTCGATCTTGCGCACCCAGTAGCTAACTTCACAACCGCCCTCTTGTATGATTTTCCCGTAGACAAAACAGTCGAATTCCCATCTGTTAACTGAGATCATCTGTTATCATCTGTCAAACATTATGCGAGATCGACTGTTTTGTACGGGGTTCTACTTATGTTTCTACGTAGAAATCATACGTAGAAATCATACAAGAGGGCGGATATGAAGTTAAGTTGATTCGATCTTGCGCACCCAGTAGCTAACTTCACAACCGCCCTTGTATGATTTTCCCGTAGACAAAACAGTCGAATTCCCATCTGTTAACTGAGATCATCTGTTATCATCTGTCAAACATTATGCGAGATCGACTGTTTTGTACGGGGTTCTACTTATGTTTCTACGTAGAAATTATACGTAGAAATCATACAAGAGGGCGGATATGAAGTTAAGTTGATTCGATCTTGCGCACCCAGTAGCTAACTTCACAACCGCCCTTGTATGATTTTCCCGTAGACAAAACAGTCGAATTCCCATCTGTTAACTGAGATCATCTGTTATCCGGCTGATAAATAGCTCGTTAACTATATTTAGTGGTAAAACATGCTGTTTCTGAAGTGAAAACTTCTTCTTCATCTATTCGAAAAGGACTACTTGGTTCGCCTTTAAGTGCTCCCAAAGGAGGTGTTTTCTATAAGGAACTTTGTAAGTGCGCCGGAATGAACTTTGCCGCGCACTTTTTGAATTTGGAAGCATTTGTAATGTTAGTGTTCAGCGCCAAGAAAATAAATGAAAAGAAAGTAAATATAAGTTTTCATTTGTTTTATTATTAGATACCGTTTAATTTTAATTTAGTTGTTACTCTACGTTTTATTAAATAATAAAATATGAGGCGCCATTTGTTTTCTTATAGAGGTGATGACAAGTAGAGTGTACCACTCGGGCGCAAAATATATTTTTGGCTCGGGCGACGTACTTTGAATCCCTCGCTACGTTCAGGATTCTACTAAAGAATCGCTCACTTCGCTCTAGATTCAAAAAAGCGTCATCGCCGTAAAATATTATTTTGCTCCCATATGATACAATCTACTATAGTGGCGTAGTGCACTTTTTGGGATGGGTAAAAAATGTTAAACTCGCGTCAGGACAGACGCGTAAGCTGATTCGGCACATGTATACGTTTTGTACAAGGTTTACTACGAAGGTGCTATCATCTCTATACGATACGTTGAACGGTAATATCCGATTTGGTCGCGCTCCCCTGCTATTGGGAGAACTTCCGCTGATTTGCCCACCGACAAAGCCCAGCGGATTGGCAAATTGAAGTGGCGATGGGCAGGGTACATAGCACGGAGGACTGACGACCGATGGGGTCGAAAAGTTCTCGAGTGGAGACCACGTACCGGCAAGCGCAGCGTAGGACGTCCACCCACAAGGTGGACGAATGACCTTATTAAGACCGTAAGATCGCGCTGCATGCAAGCCGCTACCAACCGATCTTATTGGAGATCTATAGGGAGGCCTATGTCCAGCAGTGGACGTTCTATGGCTGATGGATGGATGGACTTCCTAGCTAAAGTAAACCCTGTTTCTTAATATGATATCCATACATCATGACTCATAAACTAAGAGACTAGCCTCCGCGGATAGACATTAGGCCCAATTATGAAGGCGCCATCGTAAACTTAATATCAACTTAAAAAGTGTTCGACTGCCTTGATTGAATAATTATTTTTTGCAAAAAATAGCATGACTGATTTCACCCGTGTACAGAATCATTACATAGTATAAAACAAAGTCGCTCTCCGCTGTCTGTCCTCATGTATGTTTATATCTTTAAAACTACGCAACGGATTTTGATGCAATTTGTTTTAATAGATAGAGTAATTCAAGAGAAATGTTTATATGTATAATAAACCTGTGCGAAGCCGGGGCGCATCGCTAGAACGCAAATATTATGCACGGATCGATGTAGCATTTTTCACATTATTGTTGATTTATCAAAAATGGCTTCGCCAATTTCGATAAAATTTAAAAGGGACTAATTTCGATGTATATTCTTTCCAATAAAAAAAGAGTTATTGAAATCGGACTACTACAAAAAAAGTTATGCGTGGTTATACATAACAAAAAATATACGCGTCGAATTGTATACCTCCTCCGGTGGTTCGTCGGTCAAAAATACATAGTGTTTTTTGATGTTTTTAGGGTTCCGTAGTAAAACGAGGAACCATAAAAACGTAAATCGTAATCTTACTAGTTACAAATTCACACGTTCGTTCGTCACTACGGCGCGCCGCGACTGACTAGCATGCCAGAGTATACCGCACTCCGAGGCGCGTAGGCATGATTCGCTTTTCAATCAGAATCAGAATCAGAATAATATTTATTGCTTGAACTGTGTACAAAGTTTAGGTGTTACATTATATTTTAGATCTAACAGTTTATCCTAATAACGGACATGCAATATAGGTAGTATAGGGGTGGTATATAGTAATATAGAGTGTTTACTATATACCAATTTAAATTACCTACTAATATACAAGCCTACTACTTAACTAATATAATACTAGTATAAAAAATACCTTTTTTTAAATATAAAAATACCTACTAATAAAAATAGACCAATAGTCGCAAATATAACATAATTATTATACAATGAAAATAATCCTAAATCTAACTTTCTCTAATATAAAAAATACCCTTTTTTAAAATATAAAAATACCTACTAATGAAAATAGACCAATAGTCGCAAATATAACATAATTATTACACAATGAAAATAATCCTAAATCTAACTTTCTAGGTACAATTTTTTTATATAATCATCGGTATATGTATAAAATTCATCCATTCATCCATCAATCATTTGTATGAAGACGAAATAATGTAGAATGCATTACTGTGGTCGAAGTCTCGCGTGCGTATGTGAGTGGATGATACGAATAAAAACTTTTGATGTAGACCTTTGATAGTAAACTTACGTTCCCAAAGAGTTATCTTTGTGATAAGCATTTCAAAAATCTGAAGCGAACGCAGGATTTGAACCTGCCCCTTCGGATCACTAGCCCGACGCTCTAACCAACTGAGCCAGCCCGCCTCTTACGCAAGCGTCAAATCTTTGAAGTGCTTATATTACCACCAACTTATAGCGTTGGCGGCGCCACCTGTGATACTGTGATAGAAGTTATTAGAACTTCTAAAGATTGACGAGAGATGGCGCACTGCTAAATCAATGTTATGGTTTTATTTTAAACTTACGTTCATTTTTGGGCGCAGGCGGTTTCCTGGTAGCCCAGTTAGTGCGGATGGAGCGCGAGCCGAGCCACTGCCCGTTCATGGACGTGATGGCTGATTCGGCTTCCTGAAACAAACAAAACTATGATTAGCACCTACTTCTGGTGGAATTTTGCTTTGAATATAAATAAATAAATATTAAGGGACATCTTAGACACGGTCTCTGACCCTAAACTAAGCAAAGCTTGTGATATGGCTGCCAGAGACTGTTATACTACATATACATATTTTAAATACATAATTATATAGATATTATCTAAATACACCCGGACACAGAGCAAACACCTATGTTCACCACATAAATGCTTGCCCTGGGTGGGGATCGAACCCACGCCTCTTTTATCCAGAAGTCAGGTTCACTAACCACCGAGGCAGTCAAAAAGTCAGTGAAGTCTCTGAAGCTCGAGCTGTTTCAGCTGTCGGGAGGACGCGGTTCAAACTTCACTTGTACGTCAGTGTCGGTTATGTGCACTGGTTGTTCAATGTTTCAGTTTTGGCCATTTGATGGCATAATTGTTGTACAAATAGAATATACACAATGTCGATACATACTGATACTGATTCTATCCAGCAGAGAGACTCCGAGCATAGCCCTCTCCATAGCTCGTTAAGCTACTTGGAGCTTACTAATAAGGCCCATAGTGAGAGACCACGTTTCTGTGCCATAAATCATCACTAATCGAAAACTTTCAACTTGAGGTACTGAGGTATGTCGGACGAGAAGACGTTACGCCATTTTCTGAGTTTCTCTGCGGTATCGAGTCAAAAATGAGGAGATCCGCAGAAGAACCAAAGTCAACGACATAGCCCCGCTGGTCTTTGCCCGGTGCCATTTGTTGAAGCTAAAATGGTAACAGAGGACATAATTCGAAGAGAGCAAAGCCGATGTGAGACTGTTACAAAAAAAAATATAAAAAACAAAAAAACAATAAAAAAAATACAAAAAATGCAAAAAAAAATTCTTATTTCACCCCACTAAAATTGCATACACGTCTGTAAAATCTTGTATTGCTCAACCTATATCATAGTAAATTTACATCAATCGCAAGATGATGTAATAGTGCTTGTTGATAACGTCTCCGACTTGTGTTGGAGGAGACTGACGAACATACATAAAAAAAAAAGATGTGGGACTGTAATCTTCTCTAATGAAAACCACCTACAAGGCGAACGGATGACGTCATCAAGACCGCAGTATCCCACTGAATGCAAGCCTCTCGCAACCGGTCTTATTCGAGATTTATAGGGGAGGCCTATGTCCAACAACAGACGTCCTAAAGCTGAGAATAAGAAGAATAAAAACTAATTGTACTTTAATTTAATTAATGGGGCTATAATGCAAAATTCCTGTATAAATAGGTACATATATTTTATCGAATGAACAATGAAGAAGTCACCGTAGGATATTGATGAAAAGCATACAGTTGATTTGTAACTTTGTGTGAATTTCTGTTTAAAAAAAATACAAAATAATTTATACATTGAACTTAAAGGTACATTAACAAGTGCACTATACAAAATAAATTTCAAAATGTTATGCTTGTAGTCCCTGCACTAAGAAAAGCCTGTATCGCGGGAACTACATTTATGTGACGATTTTAGTTCTTAAATACAGATAGCCGAAAAACCGTGGTTAAGAGTTATCTAAATACACAAATAGTTATTATTACAGTTACAATGTGCATGTGTGTGTGTTTGTGTGTGTGTGTGCAATGTAATCATTTGAGTACGTCCAGTATGCTGAGTGTGAGTTTTCTCGTAAACATGACGCGTTCTTCGGCGAGCACGTAAGCATGTTATTTGTATGAAGAAATGTACAGCGCCACTAGCGGCGCGTTTTTGAAACACTTTGTGGGAGTGCAAGATCATACAAATTACATGCTTACACGCTCGCCGAAGAGCGCGTCATGTTTACGACAAAACTCACACTCAGCATACAGAAGTCTTTCTGTATCAGTGTATGTTAACTGTTGTAGGTATGTAGACACGGCTTTTTTGCACTCACTAAATGTTAATTGGCGTATAGCACAAATTTTGCTGATTTTGAAAAAAACAAAAACAATTTGCTATGATATTTTATGAAATGAATAAAGAGTTATCTTTGTGATAAGCATTTCAAAAATCTGAAGCGAACGCAGGATTTGAACCATGCCCCTTCGGATCACTAGCCCGACGCTCTAACCACTGAGCTAGCTCGCCTCCTACGCAAGCTTCAAATTTCTGAAGTGCTTACATTTCCCAACTTATAGCGTTGGTGGCGCCACCTGTGATACCCGTATTAGACAGGTTATCAACTAGAAGTTATTAGAACTTCTAAAGATTGACGAGAGATGACGCACTGCTAAATCAATGTTATGATGTTTATTTTAAGTGCTTTCCACACTAGATTTTTATCTCAAAGAGTTATCTTTGTGATAAGCATTTCAAAAATCTGAAGCTAGATAACTCTTTGAGATAAAAATCTAGTGTGGAAAGCACTTAAAATAAACATCATAACATTGATTTAGCAGTGCGTCATCTCTCGCCAATCTTTAGAAGTTCTAATAACTTCTAGTTGAGTGATAACCTGTCTAATACGGGTATCACAGGTGGCGCCACCAACGCTATAAGTTGGGAAATGTAAGCACTTCAGAAATTTGAAGCTTGCGTAGGAGGCGAGCTAGCTCAGTGGTTAGAGCGTCGGGCTAGTGATCCGAAGGGGCATGGTTCAAATCCTGCGTTCGCTTCAGATTTTTGAAATGCTTATCACAAAGATAACTCTTTGAGATAAAAATCTAGTGTGGAAAGCACTTAAAATAGAAATGAATAAAGTTGACAACAAAGCCATGAGAACTAAACACGTGTTATGGAATCGATAGTTTTCATTAATTTTTAATGTTAAAATTACGCGCTATAGTGTCACCTGCTCAAAGAGCATAAGTTTACTGTACAGCCTTTTTGACCGAGCGTAAGTGAGGTCTCAGAGTGTACTGGGACGAGCCGGCACTTGGGTGTATGTTTGTATGCATATTTGTTCGACGATAACTCAAGTAGGTACCGCTCAACCGATCTCCATGAAATTTAGCAAGAACGTAGTTAAGTTTATATTTATACCCACGAAGGGTGGTAGGGCCATATCCACTACGCTGACCCAGTGCGGGTTGGTGGATTCACATACGCCATCGAACTTTTCTACGGACATATGCAGGTTGCCTCACGATGTTTTCCTTCACCAAAAAGCCAGTGGTGTTAAATAATTGTATAACTTAACTTTATCATTAACGTCAGCCGTAGGACGTCCAGTGTTGGACGTAGGCCTCCCCTATGGATGTCCAATAAGACCGGTTGGACGCGGTTTGCATTCAGCGTATTAACAAACCAGGAAAAACTAATCTCTTTTGTAAGAGTGTTCCTGCGGTATTAATTATATCATTTGTCTATCTTGTCGGTGAAAGTCTTGTCCTGCGTTTGACGCTACGTGGTCTTATCGGCTACATTATCCTTCTCGCTTACACATGCAACATAGCATCATGGCTATCTCGCTCTATCACATCTGTTTATCGCTAGGTGTCGTTTTTCTGTCGCTGTTCAATATGTGTGTGACAATCACGGTCTAAAAATGATGATACTTATAATACAGGTGTAATAACTTACGGATTTTTTGAGAAACGAGACGAATCCGTAGCCTTTGGATTTCAACGTTTGTGGATCCCGCACCACCCGGCAGTCGCTGGAAACAAACAAACAGCATATTAATCACGCTTCTTAATTATATTGACCACTGAGTTAAGAGGATCGTGAAACGATCAGTTTTTCGCATTTTCTGTAGAAAATTGAGAAAATTCGCGCTATATTTTTGACAAAATTTAGAAACGTTCCGGGAGAAAACTCTTTTCACCCCTTAATTTGTTAACAAAATGTTATGTTTTTGGTGTCAATAACTGCTGAGTTTATTAATTTAATTAACAGAAATTCCATACCTTAAAAAACAACACAACTTATATCTAAAATAAATTACTTTTTATAGGGTATAGGTATTTTTACATCTATACTAATACTAATACTAATATACTAATACTAATACTAATATACTAATACTAATACTAATACTAATACTAATAATAATATTATAAAGAGGAAAGATTTGTTTGTTTGTTTGTTTGTAATGAATAGGCTCCGAAACTACTGGACCGATTTCAAAAATTCTTTCACCTTTGGAAAGCTACATTATCCCCGAGTAACATAGGCTATATTATATTTTAAAAAAAATTAGGGATCCTTACTAAAACTCAAATAATGTAACATAAGGTGTAAAAAAAAGACCTGAAAAATTCCTTACGTCGCGTGCGCTGAGAAAACTATTGATGATGGAATAAAATAATGTACTACGACTTTATAGAACACTAGCTGCCCGTCCCGGCTTTGCCCGGGTATGATTGGCTATACATATACTTACCACGTAATGTAGGTATGCGCCACACACATGCTAGACATACCGGATGAACCATTATGATGAGTTAAAACCTACCCAAATCGCGAGAGTTTCCGTAGTCTTAAACTGTTCGAAGTTTATGAAAAAGAGATAGTAGGTATTGGCATATCTAAATATAAGTGAGTTCGTATGTGTTGGGTGGCTGTACATAATATACAGCCCTGATTTCAGAAAATGACAATGATGAGAATGAAAGCGACGTTAAAATATTACAGACCCACAGTCTATACATTCTATCCATGTAAGTTAGTTTCTTGATCTTGTCTTCACTCGAGAATTTTGAAAAACATTGGACATCAGTTCTACTTCTACAAATTGTGTGCCCTACCTAAGGCCTCTTCAACTTGCTAACCCAAACAGCTGTGATGGAAGGAATCGAAGCGCTGGCATCCAACGTGTTCCGGACGTCACGACCAGATCTTAGATTCACGTGAAGACCTTCGCTACACTTGCCAATACATTGACTACATTCGAGAACTTTAAGGTCGACAATTCGTTTCACATACTATGTGCAGGGGCGTAGCTACCGCAGTATCAGCCGTGTCAATAATACGGGGCTTCCGGGCTACAGGGGCCTTAACGTGTGTAAGCAAAACCTAGTAAAATGTTATCCACAATGTCACTTAATCTCGTGCTTCCCGAAAAAAATCATCTCTTTTTTTCCCGGGTTAAGCATTCTTCCAAAAGTTGTCCTAAGAGGCAGAAATTTTATAACAACATATTCTATTCATTATCAATTATCAATTTCCTGAAATAAAAGGCAAGAAAAGTGTATATTTCATCTGAATTGTTTGGCTAGCTCAATTTCTAGGAGGAAGTGACAACTTATAAATAACCGTCTTACCACTAAAGTTTTACGCAGGCTTTAGACAACGTTTAACAGTACAAATTTTACGGCTAAACAGTGTTTAAATCTTTTGCGGTAAGGCGGTATAGATTTATTTCAATTTAATGCAAGGATATTTGTTTCTTTTGTGAGAAATGAGTGATTTGGGCTCCCCAACTATGTTTGATTCTGGGCTCCTCCAAGGCACGCTACGCCACTGCATACCTATTTACTACCAATAAAACATAAATCGACACAATAATGGCAGAGATATATAACTTTGGTGGTCTAGTGGTAGTAACGCCTGTCCTACAATCGTGAGGTGGTGGGTTCAAATCCCGATCCTGTATCAATGAGTTTCTTTGTAACTTATGTACGGAATTTCAAATCATTGGCTTTTCGGCGAAGGAAAATATTGTGTGGCAATCTGCACCAACCCACACTGGGCCCTGGCACTGGTGGTGGATATGGCCCAAGCACCCTTCTCAATTCTCAATGACCCGTTTCCTCGAATCTCGACGTTATGTCACCTAATAAGTGCCTGTAACCGAGCACTTTGGCATCGCGCGGCGTTGTAGTCGGCTTGGAATCGCCTTACGACTAACTAAAAAGCCTGCCCACTACGTATCTTGGGCAAGATTTTGGCTCGGACACTTTTTTCACGATTGTGACTCTATAGATATTTGCTCGAAGTGAATTTTGTATTATGTACTTGTACATTGTACAAAGTACATGAATTGCCAAGCGGAGTGAGCGGCGAAACGAAACTTATATAATACTTACATTTTTGAACTCGTAATATCTTTGTAATAAAATGTCTGAATTAAATAATTTAAAAAGTTGCATAAAGCTATTGAAACAGTCTTGAATATGAAATAATTTATTTTGATAAGGATTAATACCAAGATACAAATTAAGATCCTTTTCCTGCGACGGTATTTCAATTATTTTTTAAGAATAAAAGAACAGTTATTACTGCTTAACTATAATAGTTAGATATATGCTGTCGCGACATTTTTTGTAAATTATGGTGTCTATACTATATATACTATACTATAATATTATAAAGAGGAAAGATTTGTTTGTTTGTTTGTTTGTTCACGTGCG
Source organism: Hypomecis punctinalis (assembly GCA_949316475.1). Taxonomy (NCBI): domain Eukaryota; kingdom Metazoa; phylum Arthropoda; class Insecta; order Lepidoptera; family Geometridae; genus Hypomecis; species Hypomecis punctinalis. The sequence continues at coordinate 8,346,187 of OX438821.1, read as the reverse complement.
TATTGCACGTGATGATAGTTCGGCTCCAATATGGCCGGCACGTTGACAGTAGCAAGAGCCCTGCGGATGACGTCGTTCAATTAGGCGTGGCGAGACTGTCGACCAGCGCTTCGGCGACAAGAAAGTCCGTGGTGACCTAGTCGGTTCACAGATGCACCGCAGTGGCATATGTGGGGCTCGTTTGTGTTAGATCCAATTCTGAGGCTGATGGAGAGAGCAAAAGTATTGTTGTCGATTAGGTACCAATATTGCCTGAAGGTAGCGCCTGAAGCCAAAACCCCGACTCTCGCTTTGCAGATGCTAAAAGACGAGCGTGATCTTTAGGAGAGCTTAAATTATTATCGCTTGATTAATAAACATTTCACGCACGTCTTATTTTTTTAAAGAAAAGTTTCATTTAATGTATAGTTTTCAGCTAAAGTTTTGTGTAAATAATTATTTTTTGCAAAAAATTGCATGACCGACTTCACCCGTGTACAGACATCATTACATAGGCAGTAAAAAACAAAGTCGCTTTCCGCTGTCTGTCCCCATGTATGCTTATATCTTTAAAACTACGCAACGGATTTTGATGCAGTTTGTTTTAATAGATAGAGTAATTCAACAGAAATGTTTATGTGTATAATGCGCCTGTGTGAAGCCAGGGCGCATCGCTAGAACGCAAATATTATGCACGGATCGATGTAACACATTTCACATTATTGTTGATTTATCAAAAATGGCTCAGCCAATTTCAATACAATTTCAATGGGACCAATTTCAAAGTATACTCTTTCCAATAAAAAAAGAATTATTGAAATCGGACTACTATGAAAAAAGTTATGCGTGGTTATACATAAAAAAAATATATACGCGTCGAATTGTATACCTCCTCCGGTGGTTCGTCGGTCAAAAATTTGAATTTTTTGAGGCTTATAACTTCAAGGTCATTTCAAAATCTTTAAAAACTAAGACGGAAACTAAAAATCACTCATATCGGATATGAGGAGGTAGATAACATTTTTATTGATTTTGTACGGACAAGTTGGCGCCTCACAATTGTCTTAAATATAAATAAATAAATAAATAAATATTAGGGGACATCTTACACACGACCTCTGACCCCAAACTAAGCAAAGCTTGTGATATGGCTGCCAGAGACTGATACACTACATATACTTATTTTTAAATACATACTTATATAGATAGTAACTAAATAACACCCAGACACAGAGCAAACATTTATGTTCATCACATAAATATTTGCCCTGGTGGGGATCGAACCCACGCCTCTTTGATCCAGAAGTTAGGGTCACTAACCACTGAGCCACCGAGGCAGTCAATATACCACAGAATAAATAAAATAGTAGTAGGTAGGTACAGAAGGATCACTGAGAGGCAACAATGATATCTACAAATAGCAACCTTTGCGGCGATGCAATGAACTGCTATTCAGTTCGGATAAGCGCCCACCTTTCCGGGAAAACTTATATATTTATATTTGCCCTCTCATGCGTAGGTATCTAATTCTATCATTGTCTGGTATATCGGTACCCAGACACATCGTAGGTGTCGCGCGTCAAAACGTAAGTACCTACCTAAAATGCGAAGTGACGCCCCCGTCACTTAACACGTTACGTAATTAGTACAACGTCTATTCCAAGATATACATACTTACATACCTAAGTGAATAAAGATTTGGCCAGACATCAGTACTTATGACATCTAAACGTGATCTTTCTGGTGGGTGAACTTCGAGTCTTTGATTACGTATCTTTAGAAATACATGATCAAAACTTCAAGTAGCCCAACGAGCTATGGACTATGTATAGTGCTATACTTGGAGTTTTTCTACGAGGTCGGTCAGGAATGAGGAGATTCTTAGACGAGCTAGAGCTACCGACCCAACGGGTAAGTTGAAATGACAATGGATAGCATTTAGCAAGGAAAACTGACTGATAGACTGATAAAGTCAAAAGTTCACATGTTCTCTCGACTTACGATGTACCTATATGTAAATAATTATTTTTTTTGCAAAAAACAGCATGACCGACTTCACCCGTGTACAGAATCATTACATAGTATAAAGCAAAGTCGCTTTCCGCTGTCTGTCTCCATGTATACTTATATCTTTAAAACTACGCAACGGATTTGGATGTAGTTTGTTTAATAGATAGAATAATTCAAGAGAAATATTTATATGTATAATACACCTGTGCGAAGCCGGGGTGCATCGCTAGATCGCAAATATTACGCACGGTACGATGTAGCATTTTCACATTATTGTTGATTAGCTGCCCGCCCCGGCTTCGCCCGGGTACGACTGGTTAAAAAAGACATTTTATAAGTATTGTGCTTATATACCTACCATGTAACCAAGTAACGTCACACACATGCGCACAGTTATTTTGGCGCGTTTTCATATTACATTAGCTTACCTATTCCCAAATATTTTCACCATAAAACACCCACTACTAAACATAGGGCTCCCTTATTAGATCCTGAATAACACCGAATAAAACCATAGCAAGAGGTTTGCATCCAGCTTCCATCTATGTATCCACCAAAAAATGAGGTTCTCAATTAGATTGTGTTTCATTTAGTATGTACATAATTATGTTATGCGATCATTCCGTCAATTAAATTTTGACTCTCAATAAAGTGTTGTAGTCTTGAAATGTACCTATCTATTATAATGTCCATTGCTAGACATACCGGACGAACCAATAGGATGGGTTGAAAGCTAATACTCGTAGGTACCTGAATCGCGGGTGTTACCGTAGTCTTAATCTGTTGAATTATTAACATAAAATAATACACCAGGCTCGATAATTTATGCAACCAAAAAAAATAATAGTAGGATGAAACCCATTAGAAAAGGAGGGGAATATTATAAAAATAAAAGGAAAAATAATTTACGGGCGATCTGAGGTCGGGAAGGGGGTGAGGGGGGGGTTTTAAGGGGAAAAAACGGTTTTTCTCGATTTCCGGCAAAACTAAAAGTCCTATCGAAAAAAGTCAAATAGCAAAGTTGTAGGTAATAAAAAGATCTAAAACTTTTCTATTGACACTTTTTTCACATAACCTCAAAATGTATGTGAAAAATCCAAAAAACCGAGTTTTTGGTTTTTTATTTTTATCTTTTACAATAATATTTTTTTTTTAACAAAATTTGGTGAAAACTTACCTTTTTATGTCCCAAATACGCTGTAATTTATTTGATTAAAAATATTAATTTTTTTCACCTTATTTTGAATGAATATCGAAAAAACACCCTAATTTTCAATCGAAAATTCAACCGTCAAAATATCAGCTTTTTTCAAAAAGTTGGTATGTTTTCTGTTTGTTGAAATCTCTACTTTCCGATGGTGAAAAAAAAAATATATGTTACTATAGTAAATCTTCTCAGAAAATGCAAAAAATCGAAAATAAATATTAAAGAAATAAATGTCAAAATGTACAAAAATATATTATAAATCTATTAAAAATGTATAAAATATATATAGAAATCGGCCAAAAGTTTGTTATTAAAAATATATTTATGATATATATTTTATATATTTTTTATAGATTTTTAATATATTTTTTATGTATTTTGAAATATTTTTTTTTCATGGGATTAACTAAATTTGTTTGTCTAAAATTAAGGAGATTATTATTTTTCTACTACTTGTACTAGAATATCATTTAATTTCAATCTTTAGGTTATGTTACGTTAAGCATACTATTTTTTAAAGAAAATATTACGATTTTTATGTTGGAGTTGATTGATACAGATATAAATATGAAGCATGATGCATAGGAAGGTAAATACTATCTCTATCAATCAACTCAAACATAAAAATCGTAATATTTTCTTTAAAAAATAGTATGCTTAACGTAACATAACCTAAAGATTGAAATTAAATGATATTTTAGTACAAGATAGAAAAATAATAATCTCCTTAATTTTAGACAAACAAATTTAGTTAATCCCATGAAAAAAAAATATTTCAAAATACATAAAAAATATATTAAAAATCTATAAAAAATATATAAATTATATATCGTAAATATATTTTTAATAACAAACTTTTGGCCGATTTCTATATATATTTTATACATTTTTAATAGATTTATAATATATTTTTAGTACATTTTGACATTTATTTCTTTAATATTTATTTTCGATTTTTTGCATTTTCTGAGAAGATTTACTATAGTAACATATATATTTTTTTTCACCATCGGAAAGTAGAGATTTCAACAAACAGAAAACATACCAACTTTTTGAAAAAAACTGATATTTTGACGGTTGAATTTTCGCTTGAAAATTAGGGTGTTTTTTCGATATTCATTCAAAATAAGGTGAAAAAAATTAATATTTTTGATCAAATAAATTACAGCGTATTTGGGACATAAAAAGGTAAGTTTTCACCAAATTTTGTTAAAAAAAAAATATTATTGTAAAAGATAAAAATAAAAAACCAAAAACTCGGTTTTTTGGATTTTTCACATACATTTTGAGGTTATGTGAAAAAAGTGTCAATAGAAAAGTTTTAGATCTTTTTATTACCTACAACTTTGCTATTTGACTTTTTTCGATAGGACTTTTAGTTTTGCCGGAAATCGAGAAAAACCGTTTTTTCCCCTTAAAACCCCCCCCTCACCCCCTTCCCGACCTCAGATCGCCCGTAAATTATTTTTCCTTTTATTTTTATAATATTCCCCTCCTTTTCTAATGGGTTTCATCCTACTATTATTTTTTTTTCAATCTTTATTATTTTTAAAGGTTCTACTCTGGCCTATAAAGATAGTATTGGCCATCAAAATAAAAGTAAGTTCGTATGGGTCGGGGGCTATACGTAATCTATGGCTCTGGTTTCATTGTTTTTAAACGGTTAGAATATTCAGTCCATCTACATTCTACCTACGTAAGTTAGTTGACGTTTCTACTATATAGGTACTTGTATTTGATCTTTTCATCATTTGATAACTTTGTAAAATATTCGCCATCAGTTCTACTTCTACGAATTGTGTGCCCTATCTAAAGCCTCTACAACTTGCTAACCCAAAGAGCAAATTGAACCGATGGAAACGCTGGCATCCAACGTGATCTGGTGGTCTCGACCTGATCTTAGATTCACGTGGAGACCTTTTCTACACTTGCCAATAGGTACATTGTCTACGTTCGAGAACTTAAAGCCCTCATCGATCATTTGTTTTACGAACTATGTATCCAGTACCTATTAACTACCACTACAACAGAAATTTTAAGTCGTCAGTATGTCGGCTCGCCTTACTTAGGAGTAGATTTGGAGAACCAAAGCTCTAGGTGTTACATAAATCAGCGCACTAATAGAGGTGATACCTATATAGAGCCGTGGTAGTCTAGTGGTAGTAACACTTATCCTACAATCGAGAGTTGTTGGATTCAAATCCTAATCCCGTATCAATGAGTTTCTTTGGAACATATGTACGGAATTTCATAATGTCGTGTGGCAACCTGCATACCTATGTAGCTATGTACATCCGAAGAACTTGATGACGTATATCAACCAACTCGTACTGAGCCACCGTGATGGATATGACCCAATCACCCTTCGTAAACAGACCTATGCTCTGCAGTGGACGATTAAAGAAGACTGGTGTATAAACAGTACTTATAGGGGATCCTTTACGACATTACATTAGAAACCTGTAAATTTATCAGTGTTCCTCTACAATATTATGCATATATTATACATATAAACCTTCCTGTTAAATCACTCTTTCTATTTAAAAAAATCGCTTCAGAATCCGTTGCGTGGTTTTGAAGATTTAAGCATACATAGGGACGGACAGACAGCGACAGCGACTTTGTTTTATACTAAGTAGTGATTTATGAAAAATGGTCGATAAAAATTTCGATAATATTTAAATGGGACAAATTTCGAAGTATACTCTTTCCAATAAACAAAGAATTATTGAAATCAGACTACTAAGAAAAAAGTTATGCGTGGTTATACATAAAAAAAAAAATATACGCGTCGAATTGTATACCTCCTCCGGTGGATCGTCGGTCAAAAATTAAAGAAGATTTCATGGCACGTTTTAAGCCCGTGGTTAGGACCTCATCTACCGTATGCCTCTTTGGACTTTAACCCAGGGCCCCGTGGATTTCAAGGGCAACTAGCTAAGTCGAATCAATATAAAAAATAGACGACAATGCAATGCAATCCAAAATCTAATTTTACTAAATTAAACAAATCGTAACGTTTGCAGCACGGTGAATCCTGCGATTTATCATACCCGTACAACTGATCTTAAACCAATCGTTTATCTCGCAACCTTGCGATCATCGCGTGCCACGTGATAATGTCAACCGCGACGGCTGCGCAACCGCACAAATTACCAGTCCGTGAGGATAGAAATAAACCGCAGTGCCGCTACCGCGGCGGGCGCGGGAAAAAACCGCTTCGTGAGTTCTTAAAGCCGATTCACACATACGGCGGGCGCGGATCGGTCGCGGTGCGGGGCGGGAGTACGGCGTGTCTATTAGTACCTATTTCAATGGCCGACAACACACAGAACGCGTGCGCGGGTCAGACGCGGGGTGGGCGCGTTGTGTGTGTTGTCGTCATTGAAACAGGTACTAAGGTCGATTCACTCATACGGCGGGCGCGGGTCGGGCGCAGTGCGGGGTGGGAGTACGGCGTGCTTATTAGTACCTGTTTCAATGGACAACAACACACAGAAGGCGCCGGCTCGCGCCCCATCCGCGCTCGTGCTCTGTGCAAGACAAGCCTTACTCCCGCCCCGCACCGCGCCCGACCCACGCCCGCCGTATGTGTGAATCGGCCTCGTACTCCCGGCCCGCACCCGACCCGCGCCCGACGTATGTGTGAATCGACCTTTAGCCTATGTTCTTGGAGCAAATATCTATAGAGTCACAATCTTGCAAAAAAGTGTCCGAGCCAAAACCTTGCCTAAGCTATATAGTGGGCAGGCTTTTTAGTTAGTCGTAAGGTGATTGCAAGCCGGCTACAACGCCGCGCGATTTCAAAGTGCTCGGTTACAATTAGTAATTAGGTGACATAACGTCGAGATTCGAGAAAACGGGTCATAGTGAATTATTTAATATTAGCAACTCGCCCCGGCTTTGCACAGATGTATTATACATATAAACATGTCTCTTGAATCACTCTATGTCTATTAAAAAACCCGCATCAAAATCGGTTGCGTAGTTTTAAAGATATAAGCATACAAAGGGACACACAGACAGGTAAGGACTTTGTTTTTGACCGACGAACCACTGGAGGAGGTATACAATTCAACGCGTATATTTTTCTTTTAATGTATAACCACGCATAACTTTTTTCGTAGTAGTCCGATTTCAATAATTCTTTTGTTATTGGAAAGAATATGCTTTGAAATTGGTTTTATTTAAATTTTATCGAAATCGGCTGAGCTATTTTTGATAAATCAACAATAATGTGCAAAATGCTACATCGATCCATACGAAATATTCGCGAATTCTGTACACGGGTGAAGTCGGTCATGCTAATTTTTGCAAAAAATAATCTTGTATACTATGTAGTGATAGTGATAAATATCTAAGTCGGTATGTATGACGGCGCTCGGGACATTTATTATATGTTACATGACCTTGACGTAACGTACTACCGTATTTCACGCCCTATCAGAAATCAAGCTGCTATCAGAAGCTGTTTAATACATTTTTAATGGAGAACGTAAAACTTTATGCCTCCAATCAGGTTGTAGATAACACGGTAATGGGACATAAAGTAAAAGAATGTGTACAGTATTAACAGTAAGAGCATTATTTATAATTTATTTGTAATGTGTAAGAGTATCCTTCCAAAATGTAGACATCCTACTAATATTATAAATGCGAAAGTTTGGGAGTTTGTGAGGATGTATGGATGGATGGATGTTTGTTACTCTTTCACGCAAAAACTACTGAACGGATTGAGATGAAACTAACACATAGGCTATAAATTACAACGATATTGCGTAACTCTGAGAAGCTATTCTAGAGTGCGCTTCAAGAAATGTCAAAAAAAAAATAAACTGTCGAATCGAACAACCATAAAATCATTTTTTGTTTAATTTTTTGGATTTTCCACCTCCTTTATTAAGGGTGGTAAGGGAGGGTCTCGGGTTTGAATGACGGAACGTGACATAGTCTACTTTTTATCCCGGATAAAGGGTTCCCATGGGACAGGACAAAAATCAAAATATCATGCGGGCGAAGCCGCGGGTAAAAACTAGAGTAAAATAACAAACAAATAAAGCACAGGCCCCGGTGTCTGTGGAGTGTAACAATTCAATAAAAAAAAAAAAAAAAAAACAAACAAATAAAGGGTGTAATTAATTGATAAGGAATATCTTATTTTAAGATAAGGAGCTCTTATTAGTTTGTAGTTATTTTTTTTGAAGTGATAACTTCTTTGGCGGTGTTATGCACTATATGGGATGGAAAAAAAAGTGAAACTCGCGTCAGGACACGTGACCTGATAGAAAATTAGTAAGGCGGAAGGAGAGCAGACCGCTGGCGCGGCGTAGGAAAGGAAGTAATCAACCCGTAGTTTTTTTGTGTATGATCGGAATATTCACCTATTGTGAATAGAATCAAAAAAATCTTTTTTACTTTAAAAGAGTAGGTCCCATTTAAATTTTACCGAAATTGGTTCAACAGTTTTTGAAAAATCAACAATAATGAAAAAATGCATTTATTAATTCGACCGAACTACCTATTCATAAGCCGTGGTGGTCTAGTGGTAGTAACACCCGACCTGCAATCGTGAGGTCGTGGGTTCAAATCCCGATCCCGTACCTATGAGTTTCTTTGGAACTTATGTACGGAATTTCACATCATTGGCTTTTCGGTGAAGGAAAACATCGTGAGGCAACCTGCATACATCCGTAGAAGAAATTCGATGGCGTATGTGAATCCACCAACCCGCACTGGGCCAGCGTGGTGGATATGGCCCAATCACCCTTCGTGGGTAGGCCTACGTCCTGCAGTGGACTATTAAAAAAGGCTGGTACAGTACAGTACAGTACAGTACCTATTCATGTTTTGTACACGATGTAAGCTGGTTTTGCCATTTTTGTGAAAAATAATAATTGATATTATTTTGTATCCATACTGCCCGTAGTGTCGCTATAAGCTAGTATCGAGTGGACAACTATAAAACAGGGCATCCGTGTAAAATGATATTTTTTCATCTCATTGATTCGAAAATGACTACTTCGTTCGCCTTTAAGTGCGCCCAAAGGCGGTGTTTTCTATGAGGAACTTTATAAGTGTGCCGGAATTATCTTTGCCACGCACTTTTTGAATTTGGAACAAATAAGTGCGACGGAATGGTCTTTGCCGCGCACTTTTTGAATTTGGAAGTAGTTGTTAGTGTTCAGCGCCAAGAAAATGAATGAAAATAATGTTGATATAAGTTTTCATTTGTTTTATTATTAAATACTATTTAATTTCAATTTAGTTGTTACTCTACGTTTTATTAAATAATAATGTTACAATAAAATATGGGGCGCCTTTTGTTTTCTCATAGAGGTGATGAAAAGTAGAGTGTACCACTCGGGCGCAAAATATATTATTGGCTTGGGCGACGTACTTTGAATCCCTCGCTACGTTCAGGATTCTAATAAAGAATCGCTCACTTCACTCTGGATTCAAAAAAGCGACCTCGCCGTAAAAATATTATTTGGCTCCCATATGATACAATCTACGAGTACTATTGATGTTCTTGTGATTCAAGAGGAAGGTTTAGGTATATGTATAATACTATAGCTATTATAGCTAAAACGTCGCTTTTTCCCGGACTAGATAACCACGCTTTAATCAATTGCAAGCAAAATTCCCATCTAAATATCTGGTATTAACCGTATTCAATACGAAAATGAAAACAAGGCTATTATTTACTCAATTAAATTGAAATCTATTTGTAATTTTGCATTGGCTTCATTACGAGCGCGATTGCCATTCGATTTAATTAAGCTATGAATCGATATCTCGCCCGTTGTTATGAAATGAAAGCTTCCATTGATATAGGATTGTTGGCATGCTATATTTTGCATATAAAAACGAGTTTTCACTTATGTACAAGCTTTTACGTTTTTGCCATATTTATCGACTTTCAAAAAACAGGAGGTACTATGTTCGTCTGTTTGTACTTTTTCCGTCTGTCCGTCTGTCCGTCTATGTGTATGTCAAGACTCTTTATCTCGGGAACGCGTAAAGATATCAAGTTTAAATTTAAACTGTATACGTATATCTATGATCTCTTGTAGTTGTGTAAAAGAATAACTTCTCAGTTATCGTTTAAAAAAGTTAGAGCCGTTTATGTCGTAAAAAAACGCATATTTTGCACTCACAAAAATCAAAACCTACAGGGTACTTCCCGTTGACATAGAACTATGAAATTTGGCGAGAAGCATTGTCTCAGAGTACACATATAGGAATAAATCTGAAAACTGTACATTTTTATTTAAATCACAAAATAATAGGGCCTCAAAATTCACAAAATTGGGTTCAAAATTCAAAGTGAGTAAATCGTATCATGTAAGGTATCATATAAAAGAACTTCATTAGCACATGCTAAAACTGGTTTTTAATTATTTTAACAATGTGTTTGTACGGAACCCTCTATGTGCGAGCCTGACTCGCACTTGTCCGGTTTTTAATTTTAACACGATGGCGCGACGAAATCGAGTGGTTTAAAACGGATTGGACGGAGGTAGCACAGAACAGAAAGGAATGGAAGGAATTGGGGAGACCTTGCAGGAAGCAGTGGGACAGTACAGGTTAAATTTAAAAAAAAATCAAAAGAGTATACTTCCCATGTTGTACCATATGAATTTCATCGAAATCAGCTGAGCCGTTTTTGATAAATCATCATAAATGTACATGGATGTCACATCTGTACTGTACTGTACCAGCCTTTTTAATAGTCCACTGCAAGACGTAGGCCTACCCACGAAGGGTGATTGGGCCATATCCACCACGCTGGCCCAGTTCGGGTTGTCACATCACTTGGAGCAAACTATTCGAATTCTGTACACGGTAGAAATAGGTGTTGCGATTTTTTGCGAAAAAATAATCATTAAAGAAGATTTGGCATTAACGCAAAAGCTTGTAATAATTATTAGTTCACCGATGTCATACAGTATTCGTTTAGTCGCACGGATTAATGTATCAACGATTTAGTAATTTTCGAACATTACGGATGAATTTTCAAAAACGATTCAGCTGATATTGATAAAATTTGTAGTGAATCACTTCTAAAATAATACCTACCAAACTAAAATAATACCTACCAATCTGAAATAATATCTACCAAACTAAAATAATACCTACCAAACTAAAAAGAATCATAAAATTGGTTCATTATAGGCGAAGTAATCGCTTAACTGTACCAGCCTTTTAAATACTCTATATAAAGACGTAGGCCTACCCATGAAGGGTAACATAACTTGCGAAAAAAGATTTCGGTTGAATTTCGCTTAAGTTACGGTTAAGTTAATATAACATTCGAATTGAGAGCCTCCTTTTTGGATGTCGGTTAAAAAAAGGTTTCGCTCCACTTTGAAAGGACCTACATCATCCACAGCTTTACAAAGTTCTAAACTTAAGTATCTTTTTCCTGTAGGCTCTTGTATAATTTTCAAATCTAGGTTAAGACTAAAGTCTTGTTGAAAAAAGTTTTTCTTCAATTATTTTAATGTAGAGGCGGGATTTTTGGCTAATGCTACAGTTCTTAAGTAGCCCACGAGATAAGGGCCTGGCCAGAGTGTCAGAGCCGACATAAGCGGACCGGAAGCGGGAGCGAGTTGAAATAAGTGACTGTTACAATTTTAGTGTAACGTTGAGCAACTTTAGTTGAAAAAAAACGGGACAAGTGCAAGTCATGCTCGCACACCGAGGGTTCCGTAAAAATCCAGAAAATTTCACAAAATTGGGAAGTATGTTGTTAAAATCTCTATACTCATCATCATCATCATCGACAAAAGTTTTTTTTTTACTTTTCTCATCATTCATCGAAAATTGTTAAAATAATTAAAAACCTATTTTAGCATGTGCTAATGAAGCTCTTTTATATGATACCTTACATGATACGATTTACGCACTTTGAATTTTAAACCCATATTTAATGAATTTTGAAGCCCTATTTTTTTGTGATGTAATTAAAAATGCTCAGTTTTTAGATTTATTCCTATATGTGTACTCTGAGACGATGCTTTTTGCTAAATTTCATAGTTCTATGTCAACGGAAAGTACCCTGTAGGTTTTGATTTTTGTGAGTATCGAAATATGCGGTTTTTAACGACATAAACGACTCCAACTTTTTTAAACGACAACTGAGAAGTTTTTCTTTTACACAACAGCAAGAGTTCATCGATATACGTATACAGTTTAAATTTCAACTCGATATCTTTACGCGTTCTTGAGATAAAGAGTCTTGACATACACACAGACGGACAACAAAGTGATCCCATAAGGGTTCCGTTTTTTCCGTTTGTGGTACGGAACCCTAAAAAGTAACGAGTCAAGTTTTAAAATAATAACCTGACTTTAATTACTTTCGTAATAAACTATCCTAGCAAAATAATAGGCAAACCAATTACTTTCGTTATTAAAGTTCGCTTGATGAAAACAAGGGTAAAATATAAGCCTAGTACTCGTAGTTCTTCGAACAGTAAACGTCACCTCTATTTAGGTACCGAAATCTTTGTAACCCTATTTTTCAACTCGCTCTTAACCGAATTGGTTCATACTCGCAAATCGCAAAAATATTAGGCTCTAAACCCTGCTAGTTTGCTAAACTTGCTAAATATTATAAAATTCGGTTAACAAGTAGTGCTTTTTGGGAAAAATACTCTTAAATCAAAAATTGCCAATAGTTATATAGTTTTGAACTGTCGGAACTGTCAGAAAAACGAGATAGGTTCAAGAAGGTATCACTTCAGTAAAAAGATCATTTAACAGAATTGCCCCGCTGTGTACCAAGTTTCGTCGAGAATCGTTGAAAAATAGGACATACGAAGGTATCTAAGGTGAGACGGTGTTTCACACTTGAGCAACTGCTTAGTCTTTATAAAGCACAAGTCAGGTCTTGCATGGAATACTGCTCTCACCATTGGGATGGCTCTGCTAAATATCAACTGGAGGCTCTGGAGTCGATTGAGAGGCGAGCCAGGAGGCTGATTGACAACGACACCTTGACTAAGTCGCAGCTGCAAAGTCTTGAGCGTAGCGTGTTTGTCGGCCTTTTACCGGATACACTACGGTGAGTGCGCCCAGGAGTAGCACAATCTGGTCCCCCCTGCCTCTTTCTTCTATCGTGCGGCTAGACAGACGCGACCAAAGCGCCACCCTTTTATGGTGGACATCCGACGCGTTAGAAGCAAGCGTTTCGAATCTTCATTCCTCATACGAACAGCCGGAATGTGGAACGCTTTGCCTGGGTCAGTCTTCCCGTTAAAGTACTACGTGGGTGTCTTCAAATCCCGAGTAAATAGGTATCTTCTAGGTAAGCGTGCTACACCCTATATCGCACATCTGCTTAACATTAGGCAGTGTGTAGTCAAACGCGAACCTATTCGAAATAAAAAAAAACGTCAGCAAGACTGCTGTATTAAAACGAAGACCTTTGCTTCCTTCGGTCCGTTATAATTTAACTTAATATTTAAGACTCCCGCGCTCACTGTGACCGAACCCAGTTGGCCGCCCGCCAAAGTAGGAAAGCCCAGCACATAGTTTATGTGTCCCAATCTCCCGCTGCCTTCGAGACGCTTTATTTCAGTAAGGCCACGTTTTGATGTCAGCGGGTGGCGTAGCGTAACAAGTGTAAAATATAAATATTTTTTGGATTTTACTGAAATATATTTAACTAGCTGCCCGTCTCGACTTCTTTCGGATAAGAATGAATTATAGCTATAAAATTTTCTCATATAAAATATTGTATAAAATATCGAAAATTGCAGGGAATTTTGTTCTGCAGATTGAAATGTATAAGCGAATACACACACAGACACAAAAAGCGCGATTTTGCTTTGTAATAGTAGTAATAATGAAGACTTTCTATAGCTTTACCTGTTTAGTGACACATTTTTAAGTGTGTTAAGTAGCAAATGCTGCTAAAAACTTATTGCTGAACTAATTCACTGATTTTCTGTACTAATATTTCACTTATAAGTATAAACAAATAAATGTAGACGCTGCTCTTCAAATGCACACACGTGAATAAAACGCAACACAATACGCACACTACACACTCTGGAAATATAGACACACTTATCATACCAAACTTATAATACTAGACTTATTTCATCCAGAAGTTAAAAAAGAACAAAATAGCCACCATTTTGTTTTTTTTTTAAACTGTTCAATCCTACTAATATTATTAAAGCTGAAGCGATTTTCACTAAATTTTACGCACTGTGAGCAGTTTAATCCAACTTGAAAGATAGTATAGATTAATATACTTCAATTTATAGTCGCAATTTTGCCTTGGTGCCTCAGTGGCTCAGTGTTAATGACCCTAACTTCCGAGTCAAAGAAGCGTGGGTTCGATCCCCCCCCAGGACCCAGGGCAAATATTTATGTGATGAACATAAGTGTTTGCTCCGTGTCTGGGTGTTATTTAGTTACTATCTATATAAGTATGTATTTAAAAATATGTATATGACTTTGCTTAGTTTGGGGTCGGTGGCCGTGTGTAAGATGTCACAAAAAAAAATTGTATAGTAAAATAACGTTTGTCGCGTCAGCTAGTGTTATATATTTT